>JANIIA010000191.1:13701749-13717474 GCA_027478495.1 Erythroxylum alaternifolium | reverse complement strand
TGGGTGAGGACAGCAAGCAAACAGGACGAAGGACAGAACTTTTGCGTCCTTGTCCACTGTCCTCACCCCTGAGGACAATAATCAAACACAGAGTAAATCCTTCAAATATGAGGCGCTGGACTGGAGTCTCACTCCAAAACTTTTTTAAGTTTATGGTTTAATTTTACCAAGTGAGTATATTTTAAAGATTGTCGATGATAATTTATTTAATAAATGTATAGGGCATGTGAAGTGGACAGCTCAATTAAAGCACACCCACAAGGCCGTGTTCGATCAGCATCCAATAATTGATCGTCTCTGGCTCATTTACAATCATCGTTTAAGTTGCCTGAACTTGCATCTTCTGTTAAACGTTAATCTATTGTTAATTACAAATAATTATTTACTAGACATAAAATATTAGGAAGAATTTAACATTAAATAAATTCAATTCTAATCCTATTCACATCACATCAAGATTATAAAATAATAAACTGATCCTAAAACTAAAGATGATTTTGCAGTGTCGTCAAACAAATATTTAACTCCATAAAATTAAACATCTTACTTTGACCATCTCATCACCCTCTTCTTATCTGTGTCAAAAGTCTTCCATACTGGGACCCACTCAAAAGTGTTTCTGGAGAAAAAGCAGCCGTTCATGAGAGGCGGCTGCAATCCTGGTCGTCCATTCCCCCCCAAACGCGTTCTCACCTTCCAGTTCCTGTCCTCGCGCGTTTTCTTCCCTCCTTCCAAGCAGGTCAGCCACTGCCAGCTCACAACGACAATGTTAGATTTCTAACGAAACAGAACTCTAAACTCTATTATTTCAAAAAAAAAGAACTCTAAACTCTATAAATTATCCTCCTTGTACTTGGTATTGCACACTAAGACATACATCTTTCTTCTTTTTAACTCTTCAACAATCCATCTTGAGAAGAAAGTTCATCACAAGCCAAGTTGAGAAGGTTGAAGTAAATGGTTGACTCGACACAGGGCAACGTCGCCGGCGGACAGTACCCGGAGTTCCAAGGGACACCTACTCATGGCGGCCAATACGTTCAGTACAACATTTTCGGCAACCAGTTTGAGTTGACGTCCAAGTATCGACCACCGATCATACCAATTGGTCGTGGCGCGTATGGCATAGTCTGGTATGTTCAGTTTATGATGATGGGGAGGATTACTGGTGTCTGTGATGTTTCATTTTTTGTCTTAAGTGATGATGGTGTTGAAAGATTTGATTTTTTTTCTTGTTTCTGGGGTTGTGAACAGCTCGGTATGGAATTCGGAGACGAAGGAGATGGTGGCGGTGAAGAAGATAGCGTGTGCTTTTGATAACTACATGGACTCAAAGCGCACGCTTCGTGAGATTAAGCTTCTTCGCCATTTGGATCATGAAAATGTTAGTGTTTTATTTGGTTGCAAGTTTTGAATAACTAGGAAATCAATTGATGAAGACAACACCTTGGTTTCTGTTTTTGCCTATCGTTCTTTACCAAGCTCAGTGTTTATACTTGATCAAATTACTCCTCAACTTAGTATATTCAGTTTGTTGAAATTACTCTTTTCTCTTTTTTTGAGGTTATGCTGTTGATTAATTATTCACTATGTTATACGCCTTCGTCGTGTGTATCTGTTAATCTTCTATTATTGACCAAAGCAACAGAAACCGATTCTTGTTCTGAAATTTCTACATGTATGTCAGAATCAATTTAATTTCTTATTCAGTTATAGCCGTACGGAGTAATTTTTCGTTTAGAAGCTTCATTTCTTAGACTACAATTGTAGAATTTTCTTTGGTTGATATCAGTTGTTGAGCGTGAGGCATTTTTGACATCCAACAGGTCATAGCTATCAGAGACGTGATTCCTCCGCCGATCCGTAGGGAATTTAATGATGTCTACGTTGCCACTGAGCTCATGGACACTGATCTTCATCAAATAATTCGTTCTAACCAAGGTTTGTCAGAGGAGCATTGCCAGGTATTACATTTTCTTCCAGATTCTCGAATCACGTACAAATGGAAATTCCTTTTACTATGACTCCAGAAGTTGATATCTTTTCTGTTGCTTGTCCACCTTGCAGTACTTCCTATATCAGATTCTTCGAGGATTGAAGTACATACACTCTGCTAATGTTATTCACAGAGACTTAAAACCAAGCAATCTGTTGGTGAATGCCAATTGTGATTTGAAGATATGTGATTTTGGCCTAGCTAGGCCTACTTCAGAAAATGAATTTATGACAGAGTACGTTGTCACTAGATGGTATCGAGCACCTGAACTGTTACTTAACTCCACTGATTACACTGCTGCAATAGATGTGTGGTCTGTGGGTTGCATATTCATGGAGCTTATGAACAGAAAGCCACTGTTTCCAGGCAAAGATCACGTTCATCAGATGCGCTTGTTGACAGAGGTAATGAGAAACTTAAGAATTACAGTTATAGGCACTTGTATTGAATGATGTTTCTGCAGCAATAAACCGGCCACCCATACGTGCTTATTTATGATTTGACCTATGCAGCTTCTGGGTACGCCAACTGAATCTGATCTGGGGTTTGTCCGAAATGAGGATGCGAGAAACTATATTCGGCAACTCAAACCCCTTCCCCGCCAACCGTTGGCAAAATTTTTCCCACATGTTCATCCATTGGCTATTGATCTTATTGATAGAATGTTAACATTTGACCCATCAAAAAGAATAACTGGTGAGTTTTATACCCTAGTTCGAATGAGTTTCTGCAATCATAATGTTGCTTTGACAAGAAGTTTTTTTTTTCTGTCACTGGTGTTCAACATGAAGTTGAAGCTATTTAATGTTACGTGGTTCATTCGAAGTCAATCTACAAATCAATCGAGGCCTGCTATGCTTTTATAGACGAAAGCTGTTTGCAAGCTATTTTTTGCATTTAACCATGTATACATTTTTCTTTTCTGAATTAATTTGTCCTTGGTTTGGCATGTTTGAACAACGGATAATGCCCTAGAGTGAATTTCCTGTAGCTAATAAAAGTGTAATTGCAGGTCTATTTCTTTTGTTGTTTCCTTCATCTTTCTCTAAACTGAACTTGTCTGTGGCAGTTGAAGAAGCATTGGCCCATCCATACCTTGAAAGGTTACATGATACAGCAGATGAGCCAGTCTGCCCAGAGTTATTCTCATTTGATTTTGAGCAGCAGCCTTTGGGGGAAGAGCAGATGAAAGAAATGATCTACGAGGAGTCATTACTACTTAATCCATATCATGTATGATAAAAGCTGTGGCTATAAGGCTTTAGATCATTATATAGTTTGTCTACCAATTTTTAATTTGATTGAGGAGAGATTGCCATGCCCAGAACATGAATCTCGGAGTATAGAAGCCGTTCTGAACAATAACAGTGTAGGGGGTGACATAATAAGCAAGTAAAACCAATGCCTTAAGATCATTCCAACACTAGTTGGATTTGATCATTGGGCGTGTCCTGTGCCAGCGATACACTGACTCTGAATTTGATGCTTACTGTGTTAACTCTCCTCATCTTTGTAAACCCCAAAACTCTAAATTTGTGTACCTTTGAATTGCAAGCACAAATTATTTTCCAATGTAACATATTCTTGCTAATTTCTGTTTATTGGAGTCGATCAAATTTTATAATTCGCTTGCTGATATCTTTTGGGAACAATTTCTTTGGTTGTACAATGTCTACTGATAGAAAAACTCTTATTACTTTCTTATCCGAACCTAAACAGAGTCTCCAACACTGCCAATTACGCGGGCGGATGTGTACTAAAAGTATTGGAGATAGAAATATTGTACTCATGTGGTAAACCTTGTCGTTAGAATTTGAAATTTCATTAATACCAATATCCTTAGTATTCAATTTTCTTATTGCATCTATAATAATATATCATTTGTTGTATTTTTTTATCATAATCTTTTTTTTTTTTGGTATGACTTAACTATGAAATATTTTTATAGTTTCTCATATGAAATTTTTAGTAACTAGTAGTTGATTTGCTTCCATCCATTAAATGCTCCTTTGAGTATAACATAGAGTGGTAATAACCAGGGTAGAAGATTTTTGGAATGTACCAATTACCTATTTAGCAATTATAAAGTTTTCAATGGTATAACTAGTAATTTCCTAAAAGAGTTGTCTATGTAATTCTAAAGTTAAGGAAAGATATATCTACATTAAAAAAAGAGACTGAAACAAGGAGAAGTATAGTTAAAACAAAAGAACATGATGAGTAATTAAAATTATAAAGCAAGACATCGAGATGTTGAGTAATCATTATATGATTTATTTTAATTTTATTTCATTATTCATCCTTTATAGGCTTGCAAAACGGATTTAATATGAAATTGACTATATGTTCTTGATCATATTCATTTTTCATTATCAAATCAACTAGTAGGAATGTACTTATGCTTTCTATTATTAAATAACATCCATTATTATTAGTAATTATATGGAATTAATCAGTTATTTAGATCAACCAAATTGTCTAAAGGAATGTATTAGAAATTTTCTAAGATACAATTCATCAATTATAATTATAAAAATGAAATTGTTCATTTACTTGGTTTACCTAGTCTACTTGATGCATGAATTATATGCAAACATCAATTGTCACAGTAAAAAAATAAATATGTTCATTCAATTGGTTTACAAAATACACCAAATAGAAGTTGTAGTTACAAAATGACCTATTTGATGTATGAATTCTACACAAACTTCAATTGCTATAGTAAAAAAAGTAATAAAAAAAGCATGTTCATTCGATTAGTTTAAAAATTACACCAAATCATAAAATATACTTGCAAAATAACCTACTAGGTGCACAAGTCATCAATTGCCATAATACTAAGTAAACTTGTTCATTCTCTTAAGTTTCAAAATCATCCAACTCCAACAATAAACATGTTTATACATAAGTCATTCAAATGTTTGGTGCTGGCCACTAGTTCCAATTTTTGCTCTCCTTTTGGTTGCTATAACTTGTAGTTATCTTGAAGTGACACTAGATTTACCTTGAAACCTAAAATCTCTTAGTTTAAAAGACAATTCGAAAGATTTGGATCAATATGTCTATATTTCCTTTTACTTGTATTTACAGAACTAGCAACTTATGAACCAGCTTGTGAAAGTAATGATTACTAATCAATATACGTATAAGTGTAATATTGACAAGGATTATAAGTATATAAATACATAGTAAACTCACAATTATGCTCTATTGACTAGGTACACATTCCTTAGTAGCTCATATGTTGCTTTAAATGTAAGTTTGTTGAACATAATTTGGGTCAAATGAGTAAAATATTACATATAATCATTTTTTTTGTTTTACAACATTTTTCCTGCGTTTGGTACTTTCTTTGGTTTATTCTTATTTTTCCTTCTTGCCTTTTTTGTCCTTCCTGGCATCACCCTCTTCGTTGATAGATGTATTTTCTCAAAATCATTCAATGACTAAAAGTCACTCCTTTAATAGGCTATAAGACTTGATCATGCACTCTTAGAAAAGTTTTCTTCTTTTAGCAATCATTAACAAATGCCTCCAATTTTTGTTTGGAATGATTAGGAGTACTAATAACATATTCGCATAAATAATCATATAAATTTTATGCTTTGTAGCTATAATAATTGTCTCTTCTTAGTCTCACAATATGCTTTTTGTCCCCTTTACTGATTTCATGTGCTCCATCATCATTCCATACAATCCTCCATTACATTGCCTCCTTATTTTGTTTAATCTTTTTGAAAATATAAGTGTAATATATTAATTTTCATGCATATGTATATACCCTCCTTTCAACATGTCTCTTCATTATCATTTTTCTTATAGTTTTTAGCATACAAATCACTGGGATGTTCCTTACTAGTAGGATCCATTTTTTGGAAGTCTCATTTAAGTTATTATCAACAATTGGACATTTTAACTCAAATAATTAGTATAATATAACCTAAATCTCTTGTAGATATTCAAGTAATATAGCAACAGACTCAGGTCTAATTTTATCTAATTTCTTCACTTGCTTATAAATACTTTAATATATGTAGACCATACCCCTACCTAAAATTGCCTCCTTAAGTCTTTACCAATTTAATTTCCACGCTAATTATGATGGATATACTTGGTGCATATTATGTGACATGTATTTGGTAGTATGGCCTTAGCAACTGTTATTAATCTTTAGATTCATAAGTCAATAAATAGAAGTAAATTAACTTAAGTAATAATATATCATATAAAAATAAATAAAAGTTTATATTTGAGTATCATTTGTATGTCAGATGTTATTATGACTCTATGACTATGTTTTAACTCCAAATTAGTTAATAAGAGCGACATAAACTAACTCTATAAATCAATATTTTCTACTTTTATAATTGCCCATAGTATAGGAAATATGCCTCTATCTTCATCCCTTCTAATGGCATTTATTATTTGTTATTGTAATTCAACTTGAAGAGACAACCATCCATCCTAAATATGGGCCTAAAGTGTCTCCATCCCTTTTTTTGTAGTTGCAAAACAAATATATAACCACTTAAATTAAAATACAAAGGTTTCTCAATTCTGTAATAATTGCATTTTCACTATTGAACCAAAATTGTAGAGTTTTAACTTATAGATATAACTTTGCTTTTTTGAATATTCATGAGCATATATAATGCTTTCTTCTTCCTTAACTTCCTCCCTGCAGCCTACACATAGTTGAAATTGAAAATACATTCAACCTTTTCCTGCATTCTTTAATCATATTAATAATGGTTATGCTAGGTTTTTCTAAAATTTTGTCTCTTAAATTTCTACTAAAAAACTTGACTAATACCATTTTAGACTTTTTTATTGTGAAATGTTTATTCTTGAATCTATATGTCTTGATTTTTTTTATCATTTGTCCTTACTATCATATGCTCCATATAGTTCGCACTTACATCCTTCCAATGCGTTTAACCTTAATTCTCTTAGATCTAACGTTAAACCATGTTACTATTAAATAATTAAAAATAACATCTTTGAACCTTTTCACATTGCTGAATTCCATACCCAGTGTTCAATGTGAATTACCACCACATGCTTCATCTCTAACTCTTGTACTAGGTCTTCTATGCCGTTGGAAGCTCTTGTCTACTAAGTTACTCATCACTATCAAGGAAGCTTTCATAGTCATTAGAGTTAATCTTCATTAGTTGGTGTCCATTTAGAATTGAAACATTAAATGTACCGTGTCATCCTTCAGCTTCATTATTATCTTCAACTTTATCTTACACAATATTCTAATAAGGGTCCACATCCCTATCATTACTATTCTCTTCCTTAAAAATATTTATATTAACTTTATCATGCACAAACATGCCAATCAAGGCCCAAATCTTCACCATTATCTATTATTTATAAAACTTCTAGAGCCATAATCTAAATATCAAGCTTATGTGTAACATTCAATTCAATTGTCCTATATATTTTCAAAATGTTAATTAGCCTAATGTAAATTTCATTAAATTTAATAAGTCTTAAGACTCATTGAATCTAAAGTTCAAAACTCTAAAATAATCTTTGTCAACTTATTGGTATCCAAAGTTCTTCAAAACTTTAAAATAATCTTTGTCCACTCGTTGGTATCAAGTTCTTTTCCATTCTTATAAATTTGCTTATAAATGACAATTAAGATTACCTTTATCAAAATAACTTGATGACCCACCCTTGTAACTCAACTCAAGATCCTATTTAAAGTATCCATAATAATATAACTTTAAGCTTCCATAGTTAGTTATTATCCTTGAAAATAGTAACTAAGTAATAATATTAGTACTTAAGTGACTACATACAGATTTAATGACAATTATAAAAGGCTAATATAAGCAAATTTTACTCAAATGCATTATGAGACTTCACATTTTGATAAGAGAAATCTACTGCAGTTTGGTGCCTACTTTTACTTTCCAGTTGACAATGTTAAGTTTCTCCACTTTTTTTTCTTATTTCAAAACAATCACATAATAGTGGTAAATACAGAGAGTTATCCCTTTTCTTACAAGATTAGAGAGCTTTAAATTTACAAACCTATAGAAAAAGATAATCCACAGACCATACTAATTTTTATATATGCATAACAATTATGTCCAATTAGCAACTTAAATAAAAATAATATAAAGCAAAATTTTTAAAGATCTCTATAGAAGTTGCGGTTTAGATTGGGTAGATAACTACCGTTCAATAACGTAAACAAAGGGAGACTCCTTTAGTAAGTGAATAATATACACCTAGTATTTTAAAAAAATTATTTTGAGTTTGACATTGAAGTGTATATATGGAGATTACTTCTAAAGTTACTTTTCAGGAACAATAAGAATATTATTCATCACAAAAATTATTTTCAATTTATTACCAAATCATAGACAAAAATTAAAGAGGATTTTTAGGTCTGTTAATATATAAATTTATAATTGATAACTCAAAGGAAAAGGAGAAGCATATTGGAAAAGAAAATAAACTATAGATTGTTTTAGAAGACTCATGTTAAAGAATCAATAGTGAAAATTTGCTAAAAGGGTTTGGAATCCTATAATTTATGAGTAATAACATTATAGTGATATTGTATAAACCCTTCAAGAAACATTATTAAATTAATCATTATTCTTCATGAAAAATTAGCGTAAATCTTAACCATCTCAGAAGCCATAATTCTTTTTCTTCTAATTATTCTTATAGTTATTTTAATGTTTATAATCTCTAACAAATTTTTGAAGCCTAAGGGAAATGAAATTATTTTCTAGTGCTTTTTTTTGGAAAAATACAAGCATATATACTTACAACTTTTTCCATTATAATACACATAAAAAAGAGAAAGTACTCTTTCTAAGATATTAAGAAAATTATTCAATTCATTTTTCCTTCATCTGTCATTGAACAAAATGAAGCCTAATACTCTTACTAACAAAATTATAGAATGCATATGAATGTTTCAACTTTTCTATATAAAAAGTACCTATAGAAAATTATACATAAACAATGCAACCCTACCAACAACATTTTGGGACAACATGGATAAACTTTGTTAAGTAAATATTCCTCTGTAACGTCAAACTACGAAGGGCTACCATGTCTCTTTAGACTTAACATAGAAAAGAGAAGCAAAAATCAATTAAAAAAAGAACTAATATATACTTGAACTTATATAGATGAAGCAGAGACCAAAAGAAGAAACAATACTAAAATAAACAAAATAAAGAGATGATGAAATGATTGCATTGAGTGTACTTCGACTGAAACAAATAGAGGAGACAAAGTGATGAGAAATAGAACCTACAAAACTAGATAACAATTTTTGGAACAAAAGCTATAGAAATAGGGATTAAAGCACATCAAAGCGATTAGGGAAGGGAACACAATGAGAAACATGATGAGCAATTACAAATCTACAGAATTAGATGATCACATTTAGGAAATTTCCTAAGCATTGTCATTTAGACAGGAGACGACAAGGAATTATAAAGTAAAGAAACTAGACAACATCGTATGGAGATTTCCTAAACATTATTGTTTGAAAAAGAGTTTGGAGGGACTATGTTTATAGGCCTCTCCTGCCAGTTGGGACGTATAATTGGCAAGGAGGCCATAAATAAATGATAATAAAACCAAACTGAAATTTTCTAGCAAACACTTAATGGGGTTGTTAAGTTTAAGTTAAAATTGAATGTTTTCAAAATGTTATGGTATATTATGAATATTCTGAAATATTTGAGTTCAAATTAAATTTTGTTAAAAATGTTAGTATTCAAATTGCCTTTTCATTATTATAATTAAGAAAATAATATAGATTCTTATATAACTCTATCAATTTCTATTTTTGATCAACTAAATTCAAACTTAGTGTTTTGTTTTTGGCTAACCTGATCATAAAATAAACATAAATCCTAAGACTTTAAATAATCAACCAAAATGATAAAGAAGTATATGTCGATTACTTTAAATATTTACATCTTACAAAGAAAAGGGCCTTTTGAAAATAAAATAGATAATTTTTATTTTGTTAAGCAATTTATTTGATTGCAGCCAACAAGTTAATCAAATTAGATTTCATTGATATTTCTAAAAATAAAAATTCTCAACAAAATCGTCTGGCTAATTAAAGTCTTATAAAACAATTATTCCAGTTTATGTTCACCAACGAAACAATGATTATATGTTACTGTAGTATCCATTATATGTTTTGTTTTGGAAACCTAAATGCGGAGAAAACATAATGTTATGGTTTCTCTCTTGCCTTGTGGTGGCTAGACATGAAATTAGGAACTTCAGTTGGTTGTTAAAGAACTTGACAAAGACTCTATGTAAAAGACTGTGAGAATCACTAATGGCACAACTGTTGGTTATTAGAGGGTAGGAGTGGTGACTTTAGGTGGCCGGCACAAGATTAAACGTAGTGGCATAGAAGATGAAAATGAAATCATCATTATTTATCACTGATGAACTCATTAGTAATGGTTGATGGCTAAGAAAGTATTTAGCTCTTGAAATAATATATTCTAAAGAGGGATTTTGTTTGTTTAGATCCTAGATTAGGAATAATCCAATTTGAAATAAGTCCACAATTAGAATTTATTAATTTTAGTTTTGAAAATCCAAAATCAAATTAAATTTTAAAATACTCCTAAATTATAAATCAATTAAAGTTTTATCGCAATTATTTTCTTAGCTAGATTGATATTAATGTTAAAATTAATTTATGATTAAAATTAATATATTATAAATTTGATCATTTTAATAATAAACTTACTACAAATAAGTAGATAACTAGAGTTTTATAAGTTAGTGTTTACGAGCTTAAGTTTATTATTTGTGTTAGCTAAATAATTTATTTATTTGATATGTTATTTTTGGGTTTATGAGTTATTAATTAATTATCATTTTTGAAAAAAATAATTTTAAGGAAAAGGCCTCGTATAATGAGAATACTTAGACTTTTAAACAATGTTAAACAATTAAGATATGTCATCTTCATGTTGGAGTAGTTACTCCAAATGCAATTATTACGTAGAGAGGATCTAACATAACACGTAATTTTCTTAATAACGTAATTAAAGATTGTTAAAAGAAATTACGTGAGATTACTCTTAAAACTGTCACAACTAGAAGGTGACCTATTGCATATGTTATAAGATTGGGAATCATCTAACATGAAATTGTATGGATGGTTAGTGGTGTTTTTATTTTAGAAAATAGAAGAAGGAAATTAATCATAAATCTATTCCCCATAGGCTTTCCTATCAAGATAATTAGACTTATTATATATCATACTTTGAAGGCTCTCCCACTTATATTAATCAATTATATTCCACATGGGGTTCATTATGTTTAGCTCATGTATTATCTAAATTTGATTTTTTTGGATATTATTTAGGTTATAAGTTACTATATATAACAAGTGTGACTTTTTTTTTCAACTAAGTATACATATAATTATATCAATATTTTGTATGTTATATCGAATTATGAGCTAACTGTTTGGTCATCTATTGTATGTTACTCTAATATATATTCAAAATCATTATTTTTCTCATCCTATTGTTTGTGTTATATATATTGCAAATAAATTTGAGTATTGTGATTGGTATTCAATTGTTATATAAAAGATGATTGAAAATTCTATAATCTTTCAATTTCATAAGCAATTGAAAAGTCATTATTCATCATGTCAATAATAATCAAAAATACATATTTGCATGATAAGAAATTAATGTACATATTTGTAATTTTCCTTGTTGACTTAAGAACTTAGTGTTTCAAATATGACTATTACATTAAATTATATTATTATTGAATTCAGCAAAGGTAAAACTTTGAATAATGATAATTATGAAATTTAGAGTATTAAAATTCAATATATGTTAGAAGAATTAAAGGCTTTATAACCATTAAACATAGCCATATATGTTCTTAATGAAGGCAATTCTACCTAACATAAAAGAAATCGTAATTCATATGATATATAAAAAAGAATAACTTGTTGGATCACATTACATTGCTGAATAGTATAGATAATAACATTACACGCGAGTTCAAAAAGTAAAAGATTGTTAAGAACATGTTATCCATTTTGGCTGCCCAATTTAGAGGCTTAATGACTAATTTAAGTTCACTAACTATCAAGTTTGACATATATAAGAATAAATCTAACAATAATACAAAACAATTTAAGGCATTTATCAACTATGATAAGTGAGCTAAGAGATGTCATTAATGAGGTATATGATTAACAACAAGTGGAAGTAGGCATTTATTCTTTGCCTCAAAGTTGGGAGCAACTAAAAATGTATCTAACTCATAATGATAACATAAAGATAATGGACGGTGGTACAAGACATCTTTTATTAAAAGAAAAGCATACTTGAATCCTTTAAGATGATCTCGAAGGTATATATAGTTGGTTTTAATTCATATGGAGCTATAAATAGGAAGCATAAACATCCTAATAAGTGGAAAAAATGTAAGAAAAATAGCCGCAATACTCAAGACTCCAAGAAGTTTAAGTGGAACCAATATAAGAAAGGAAAACATCTTTTCAACCAAAAAAAAAGAGAAGAATGAAATGATACAATTGAGGAAATAAGAGTTATCATGGTTGTAGTTATAATGAGCCTAAAAATTGTAAACTTTTAGTATAGATATTTATTTTGTGTACGTTTCTTATTATAATTAAATCTCATCTTTTATAAATTTTAAACTCAAGAGTAACAAATTATGTAATAAAGGATATGGGTGCCTTCATATAATTCTTTAAAACCTTACATAGTACATGTTGGATCTATGTAAATGACAATTCAAAAGTTAATGTACAAGGGATTGACATATTTAAGTTAGGCAACCTTTATTTCTATATGAAGTATTGTTTGCTCTAAAGATTCAATGAAATCTTATTTATGTGTTGATATTAATTAAATTTAGATTTAATGTAAATTTTTACAGTTGTAGATTGATTTCAATCTTGGAACCATTTGTTATGGTAATGAATTTATGTTGGATGTTTTTTATCATATTAGATGTTATTTACTAAAGCAATAATATAAATTATTCATTATTTACATAATCTAATAATTTCGATCATGATGCAAATTTATGGTATGCAAGGTTATGTCACATTGGTAAAATCCAGATAAGTTGATTAGCTAAAGAAGTTGGTAATTTAAATCAAGTATATATGCCTATTTATAAGCATGTTATAGCTTGTCAAATGGAAAGAAAGTCATTTGGAAAGGGAATAAGAGCTTTTAATCCATTATAATTAATTCATTCAAAAAAAATTTCCAACGAATGTGAGGGTAAAATATAAGGTTCTATATTTCATCACTTTTATAGATAACTATATTTGATATGCTTATGTCTATTTAATTTCTAATAAATTACAAGCATTAAATTGCTTCCTAAAATATACGAATTTGTTGGAGAACCAATCAGACAAGAAAATAAAAGCTTTAAGAATTGATTAAGGATAAGAATAATTGCATGATAAATTCAAGATATCATTTAATGAAAAATGAATAGAAAGATAATTGACTATTCCTCGAGTCCCACAAATATGGAATTATTGAAAAATGAAATGAAATGCTTATAGAAATAGTTAGGTATATTATATAAGTAAATTTACCTATCACCTATTAGTATGATGCTTTGCTCATAGTCACTTATATACTTAATCACGTGTCCACAAATATGGCACTGTATATAAGTTATGGACAAGTAGGAAACTTGAAATGACAAGCCTAAAATCATAATTTGTGATCTCTCTTTCAAATATAGGAAACTAGGCTTAATAAGGAAGAAAAGTATCTTTATTAGATATTTGAACAATCAAAAGGAAGTATGTTTATAAATGAACAAGTTAGTGAACGAGTAACTACATTTGAATCATAAGATGTCACATTATTAAAAAAAAAGTGAACTTTTAAATCAAGGTGAAATAGAAAAAGACCTACTTTTATATGAAACTCATAAAAGTGATTTGTTACACAAAATCAAGAGGAGGATTCAATCTGAGTGAAAGCAATCTAGATGATGAATAATTAAGTCAAGACTAATTCATATTACAACTCAGTAAGAGTTTACCTACTGTACTTAATCTAAGTGGGAGTCATTGAGACATTAATGAATATATTTCTTATGAATCTTGTTTATATGAAAGTAATCATGGAATAATTTCCTAATATTATTTTGAAATAAAATGGAAAATTTTTATGATAAACCTATAAGAAGAGGGTAAGTAAAACAATTTAAATGAGACTTTTAATGGTCATGCTAAAGAAGAATGAATGAAAGCAATGAAGAAGAAAATGAAGATATATACAACAAGAGGGAATTGATTATAAAGAGACATTTTCAATATTTGTGAGGTGTTCTTTGATCTGATAAAACCCAAGTGTAATAACCAACTCATATCTTGAATTACATCAAATAAAAGTTAAAAAACTACTTTTCTTGATAGAGAATTAGAAGAAGAAATCTATATAGTGCAACTTGTAAGTTTCATTAAGACATACTAATAACATAAAAATTTGTTGATTGTTGAAAACAATTTTTGGCCTAAAGTAGTCCTCAAGATAGTGGTAAATTCATTTTCATGATGTAAATATTTTATATGATTTTCACATGATCAATGACGACCATTGTGTGTATTAAAAGTTTTATAGATATATTTGTGATTGTATCTTTTTATGTAAATGATATTTTGAATTACTGTAGTGATTAAGAGTTTGTTAATCAAATAAAAACTGGTTTTCATCTAAATTAGAAAGAAAATAGATAGGTAAAGCTATATACATACTTAGAGGAAAGACTTCAAGAGATCATTCAAAACGATATACTTAGAAAATTCTTAAATATTTGGTCCAATAACACCAGTAGAAAAGTAACAAATGATTAAGTCCCTTATTCTACTACATTTAGAAGTCTTATATATGTAATGACAATACCAAATACTAGTTACGTTATTGGAATAGAGAGGAGATATCAGTCAAAATCAAACACATTAGAAAGAATTACAAAAATATTGAAGTATTTGAAAGTTATTGTTGATTAGACATTATATTATGTATACAAGGTTATACAAATATAGATTCTGGAAGAGATTTATGTAAGAGAAATATTGTAACATCCCTTTACCCATGTTAAGGCTAGAATAGTAAATATGAGAGATTAGAAAGTGCATTTCATGATCATACATAATATTACATACACATACATGTGAATATAGGTATTTTTGCACATGAAAATGATTGTACATGCATTCATTCACATTCTAGGTGTAATTAATTTATATATGTGGAATGTGATTTTATTGAGAATTGTGGTTTATTTGTATTGAAAATTTATTTGCAGAGTGTATTTGTTGATTTAGAATTTTTGGAAAATTTTAGGGAAAAAATTTTCTAAAATTATTGGATATTATTGAATTAGGAAAAAAATTCCACTTGGAAAGTAATTAATGAATGGAAATAGAAATGAGTTAAATGCTATTGAAGAATTTTATAGATGACTTTAGAATTTGTGAGAAGATGTTATTGAAAATTTTAATGATAACTGGAATAAAAAGATAAGGGTTATGGGACTAGTTCAATAACAACTAGTTAGTTGGGAAACTAACTAAGGTCTTAGAAATTGGACAAGTGTCGAAGTCTAAAGTCACGTTTCTTCTATCTTTGAAAGACCAAGTCATTCTTTTTCTTGTCTTGTCTTATTTCCTTCTTCG
>JANIIA010000191.1:13668758-13701649 GCA_027478495.1 Erythroxylum alaternifolium | reverse complement strand
CTATATGGGTTGTAGTGGACCGATTGACTAAGTCGGCTCATTTCTTACCAGTGAGAGAGAATAACTCACTAGATCAGTTGGCCCAGAGATATGTGAATGAGGTGGTTAGACTGCATGGGGTTTCAGTATCCATTGTATCAGACAGGGATCCTAAATTCACTTTGAGATTCTGGAAGAGCTTGCAGTCTGTTATGAGTACTAAGTTAAACTTCAGTATTGTATTTCTTCCTCAAACAAATGGACAGAGTAAGAGGATAATCAAGACTGTTGAGGATATGCTTAGAACTTGTGTATTGGAGTTTCAAGGTTCTTGGGATCAATATATAACACTGATAGAATTTGCTTACAATAACCACTATCACAGTAGTATCGGAATGACCATACGATACATTGTATGGAAGAAAGTGTCGATCACCTTTGTATTGGGATGAAGAGGGATTAAGAATGGTTGAAGGCCCAGAATTGATTCAAGAGACCGTAGACAAGGTGAAATTGATCCGAAGCCAAATTAAAGTGGCTCAAGATAGACAGAAGAGTTATGCGAATCAGCATCGAAGGGACATGGAATACAGTGTAGGAGACAGAGTGTTCCTGAGAGTGTCACCATAGAGAGGAGTATTGAGATTCGGTAAAAAGGGCAAGTTGAGCCCAAGGTAAATTGGTCCTTATGAGATCATTGAGAGGATAGGACCTTTGACATATAAGTTAACTTTACTAAATGAAATGTCTCAATTACATAATGTGTTTCATATGAGTATGCTCCAAAGATACCGATCGGATCCAACACATATGATACCAACTCAAGATATTGAAGTTGCTAGTAACTTAAGCTATATTGAGGAGACGATCAAGATAGTGGGATCTCAGATCAAGCAGTTGAGGAACTGAGTCATTTTATTGGTGAAAGTTCTTTAGAAGAATCACTCAACTGAGGAAGCAACTTGAGAAACGAAGGAGTATATGAGGAGGCAATATCCCCACCCATTTGATCAATCAGGTAAGAATTTCGAGGACAAAATTTCTTTTAAAGAGGGGAGAGTTGTAACATCTCGTTACCCATGTTAAGGTTAGAATAGTAAATATTAAAGATTATTGAGAGATTAGAAAGTGCATTTCATGTTCATGCATAATATGACATACACAAACACGTGAATATAGGTATTTCTGCACATGAAAATGATTGTACATGCTTTCATTGACATTCCGGGTGTAATTAATTTATATATGTGGAATGTGATTTTATTAAGAATTGTAGTTTATTTGTATTAAAAAGTTATTTAGAGAGTATATTTATTGATTTATAATTTTCTAGGAATTTTAGAAAAAAAATTCCAAAATTATTGGATATTATTGAATTAGGAAAAAAAAAACCACTTGGAAAGTAAATTAATGAATGGAAATAGAAATGAGTTAAATGTTATTGAAGAATTTTATTGATGATTTTAGAATTTGTGAGAAGATGTTATTGAAAATTTTAGTAATAACTGGAATAAAAAGATGAGGATTATGGGACTAGTTCAATAAGAACCAGTTAGTTGGGAAACTAACTAAGGTTTTAGAAATTGGACAAGTGTCCAAGTCTAAAGTCACATTTCTTTATCTTTGAAAGACCAAGTCATTCTTTTTCTTTTCTTGTCTTATTTCCTTCTTCGTGGCTTTCTTCTCTAAGCTTCATCTTCTTCACGGTTTTCTCACCAAAGTTACACCTTGCTTCCATCTATCTTTTACTACTCCCAATTTGTTGTCTATTTCTTTTACCTCAAGAAACTATTTCTTTTGCCTCAAGAAAAACCTAACATAAACCACCTTCAAAATGATGTACATGATTGCATGAGATTTAGGGCTTCTTGGAGTTTTTGAAGATTTTGGAGTTTTATCAAGTATCTTGTAAATCCTTATGAGTTGTTGGTATATAAGATAAATTTGGTGATTTAGTTGTCATTAAATGATCATGTGAAAATGGGCATTTTTCATGTATACCGTAGATATAGGATGAGTTTATTTATATTTTTGATTGTGTGTTTTGAGGATCAATATGTTATAAGGTAGTGTGGAGATGATTTTTGGAGTTGAAAGATCGATAAAAATGTGCATGAGAGGAGTGTAGAAATTCATGCAAGTTGATTTAAATATATATACTTTGTTTTTCACTGTAGATATACATGAATAGTTTTGAGTGTTTAAAATGAATTTAGGGTTAAGAAATAGCTGTATGGTGATGTTTGGAGATGAGAAATATTGAATAAAATGAAAGTTTGAGGAAGAAATGAAGAGAGTGCAGAAATTGAATATGCAGAAAAATGATAGTGAAAGTGCAAGAAATAAAGAGATATGTGAAAGATTTTCTGGTTTTTAATACTTGGTGTTGATTTTTGGTTTTGATCTATTTGTGAATGATATTGAGTTGAAATGGAGTTGAAAATGAAGAGTAAATGAAGTAGAAATGGTGATCTTTGTACAAGTGGTGTTAGGTGTAAAATCTAGAAAATTAGAAGATGAGTGTTGGAAAATGTAGCAATAACATGTCCACCAATTATACTTCTATGTTTTAGTCAATGTTTTAAAAATCAGACCGGACCGGCTGATCCAACTGGAAAAAGTCTGAACGGTCAGTGGTCCGGTTCGGTTTTAACAAAAAACCTCTCAGTATGAAAACTGACCGGTTTGTGGGAGAAC
Source organism: Erythroxylum alaternifolium (assembly GCA_027478495.1). NCBI lineage: Eukaryota > Viridiplantae > Streptophyta > Magnoliopsida > Malpighiales > Erythroxylaceae > Erythroxylum > Erythroxylum alaternifolium. Next base: position 13,698,973 of record JANIIA010000191.1, on the reverse strand, counting down.
CGGTCGGTTTTCATCGAACCGGTTACACCGGTTTGGGGAGAGAAAGACCATGTAATGTTTTTCTTGTCTAGTGAGCTCTTACTATGGATCTCTTTACCGTGTTATTTGAGAATGCTACAGTCCATCTTCCTCCTCGTTGCTCTGCTACTTCCATAAAGTTCAAAGTTTGTAGCTTTTCTTTATCTTTCTCCGTTGATCATTTCTTCGAACATGTTTCGGGTTGTTGTGGGTGTGATGGGAATCACGTATACTCCATCAACCTCAACTCAAAATCAACAAATACAGGTGAAAGATTGAAGAATAAAAGGTGTGTGTGTAAGATGTCTAAAGGTGTCGAAGAGAGAAGGTAGAGCAATATTCTTGAAGCTTCTTACAACTAAAGTCAAAAGCCTAAGTGACTTAAGGTATACCCACGTGATACACTGAAATCAGAAAGCAGTGTCGTATTACTCAAGCCACTGAACTCAATCCACTGTCGTATTACATGAACTCACAAGCCACACAAAATGCACAGCTTCATTAAAAGGAAGCACAGAGACATGAAAGAGGCGAGTGACTAACGCAAAGAACTCAAACAAAAATGCAAAGGGACAGAGAAAAAAATGTTGCGTACATGGAGGATGTCAAGTGACTCACGTGAGAGTCACATGCAGTCCCATTAAGCTGATCCCATCTTCTTATTTGATACGTTAACTTCATGCAGGAACTACCGGTTTTACTTCTTATTTATTATATACCAGTTTTATAACGGTTCATTACCAGTTGAACCTCTAAACCTTAAACATTTCCTTCGACTGGTTCGATGTCTGGTCCGGTTTTTAAAACATTAGTTTTAGTCATAACTTATTTTGTAGTTATCCAAATGAGATGATTTTTTATTTCGATTAAAATAGAGACATATGGCTATATTTTTCATGAAGACATTGAATTCAAATTATGTTTTTAAGAGTTTTAAAATTTGACTTCAAGTTGGTTTAAGAGAAATAAAAGAAGAAGAAGAGAAGAAGAGTTGCAGATTCGGATGGAAGAAGGAAAACGCACGATCGTGCCTCAGCGCGATTGTGAGTTTTCTATCGTGACTCTGAAGCTCTTTTTAAGGGGACTATTTCGAACATCCTTGGATCTTTTGTCCATATCTTCTTCTCCCGACCTCCAAATGACATGGGATTTGATCCAAAAGATTCAAAACACGTTTCTCTACATCTTCACCAAAAATTATAACCATATGAAATCATTTTGGAGAGATTGAGTGATACATTTGAGACGAAATTGATGAGGAGTTCTGGAATTTCAAAACTGGAGTATGTTTACTGAACATGTTTTGGTATTTTGACAATATCTTAATCTGTATTTATCTAATTGGGATAAATTTTCATTTAAAGTAAATTAGATACATAGGACTACAATTTTTATGAAGAAATCGAATTTTAATTCTGTCTCTAAGAATTTCAAAATCTGACTTTAAGTTGAGTTTTGACTGAGGTTGTAGTATTACCTGAGACAGAAATCATGTCTTGTTGCTATTGAATAAACTATATTGATAGACGCCAAATTAGACAAAGGTTTCTTCATAAAAGTTGTATTTTATTCTCTTGTATTTCAACTGATATAAAGTTCATAATTTTTGAATATGGGAATTGAGAGATATGAGTTGTACAATTTGACGGCATGATTATGTACAAGCCAAAGTTTCAAATGTGCTCAGTCTGCAGTATTTTGAGCATAACTCATATAATATTGAACCAAAATAAATGATCTTGGTGTCATTAGAAACTTAAGAGATAGGAGAAAAATTTTCTAGAAGAAAGTATCCTTAAATTGCTTAATTTTCTTGATCAAAAAGAACATGGAAAGTTGATCTAAACGTTATTATAGGAAAAATATGAATTGACCAAGGAATTATGAATTTCGATTTTAATGGTTTTATTGAGGTATAAACCATTAGAATAAATGATATTTATGTGAGTTTGGAAATATGAATGTTTATATGACAAGAATAATAGAGTGATACCCTGAATTGTCATGAACATGCATTGTGCATATTTCATATATATACATGTGCATTAACAAACACTTACAATTGTGCAAAAGTGTGATATGCGTATATTGCTTGATATAGAGGAGCAATTGGAACTCCAGACATTGCTGGATCTTCGGGGCAATAGCTTCAGGGGCAATAGGTGAGTAACATAGATGGTTTCACACAATTAATTGTTTGCTTTAGAATATGTTTTGAATGATGATACGAACGGGATTTGATTATGTTGATGCCGGATAATGAAGGTCCGAGACTTGATGGATGAATGTGATATTGAAGTGCTACTTGTATGTGAATGTGACGAACTAAATGCTTCATGATATGATTGATTGATTATGAGAGATGCATTCCATACATGAATGCATGATCAAATAATGAGAGTTGTGACCTGAATAACCACCGAAAATGAGCTTAAAGCTCCAAATGTGATTAAAATTCAAAGGCTCACTATGCAAAATGAGCCCTATATTTTCAAAGGATAAGAGACAGTATAAATGAGCCTGATATCCACAATGAATACAGGACAGTTTAGGCACTCGATCACAACAACGCAACAATTAGAAAAGAGTCACATAAGCATTTCATATACATTTTAATACGTATGTTTGATTGTTTGAAATGCAAAATTGTCTTACCCTTAAGTGAGAATGTGATATGTGATAATCTATGCAAAATGAAAAGATGTGAAATATATGTTATTTGTGTAATGTGTTACATAAATTGAGTGAACCATCTATGATGGTTACCTCATTGAGTTCGCAAAACTCACAAAAATTGCAACATTAATTTTTCAGGACCGAGAGAAAAGACTTTAGCTACTGAGAGATGCTACAAGAAGTATACTCTTGTATTTTTGGGAAGAAGAAGAAATGGCTCAAAGGTCGGTCAGCTGGGTTTGGAAAGATTAGATAGATTTTTTATGTAATTTCCTCTTTCATGTAGCATATTTTGTATTAGGTTTTGATGATGTACATGTACGGGTGTTTAAAAGCGACAATGTATATTTGGTTTTATGAAATGAAAGGAGAAATTTGAGTTTTAAAATATGGTGTTTTTTGTTATGATATCTTATAAGAAAATTAAGAATGATGATGTCATGTTAAGTGAATGTTGTGATTGAACGTAGCACACCATTATCATAGATTATGTACTGGCATGTCTTCAGGGTGTTCCTGTATGTACCCCATGATAACGGGGTGCTACAAATAGACCTCTAAATTTGTTTTCTTACGTAATAATGATGAAATATCATGCAAAAATAAGAAACAATAATGTGTCGCTTTCACCAATGGAAGTCAAATTTATGGCATTTTTAGTTCCAATATAAAAAGTTCTTTGCCTTAGACATTTCAATGGTTCATTTGGGAGTTACTAAAATTAAATTGATTTGTTATTAATTAATTATAATAATCAAGCAACAAGCACTCATTTGAAAGATCCTAAACTTTATTATAAAACTAAATAGTAGATCTCAAGTACATTTATGTGAAAGATGTAATTGTACAAAGTGAAGTGAATATGAATTATATAACTAAACGTGATATGGTGGCATTTCTAATGACAAAGCCAATTTCAAGAGATATATACATTGAGCTTGTAAAAAGTCATCAAGATTATATAGTTATTGATATACTATTAATAAATGTTTCTAAATGTATGTTCATGTATTATTTGCCATGCCTCGTTGCATAATACAAATTAACATTAATTATTGTATATGATAAGTATTATGTAACACTTGATTTTAAACTATGTTTCCTGTGTGTGATATATTTGAATGTGAATCAAAGAATATGTCAGACAAGTAAGAGATTGGCCTTCTTATACATACAATCATTTGTGATGCTTTATGGTATTAATAAAAGATCATTTGTGATGAGATCTTATAAGATAATTCTAGAAAAGCAAATTAAATGCAATTTGATGGAATCTTAAATATAGCAAGGTCACCTTGATTGGTGACCAACATCAATTTTATATTCAAAGATAACCATTGTCTTATAGTGAAAGAATTACAATAGTCGTGAATCAATAAAAAAAATTAATATCAAAGAAGAATAAGGATCCGAGATATTACATAGGGTATAATATATAAAATTTACTTAATGATCGATTCATTAATCAAGATGTTATATATTCCTAACATATATGTGGTAATAAGATATAATGGCGTGTTGGTCACACGAATTATTGGATAAATATAAGCATTGTAAAATTTTAATTAACTAATCTCATCATATGTGAATGGAAGTTGATAAATAACCCATAATGATATGAATAATAAGTTAAACATTATGGTAATTGTTTAAATGCCAAGACAACTATATTAATTTAAAAAATTATAATGTATTTATACTATTTAAAAAAAAAGGAAGAGAGAAGATCATAGCAAAAAGTCATTAGATAAAACAAAATTCATAAGTCAATTTATTTATATGAATAATGCAAATATGATGAAATGAAACACTGAAAAGACCTTGGCGCCTAAAACTATATTTTGGCATTTAAAAGCAATTTGATAAGCGATTACAAACTTGCATTATTCTCATGTTTGAGTCCTTAATCAGAATCTAAAACAAGTGATGCATGTTTAAATAGTTCATCACAAATTATGGTCTTGCTTTGTTAACCTATGGAGGAAATGAATTTAGTTTCTCACTTGGTCTGGGCATGGGAGATGTTCTTGATGAAAGAATCTAGGCTTGCGTCAGATGACCCTCCTTTGGCAATTGCTGCTTGACAAATGCTTCCAAATTCTTTCGCTCTGTTCCTCATTTCCTTAACCTCTATGCTCTCAGCGTCCATAAACCTTTGCACTAATCTTGCAATCTCTTCTCGAGTAATCAAAGCTTCACGTTTAGCTTCTCTCCATAGTCTCCACCCGATTTTCCAATCTTCCTCCACCGTTTTGCCGATAGGAACTTGATCAAAAAATATAGGTGAAGCAAGTATTGGCACTCCAGCAAAAACAGCTTCCAAAGTAGAATTCCAGCCGCAATGGCTCCAAAACCCTCCAACAGAAGGATGGCACAACACTCTCAGTTGGTCACACCATGGCACTACTAGACCTTTGTCACTACAATCTTTAAACCATTTTGTTTCGCCACGTGAAACCCACAAGAACTTGACACCACTGTTCTGCAACCCTGCGACGATTTCTTCTAGTTGGGCACTTGAAACTGACAGGAAACTCCCCATTGATGACACATAGATCACGGAACCTTCAGGTTGAGAGTTCAGCCATTTTATGTAGTCCGGGACATCCATATGATCATCCATAGGAGCGCGCTGTTGGAGTTCAAGGTAAGGTATGACAGGGCCTACATGGTAAATAGGGAAAGGGAAGTTCGGTCGTAAAGCGTCGATAACTTGCGATTCAAGCTCGTAAACGGAATTGAAGATAAGATATTGAACTCTGGGCACCATTAGAACTGATTCAAGAGGTCGACGAAAGACTTGTCTACCGATTCCATCGAAAACTGTGGGAAGGTCCGCTAGACGCGTTGAAGGCAGTCCAGGGATGTAGTTGACAATCTCTTGCCCTCTCTCTGGACCGAAACATAGGAAAAAGAGTAAACAAAGATTAAAATCACGTGGTTGCATTGAACTCAGAATCGAACCACCAAGTGAAAGTGCCGGTCACATGGGAATAAAACCTTTTGGTTCAGGAATTGAGATGATAGAGAATTATGAATTGTTTGTTACGTACCAGATAAGTCGGCAGGGAAATGACCATTTTGCTGAAGTAGATGAAAATGGTGGAAAAATGAAAACGCTGTGGTGGGCATAGGCCAAAATGAAGCAACCGGAATATTCCTCCGATTACCGACTCTGGCCATCCAAACCAAGTGAGTATCTGCTAAAATGGCATTAATTGGCAACTCAAGCCCATCAAGGAGATGCTCGAAGGGAGCTTCCACTTTGGTTGAAACAGCTTCAAGGAAACCTGGAAAATCTTTGCCTCGAACAAGCTCGGATGGTATGATATTGGGGATAGTGGAAAACCGGAGATTGGAAGGTTTAACTACGCTTGAGTCACCATTAATGAAGCTGTACCACTCTTCAGTGACAACAAAGGTGATAAGAAGATTAGGATTCTTTGAGCAAAGAATCTTGCAGAGGTTCATCAGGCCGTTTACATGGCCTCTACCAGGGTAAGGCGCAGCCACCACGTGGCAGGTATTCTGGTGCTCCATTTTCATGGAATCCATGTCTGGGTTGTTAAGAGTCGAGGATTAAGTGAAGTACTAGAAGGTTGTAATGGGAGACAAGCTGAAGCGAAGTAGGTTGTTATTGCTGAACAGTTATAAATGCTGAATTCAATAGCAAATTGAAACTTTGAAAGGGACTTTTTGTTCTGCTATACAAATTGTTTGGACCAAATGATGTCAATTCAATTGGGCTCCTTAAGCATCCTCCAGGGCTTGGAATTGCCTGCATAAGTCAGTAATTTAGACAGCGTCTCTTGACAGGAACTGGGAATGCAGATAAGAGTCCAGAAAACCAGTGGTCAACACTATTACCAATCGATCTGAGGAGATGAATTGATATGGCTAACGTGTAATTGATAGAATTGATAACGTCGGTTCGGGTTTAACTCTCTACTTGTCGTTATACTGGACAAAATTAAGTACACACTAGCTTATTGGACTCAACTTACTTCAAATGTTAAAAGTTTTGAATAATTTTAAATATTTTATTAATATTTAATTTAAATTTTAATGCTTTAAAGTGATTAAAATAAATTTTAATATTTAAAGCATTTAAAATTTATAATTAATATTTAAAAAATTTAAAATAAATTATAAATGAACAAAGAATTGTTTTCATTAGTTATATATCACATCAATTTTTACGTTACGCATAATTTATATTTTTAATTGAACTTTTAAACAACATTAAATTTTTCAATAATTATGAATTTAAAACAAATTCAAATTACTTTCATTAAAAAAAATCCTGAATATGGAGGAAACTGCAGTCGCTTTTATTTGGATGCACATTGGGTAAATCTCTGGATTAACGCAATAGCGTATAAATTACGCCAACTGGATATTCCGCACTAGACAAGTCCTGTACGACAGACTTGTTCGAGAGAGCGTAAATAGGGGGATTAGAATACAAGATCTTTTAACCTCATATCTCTACTCCACCAACTCGACCACCCCTAAGGGATCATTTAAATATCTTTCTAACTCCTAACACTCATATAAATAAATAATCAAAATTCTAAATCAACCACCAATTATTTTAAAAGTTACTAAATATTGAAATTCATTTTAAATACTTAAAATGTCAAAATTCAATTTATATTTAGTGAAAAATATTATGGTCTAATTTACACTTTCTACATTCTATAATGTAAATAAAAAGTTTGAAAGAAGGAAAAATATTGTCATGTTGAAAATTTTAAGGACTTCATGTACATGATTTAAGTATTAAATATGAATCACAAATTTAATAATTTGTAATCCATCATATATATTTCGTGTTCTAGAAAATGAACCATCTTTTTAGATAAAATGACAGTCCCGTTATCAGATTATGAATAGGATCCATTATAAAAACGAAGTTATGGTGGGATTGAAACGAGTTTGAACTTAACAAGTTCTGAGAGTAGCAAAGATAATGGTTTTAGATGCGACTTTGGGACTGGAACTAATATAATAAATTTTCAGCCCAGATCTGTCTATTTTGACTACCTTATGCTCGCCGTATAGAATTTCGCAGAGGTGACCCCTCTCTCTCTCTTTTCAAATATAGGATGTATAGGGCAAAGACAAAGTTAAATAAAATATGAAATGATTCGATCAAAATACCTCAATTTCAGGACGGATTATTCAAATCTTGTTTTTAGAATCCCAAACCTTTTTCAGATCACGAACTTACACCACGATTTTCACTAAATATTTCTGCTCAAATAAATTTAGATTTCTAAAAGGTTGATGACTGTATTAAGTTCAAGTGGGGAAATAACAAAATAATCCACAACTCTTCCTTTGATCCGTAGTGGAAGTCCTAAAGTAATTGAATATATTCTGAATAATGTATAAACTTATAAACTCTTTAAAATTAATGCAATTTAATCCCCAAGTAACAGCTAATCTTGTTAAACCATAACTAATATAGAGCTTTAATTAATTTAAATGGAATAGATGCATATCGGTTTCATTAAAATTGGGATTTAAGCCCTATTTGACAATCAACTGATTGTATTAATTGTTAGTTGATTCTATCAATAGTTAACTCATAACAAATTATATCAACTAATTCGATCAACAAATAAGATTCGTTGTTTATTAAATTTATTTGGTAAAATTAACTGTTTATGTATAAAATAACTTATAAAAGCATAACTTTAAAAAAAATTACAAGCATATTAATATTATATCTTAGTATTTCTTTCTAAAAACCTCCTCTCTACTTTGTAGGGATAAAGGTTACATACTATCAAACCTATCTAAACCCCGCATTAGTGTAAGATTCAACTGAATATGATGATGATAATCTTAATATTTCTTTGAATATTTTCATAAGAATTTTTAGTTTTAGATATTTAATTTTACAAAAAATAAGTTTATAATTCTAATAAAAAGCATAAAAAATAATAATAATAATAATAATAATAATAATAATAATAATAATAATAATAATCATAATCATAATCATAAATTGATTAATTATTTATTTTAATTTAATATTGTCTTCTATAATTTATAAATTAATTAAACAATTTTTTTAAAATTGAAATGAAAAAAAAAAAGAATCACAAGCGTGACACATTTATAAACATAATAAAAAGTCACATGCTGTGACAATTAATATCATGCACGTGACAAATATTTTTTTAGAGTAAAATAAATTAAATGTTAAATGATGTTTGACAATTACAGACATTCTTTTAAGGTCTATGGGTATTTTTTTTAAGGCACAATATTAATGCCCCATTGTTACCATCTAAGCACTGAAACGCTCCTAAGAGCTTTTTAATTTTCAACTTATTAAATTGAATCGACTAACCCAATCAACTAATAATCAAACAAATTTATTATGTCAAATAACTATCACCTTCCAATCCACTAAAATACGGCTAAACAGCCATATACCAAACGGGACCGTAACATTTTTAAGTAATTGCTTAGAAACTAACAACACTATAAACATCAATTCAATTGATTACATGTTTGTACTTGCAACTCTTGACAAAAGTACAAAAATCTGAACTAAGCTGCCTTTCCAAATACTATAAGAGTAGCCCACTGTGAAAAGAAATTTCAAGTTTAAATGACTTTTCAATAAATAGAGTATATAGGTATATGTAGTCTAACCCAATGCAAGTATTCTAGGGGAAAATCAAATTGGATGGATTGTGTCAATACAAGAATTCTCAATCCAAATTTGTACTATTTCCCAGTATGAGAATTTCATAAATGGATTTTTCTGCAGAATCAAATAACGAAAGAACAAGCATGGCGTTTTACGTTAATAGTAAAATCCCTACTAAACACACTTTTTTCCTATTGGGAAATTGTAGAACACACGTGAATTTTTTTCCTGTTAATACTCAATGGAAGGTGCATGAATCAAGGTCAAGATAAAAGTGGACATCAGTTGTCCATTTACAGTTCATCATTGAAGGAATGAGAAAATGTCAGAAAAAGCAATACATGTCTACAGCAGGAACACGTGAAAATTGATTACAGTTGCGTGATTTCACATTAGTCACAGTTTTAAGTGAAAAGAATGATTAGATGAAGTATATCACCTTAAAAAGGGTCGTGAGTTGCTAGTGTGGTAAAGTTAGCTCAAATCCTCTCGTTTCAATTGGGACTGGCATGTGGAATATTTGTATTGGAATATTTTGTACAGTCAAACGGTCCGATCCCTTGATTGTTTTTCTTTTTCACCTGAAAATTCATAGAAGTTAGGAACACACATTTTGTTATCTATATATGCTTTGCTTAACTAAACATTTTGAAAATGTTTTGATTCTTGTGAAACACAGGATGACCAGTAAATTAATCTTTCCCAATATCGATCTATACCTTTAACATTACACGACAGAAACAAGAACAAAGAACGATCTACGATTATGGCCTACATAATAACCATCTTCCACAATGTATTGAAAGTTCTCTATGATTATTGCAAGGCAGTAGAGGAAGGCATTTCATGCAATATATAAATTCCCAACAATGAACACACTGTAGTTTCTTGACGGCAGTTACCGACCTGTAAGAACTCTACTTGTTCACAAACTTGTGGAAAGGATCATTATCTTGAGAAACAACGCATCAAGAGCCAATTGTGTATGTCATATCAGTTACAAAAGAGGTGTATCTTAGATAGAGTCACAATGAGAATCTTGCTAGTGGGTGCGTGCAATTTTCTCATGGATAGGTGTATCTTTCACATGTTCTGCAAGTTGAAAGTCCTCTTGGCGCAGGTGTTACATAACTAATTAGATCGTATGAAAAGACTATCATATATTCTCATGAATTTGGCCCATGAGTCCTTGTCAATTTAAAAATGTGAAGTTCTCTAACAAAACCCTATAGAAGTTAAGAGTTTGCAAATTAACAAAGATGACTGAAAACTAAATATGCACCAGCTTGTGAAATTAACAGCTGGAAATAGCCACATACCGGCGACCAAGGACTAGGCTCAGGAAGTGATTTGTCAGGGGGTGAATTCTGTACAGCACCACCTTTCATTTTCAAAATTTCCTGGAGAAAAATTTGCTTCAATCACTATAATGCTTTCCCAATACTACTTAAAATGATTGCAAGTCCAAATACCTCTCCAGCTCCTTCAAATGCCGCTAGCCATTCATCAGAAAATGGAACAGCATTTGGTGGAGGTTTAATTACTAGTTCATCTTTCTTCTCATCATTCGCCAATCTCTTGCTGCCATGAGAAATAATTAATTAATTATAATAAAGACTTGTTTTTGAGAACCTCCGATATTGCAAATGGGAAAAGCTGAGAAGAGAAAACATCAAACAACCATACATAGGGATAAATAACTAGTGAAGAAACTCACAGTGATCGCCTTTTATTGTTGTCTTCTTCACGGGATATCTCCGTGTTCAACTCATCCTGCATTTCACTATCAAGACAACTACTGTTTTCCAGAATTATAGTTTCAGCTTTATTTTGTAAATTAGCAGTTTGTAAGAAATCCAATTCCATATCCTGGAAAATGCTTCCATTTGATGTCTCATCTAATTTCATGTCTGGTTTATCAATCGAACAAAAGGGCTTGAATACACAATTGGTCACCAACAATGGAATCTGATCTCCCCTGTTGTTTGAAAAGGGATCATCTTCTGTTGTAGCTTGATCAGCAAGCTTGTCAAGCCCACACTTCCTATTCATGTAAAGTTCAATATCAGGTGATTGCTCAACGTACATGGCACCTGGAATTGTTTGGACTACACGTGGGTGTTTATCATTCTTTTCCATATTCAAGCAAACATCTTTTATTGCAGGTGGTGCTTCAGTGCTAACGTCAAAACATTTTGTTCCATCTGAAGAACTATTTCCTTTCTCTGAAAAATCTGCAACATTTTTTTGATTGTCTCTGTTTTCTGAATCTACTAACTCAACATTCATAAGAAACAACTTAGAATCCATATGCAGTCCATTTTCTGGGGAAACTTCTTCAATTTTTATGTTAGAATTTTGAAGCTCAGAACATTTTTCCAGTCGTTTATCACCGTCACCAGTTACAGTTAAAAAAATTGTATTTGCTGTGGAAGTATATGAGTTCATGTTGCAGTTATCAGCTATTGACTTCCTTCTTGAGCAAAGCACTAGCTCTTCTTCTATATCAGTTTCCTTGTTCACTTCTTTAATTCCAGTAATCTCACTTGCCTGCTCCAATATTTCAGATTGGTTGAAAATCTGATCACTTATAGATTCACACTCGGCATTAGTCACAGTCTCTGAGATACTCCCTTTATAGCATTGATCGACAGGATTAATTGATTCTACATACTGTTCACTCAAATCATCTATAACCTTGGAAGAATCATCCAATGCTATGGAAATACACTTTTCATCATAGTGAATATCAGTTCCTGGCTGTATCTTGGAGAAGGCAACAGAGTTGGTTGAAAAACAATATTGTTTATCTACTTCACAACACTCGCCTGCAACCTTAACTTGTTCAAAAGGGCAGAGTTGGTGTGAGAAATGCAGAGCTTTCCTTTCACTATCACCAACATCTTCACTTTTGTTACAAACACCAGTTACCTCAATATTATTGGTGGTGTCTGGTTTTATGGTGTTGCCTATGCTTATGCTCAATAGAGAAGAATTAGAGACACCATTAAAGTCAAGCTCAACCCTGATACTTTCAACTGTAAACTCAGCATCGACAGAACCTACAAGGGCACCCACAAACTGGTCGTCTATCTTTCCAGCTGTATTGAGGCCAGAATACTCTCTTCTTTCTATTTTTGAGCATGCTATATCTAATTGCTGGGCAGATTTTTCAGATTTGTGACAAACCCCAGTTGCCTCTATATTATCAGTGGTTACAGCATCTGTCATATTGCCTATGCTCATTCCCTCTGATACAGAGGAATTAGATGCACCGTGGAAATCAAGATCAACCCTCAGATTTTCATCTGCCAACTCAGGATCTACAGAACCTGCAAAGGCAATATCCACAAGTGTGCCCTCAATATTTTCACCTGTGTTGAAGCCATAATATTCTCTTCTTTCTGTTTTTGTGCATGCTATCTCAGATTGCTGGGCAGATTTTTCAGTTTTGTGGAAAACACCAGTAGGCTCAACATTATCAGTGGTTACTGCATCTGTCATGTTGCCTGTGCTCATTCTCTCTGATACCGAGAAATTTGATACACTTTGAAAGTCCTGACCAGCCATCAAATATTCAACTGCCAACTCAGGATCTGTAGAACATGCAAGGGCATTATCCACAAATGGGCACTCGGTCTTTCCGGCTGTATTGAAGGCAGAAGATTCTCTTCTTTCTGTTTCTGTGCAAGCTATCTCAGATTGCTGAGCAGATTTGTCACTTAATCCATCAACAATGTTTGAGTGTGGATTAACCGTTGCTAAGGTTCCTAAGACACTACTGCTATTTCCGACTGACATGTTATTATCGAAAAATTGCACCTTTGCATTTCCCACATTTAATGTCTCAGTCAAGTTATCAATTCTGCAAAAGCTACCTGTTGTGAGCCCCATACCATCATATGGAGATGGATCATGAAACTTTTCTGAGTTGTTTGGTATGGAGTCTTGAATTTTCACTGTGGCGTCAATAATGTTTGAACAGTTATCTTCAGCCAACTTGCTGTCATTGGTATTACTTTGTAAAAGCAATTCATCACCCTTCATCTGCAACCCATTAGCATCCATATCATAAATCTCCGCATTTGTGTGCGAATTGCTAAAAGATGCACCAGGTTTTTCTTTGCTCAAGCCTGAAGGTATACTTCCCAGGGGTTTGCGATTGCCCTCATCACGTGAACTTGATGAACTAGGTTTTCTCTGATTAAGAATGCTAGAATTTGGAACATTATAGGATGTAGAAGTTCTCTGTAACAGGCTATGTGTAGCTGATCTTGACTGCAAATGATTGGGGCAAAAAGCATCTGAATTAAAATTCTAAAAGTGCCAAATTACAGCATATCGGTAGATTTGACGAACTAATACCATCTAATATTGTTTATGGAAGACAATCAAGCACACCTGATGAAAGAATCCCAATGTAGGTGATGGCATCCTCAAGCCTGATGGTTTTGCCGTTGGGATTTGTGTATCTTGAATATTTCCTCCGCGATAGGAAGAGCTTTCGGAGGAAGGAGTAGAAACTACACTGAGATCAACCTCATGACTGGTTTTTGGATGACAAGCAGCTGGGAGAACCAAATCCAGAAGTATCTTGGAAACATTATTTGCTTGACTTCCCAGAGGTTTACTTAATTTGGTTGATGGGAGCTTTTCCTTTGCTGGATTGACCTTTACCAACAAAAGGCACTAAAATAAGATTGTGGTGCCATAGAATTTGTTAGCCTAACACCTGATAAATTTTGGTTATTAGCAGTTACCAAAAGTTCAAAAAGTTTCAGGTTCTCACCGCATTCCTTCTAGCTTGTTGAGGGTTGGATCTGGAACCCATCTTGCTTGCTGGTCCAAATTTCCCATCATTAGGGACATTTTTGGCATTGGTTGAAGTTCCCTTCAATCCAATATTTTTCCGAGACTTAACTGCAACATAAATGACAATAGTTAAGGTTTTCGGTTTTATATGGCATCAAATAATATCTAGTCGAAGAAAAGGAACAATATGTCAGGTTATAAGTCCTATGCAAGAAGGTCAATAAAATATGAGCTGATTTAGAACTTACAACAACTTATCAACATTTGACCAGTATGCAAAATTGAGTTCATTCCAACTGTTGCAAACAACAATAACCTAAAAAATTCAACCATGTGGCAAGCACATGCATGGCATCACCTGGCTGAGCAATCTGATTATGCTTCAAGCGGCTAGACCTATCAGTTGAACTAGTAGAAATGGAAACACCACGGGCATCATTCTTCAGGGACAATACTTTTTCCTCCTTTGAGTTCTTAGTGGCTACTTTTGTGACATCGAAATTTTGAATCCTTTTTAGATTTCAAAGAAGTTAAGGTCAACTTTTCTGTAGAAACAGATAGATGGAGAAAGAGAGACTCATTCTTACAAAATTTACAAAACTTAACCAATAAACATAAGTGAAAGGATATGAAGATGAAGGCGCATGCCTTGGACGACCACTGCATTTGGATGCACTTCGATTAATATCTTGGGCTGAAAGAACCTTCCGTTTTGCCTTAAGAACATGCAACAAGCATTAAAGAATATCATATTAAACAAACAAACTACAAACAAACAGTTAACTAATCAATTAAACAAATATGAGAGAAGCTTAGGAAAAGGGACTGCAGTTCAATTTCAAGAAAACCTAAACAGGAAGGTTGGACATACTTTTTCTTTAGCTAATGAAGCACCAGTATTTGGTGACGACGTGCCAACAACATTTTCCCCCTTTTTGGAAGTGCTTTTCGGTAGTTCCTTGAATAAATTATCTTCAAAAGCTCGCAGATCCGGTGGTGATTCACTGACACTGTCCTCACTTGCACACGTTGACTCTCTCCCTTCACGAATAACAGACAGCACCTCTCCACCCGAATTCCCACTAAGCATTGATAATTCCAGAGGATCCAGAACTCCTAACAAAGGAAACAAAAAACCATTATCATCCACAAGATCAAGAGCTATCGATCTGGATAGAAACTAAACAAAAATGAGAAGAAGTAAACCTTCTTCAGTAAAGAAAGCTCTATCCCAGGCCAAACTTTTCCGGAGATTGTATCCTCCACCCTTTTTCTTCCTCTTCATTTTGTGCGGCTCAAGACTGAGTTTGGCCACTTCTGTTTTGTTCAAATTAGAATTCTCCTTGTCATCGACGGTCTCTCTATTGAACTTACACGCACCATCCACGCCCTTCACACTCCCTTCACCACCGGAGAAATAGCAATTAATTCCACTTCAAATTCACATAACCAAGAAGAACACTAAGGAAAACATTAGAAGGAAGGGAAAAAAAACCCTAACTAACCGAAACGGGAGGGAGGAAGAGGAGGGCGACGAATAGAGGGGTTAGATCTAGGATTTTGGAGAAGAGGTGAACATGAGAAACCGGTGACGGAGCCGGAAACGTCGAAGGTGGTAGGAATGAGAAGTGAATCATCCACGGCAGAGATCTCGATCAGGGAGAGATCGGTCTCCATCTTTTCTTTGTGATCTTCCAATGTCTGTGGTTTGTGTATTTCAGGGGAAGTTGAATTAGTGAGAGTGAGAGTGAGAAAAGTACAGTTATTAGCATTTGAATTTGGTACAGGCAAGCGGGAAAGGAGAAATACAACGGTCGGGCCACTTCTTCGTGATCCGATTGCATATATATTTTATTTATAAATAGTAAGAGCATGGGTTATTTATTTATTTAATGTCACTTTTAACTATGTTTGGGCTCAACCAAAAATCACTTGGGCCTCTCCGGTTAGTTGGAAACAAGATTAATTCCATGTAATAACTCCAGTTGATGGTGGCAGTTAGTTTTACCTTTCTTATCTAATGTTTTATTATTTTTGTATGTTAGAGTGTAACACAGAAGTGACAATTGCAATCACCAAATTCAAAACATGAATTGGATGGAGTGATCAACTTTTTGATGACTAAGCTTTGTAACTTGGTTTGCACTATAATCTATGTCAGCCACAACTCCAGGGGATAAGTATTATTGACTGGCTCGCTCACTCTTTATTTAATGACTTGGTTTCATATGGGAAAGGGTAGGGAAAACCAAAGGAACTAATACATAATTTACAGACTTTCAGTTGATATTACAATCGCTGGGATTTTCCCTTGAGCCTTCATCAGAAGAGGCATCACCGCCAGAAAAACCAGAAACATAAGCCCCCCTTTCATCTTCGTCACTCTCTACATCATCTCTACCATATCTCCTTTCAATGTAGGCCAAGGATTGCCGCCTTTGCATGCGAAGAAGGTGCATAATTACGTCTGGACCCATAGTTAGAAGTGGCTGCGCTTCTCTACCCTGCTTATTTGACTCCATGATCTGTCCAATATCATGAATGCCAAGCCAGGTTCAAGATGATAACAATTCATACATGCTATAGATTCCATTAAACACGGTTCAAGTTAGTGGTACCTTTTCTATGTTGAGAGGAAGAGGAGGAGCCTCACTGGCAATGGGGGCCCAAAGCTTTACACTCTTTTCTATTCCACAAGTAGCAAAAATAGGCAAATGTGGATGGGACTCAAGCTGATTGACTACATCTCGATCCCCTAACATTACGCGAACAAGCTTGGCACCTTTCTTCTTCCATATAAATATATGACCGCAATCAGAGCCACTCATTACATATTCATGATTAGGGCCAAAGAAATTAACTCCTTTAATCGTCTGAGAATTTCTATGGCCCATGTAAACTTGAGGATCTTCCATCTTTTGCAGATCTTCAGGTTGTATGGATACTGGGGACGGACCCATTCCCATGTTCTTCTGAAATACGTAAATAAGCTCATCGTTGTAGGTGAGAAGTAGTTCGCTCATGTTAGAATAAGCCAATCCAGTGATATGTACGCTCTCATTCCCCATAAGGTGTCGGGGACAGAATGTATTCACAGGTACATCGGCTTGACATGATGCATTCCATTGGCATTTTCTAATGTCATAGACACGAGCATATTCATCAGAACCCCCTACTGCAAAGTAATTAGGATTTCTTGGGTCAATTTCTATAGCATTCAACTTTATAGTATTTAGATGCCGCTTGCTATCGGCAAGTACAGTGCAATAGAAAAGCTTTGTAGAAGAATCAGTCCGCAGATCAAACTGCAAAAGGAAAACCAAGCTTGATTCCCAGTAAAGCATATGACATAAGAATGTATAAATAAGAACATGTAATGCATTTGACCAACATGATGCACAAAACCATCTTCACTGCAGCTATAAAATATGTAAGGACTTCCTGGCTCTACTGCAAGCTTGTAGACACGCCCTAGGTGCTTTCCCAATCTTTTTGTGTATACTGTCCCATTCTCCGATAACTGGCCAAGCCTAACCTGCAACAACAACAATCAATTGAAATGATGGTGTGAGATTTATTCTATGTTTGAATCTGTTCAAAAAGGCTCTATATAGAGATTAATGGTTACAAGAATAATATCAACAGTAGATATATAATTACGTCCTTTAATATCCAAATATTTTGCATAATATTTTGCCTGTATTATGCAATTAATATAGTTCACAATGACGTCAACTTGATTTGTTAACTAGTTATTGAACCAAGTCGGAAGTTGAGCTTTGGTAAAAATATTACTTTGCTGGTTACAAAATGTTACACAGACAAGAGAGATGGTTCTTTGTTCGACATGATGACAATTAGAGTGACAATTGCTCTCAATATATTTCATATGCTTATGAAATACATCACTATGAGCAATTTAAATAGTACTTCGACTGTCACAATAGACGCTAGTAAGTGATAAGTGTTTAATTCCCATATCTTATAATAGCCAATGTAATCACAATAGTTCATATGTCGCGTCAGCAAAGACTTGACGTTCAACTTCAATGCGGAATAAGGTACAACTTTTTGTTTCCTACTTCTCTATGAGATAAGAGAATCAAAAACCAAAAATATATATATATATAGTTTTAGAAAGACGATGATAGAATCTCCAGCCTAATCAGCATCAGAGGATGCTAGGAGCTCCAAAGAAGAGAATGGCAATAGTTGTATGCCATGAAATAAAGTAACTTTAACGTAGCATAGAATACGATGCAATTTATAATAATGAGCTATTTCAGAAGCGGCCATTAACTTACTCACAATGGGAACTGTAAAAGCCATGTTGGGATAAGTAACTATAAGATATATCAATCTCCCCACTAGTTGTTGATACAATGTAGGAACATCTAGAGGTTTGTCATCTGTTAGCATGAGTCGAATATCACTTTCAATAGGAGTGGAAGCAATTTTACTCACTTATACCTGAATGAGACAAGAGATCAATAGCGTGCTTTGTTTAAGAGAGATAGTAACCCGAACCATCATTAAGGACTTCTAATCTAAAAAAAAACATGTTAAATGTCCTAAATCTTTCATTTGAAAGTGTTGGTTAAGGTATTGTTTCAATTATGTAGCACTATCCAGGTCATTGTCAACAATAATCATATCATCTACATTGAGTAACAAGAGTACATAGACTCTATCGGACTAGAAATAAATCTAAATTATTGAAAAATTGAGTTAAATTTGGTGAACTAAACACGAAGGGCTTGTTTAAGGCCATAAAGAGCCTTTTTAGGATGAATGACAGCATCTGAAAAATGATATACCCTCAAGGTGGCCACATATAAACTTCTTCAACAAGGTCACCATTAATGGCAACAGCCACTATGAGACTACAAACTAAAGTGAGACAAGCTACGGGAGTAAAGGTTTGCTCATAATCAATACCATACTCTTGCGTGAATCCTTTAACAATAGGTCAAGTTTTATAACATTCAATAGTACCATCTGCCCTTAATCTTATAGCCCCATTTATAGCTTACGAAAGTCTTGTCTGGAGGAAGCAAGACTAGATCCC
This sequence comes from Erythroxylum alaternifolium, assembly GCA_027478495.1. Classification (NCBI taxonomy): domain Eukaryota; kingdom Viridiplantae; phylum Streptophyta; class Magnoliopsida; order Malpighiales; family Erythroxylaceae; genus Erythroxylum; species Erythroxylum alaternifolium. Next base: position 13,679,729 of record JANIIA010000191.1, on the reverse strand, counting down.
AAGTTTAAGTTTTCTCTAAAATCTACAATGGCTTACTACCAAAAAGAATTATGATAGGGAAGAATATAGAGATTGTACTATTTACGTATAAGATAGGGTTACAGTAATAGGATTCCTCCTAGAAAGAGTTTTCTAGGCCAATACAAATCACAATATTCTCAATAATAATCTCCCTCTCTTCCTCGATTCCCCCTATAGCTGTCGACTACAATCTCTCTCCATAACTATCTCCTAACAACCTGCCTATATGGAAATAGCCCCCTTTTCCATCTTACCCCTACGCATATAAGTCTGAAAAGGCTTAGGCTGCTGCTGTACTCCTAAGGGCTGATCACTAACATGTTGATCACTAGGAAGAATACTAACAATTCCCTCCTCCTCAATAGGCACCTTGTCCTCAAGGTTAGTAGATGGAAACTGCCCTTTAATAAATTCTACATCCTCCCAAATCTCTTCCTCTGCTAGTTTGTCTTTCCACCGAACAAGCCATTGGAGAGTACTTCTACCTTTGGACTTGGACATGCATGAGGCAAGGACTGCCTTTAGTTCAGCCAAGTCCACATGATCTACCTCCAAACCTTGGGGAAGATCGTGCTCAACAAGATGGTAGCCTACGGCCTTCTGGAAAATCGGATGGACTTTGGACGAAATTGGGAGCTCTAGTTTATAGGCAACTAGTCCCACTTTCCCAATGATCTTGAAAGGACCATAGTATCTTGCGGAGAGCTTAGGACAAATCCTTCTTGCCACAGTGAGCTGACAGTGTGGTATTAATTTGACAAAAACCAAGTCTCCCTCCTAAAAGTGTACCTCCCTTTTGTGAATATCTGCAGATTTTTTCATCATAGACTGTGCACGCAATAGGTTGTATTTTAGTTGGCGTAAAGCTTCATCTCTGTCCACCAAAGCTAGTGCCACAGATTCCACTTGAGTTTCGCCTTAAGAAAATTGCAGCAAGGTAGGTCAAAGTAGTCCATAGACAACTTCAAAAGGGGTCTTTCCAATCGAAAAATGGTAGTCGGTGTTATACCAATATTCAGCCCAAGCTACCCAATAAGACCAGTTTTTAGGTTGTTTGGAAGTGAAGCAACAAAGATAGATTTCTAGAAACCAATTAAGCACTTCCGTTTGGCCGTCTATTTGTGGATGGTAGGAGGAACTCATCTTCAATATTGTCCCATGCAGTTTGAACAACTCCTTTCAAAAATTGCTAGTAAAGAGTGGGTCTCTATCGCTTAGGATAGAGCTAGGAATACCATGCAATCTAACCACCTCCCGAATGAATGCTTCAACCACAGTTTTAGTAGTGAAAGAATGCTTGAGAAGTGAAAAATGGGTATACTTTGATAAGCGATCTACTACCACCAAGATAACCTCATAACCGTGAGATTTAGGAAGCCTTATGATAAAGTCCATGGAGACTTCATCCCAAATCAGCTGAGGTATAGGTAAGGGCTGCAAAAGACCAGCTAGGGACATGGCCATATATTTACTCTTCTGGCAGGTGACACATTCACGAACAAACTTTTGTATTGAGGGCTTCATCCCTAGCCAAAAAACAGGCCGCAAGCTAATCTCTTGTAGGTCTTTAGGAAACCTGAGTGTCCCCCTGAAGGTGAGGCAAGGTACTCACGCAAAAACTGAGGGATTAATGTCGAAGTAGCTGAAAGGACCAATCTGCTTTTATAGAATAATAACCCGTCCCTCGTGTGGTAATCAAGTTTAGAGTTCGGATCCTGTTGGAGAGCTGTCATGATTGAGTTAAGCTTAGGATCCTCCTTAACCTCCTGACGTACTACATCCATTTCAAGCTAAAATCGGGCTGAAACGGCTGAGAACAACAACTTGTCCTCTTTAACCCTTAATAATGCGTCTACTGCCCCATTCTGCTTTCCTGGTTTATAGATCACCTCAAAATCCAGACCCAACAACTTTGCTTTCCAATATTGTTGATCTATAGAGGGAATTCTCTGGTCTAATAACTGTTTCAAGCTCTTATGGTCGGTGTAAACTTTGAAATGCCTCACTATGATTGGTGAGGAAGTCATCTTCTTCTTCAATTCTTCAAAAGCTTCTTGAGACTCCCTTCCCCAGCTGAAACCTTCCTTCTTTGTGAGTTCAGTAAGAGGTTTGGCAATTTTACCGTAATCTTTGACAAATTTCCGTAGTAACCGGTGAGAGAAACCCTCTTACCCCCTTTACATTTTTAGGAACAGGCCACTCCAAAATACTTTTGATCTTGGATGGGTCCATAGCTACCCCTTCACATGAAATAATATGGCCTAGGTACTCCGTGGACTGCTGCCCGAAAATATACTTTTTTTTGGTTAGCAAACAGCTGGTTGTCCAATTACAGTTTCAACACACAAGCCAAATGCTCCAAATGTTGATTCCAATCTGCACTATAAACTAGAATGTCGTCAAAGAAAACTAAGAATAATTTCCGTAATAAAGGCTTAGAAATAAATAGAGTTCAAGGTGGATTGGAAAGTAGCAGGTGCATTCATGAGACCAAATGGCATCACTAGATACTCATAATGTCCTTCATGAGTCCGGAACCCCGTTTTATAGACATCTTCTTCCCTCACCCTGATTTGAAGGAAACCTAACCTTAGATCAACCTTAGAAAAATATCTAGCCCCATGCAACTCCTCCATCAGCTCATCCACAACTAGAATACTTATCCGGCACCGTGAGCTTATTTAAAGGTCGGTAATCGACACACATCCGCCATGACCTATCCTTCTTTTTAACAAGAATGACAGGACTTGAGAAAGGGCTAATACTAGGCCTAATAACCCCGGTTTCCAGCAATTCCCTAAACTGCCTCTCAATCTCATCCTTATGATGATGTGCATGTCTATAAGGTCGGATATTTACATGTTCTGCCACTTCCTTCAAATTGATTGCATGTTTGTGGACCCTCCTAGGTGGCAACCCCCTGGTCTCTTGAAAAACCGATTCAAACCTGAGTAAAACAGCCTGCAACTCCTCTTGCTGTTCTGCATCTATGGTTTTCGTCTCTTTAGATAAAGACCCCCCTACTCGCATAGACCACAATAAACCCTCTACTTCCAATTCCTGATACTTTAAAATCTGTTGTAGAGCATGAGGAGAGGAGGTTTGCATGATTTCCTGTAGAGTAATCTCTGTACCATTTCGGTTAAATGTCATATACATCTTCCTCCAATCAACCTTCACCACCCCTAAAGTTTCCAACCATGCAACACATTAGATCGGGCCCTCCTATTTCAGAGACATAGGAACTTACGCTAAACTCCATTCAGCTCTAATTTCATCTCCTTACAAATTCCTTGTGAAAAGGAACAATGTCCATCTCCCAACCTAACTCCGAATGTCCTAGTAGGTGTTATAGTAATTCCCATAGCTTGAACCAACCTGCTAGACACAAAGTTATGGCTAGCTCCACTATCCACTATAATTACAATAGGCATTTCATTAAACTTACCTATCAAGACCATGGACTTCGTGGGTAAAGATAGGTCCTTACCTATCTCCCTATACTCCACGAAATTGCACACAAGTTCCCAATCTTCTTGCTACCCCTCATCCACCGTTGCTTCATGATTATTCGTCCCACTGTCTTCTTCATCACCCTCCTACACAATTAACTTATACTCCTTATCTGGGCATCGATGGAATGGACCATAGGTTTGTCCACACTTGAAACACAATCCCTTGGCCTTTCTTTCTATAAGTTGTTCGTAAGATAGATTCCTTGTCCCCTTCCATTTGGAACCACCAGGCCGATTACCTCTAACATAGTATTTCTTTTTTTATTAGGCAATTCCCTCACTTCAACCTTAGGACTTCCAGCTATATTATTAGGTTGAACCGGACGCTGAGCATAATGAGTTCCTAATTGAGACCAATAGCTAGCATGAAAGTTTCCCGACTTATTCTTCAATTCACCTACTCGTATTACCCCTTCTCCAATTAACTCCCTCTCCACCTTCCGTGCAATAAAGATGAGCCGAGCTCAAGTTGGTGGATCATAAGTACGAACACTGTTCTTTATTTCCTCACGTAGCCCACCCAAGAAATAGCTCATGTAGCACTTTTCAGGGAAGTGAGCTATTTGCAATGCCACCCTCTCAAACTCATTAATGTATGCGTCCACCGATCCTTGTTAGGTAACCGACTTTAGCTGCTCAATCGAGTCTCCCTCATCCTTACCCCCATATCAATCAAATAATGATCGCTTGAACCGCTCCCAAGTCATACACGGATCAAACTCACGCAGAGTCATAAACCAATACAGTATAGTACCCTCCATGTAAATCTGAACCATCGATAAACGTAGTTCAGTAAGGATTTCATGAATCGTAAAACACGACTCAACACAGATGACCCATGTAAACGAGTCTTCCTTGTGAAAAGTTGGAAGATCGACCCGACTTGCTGCATTGCAAGATTCTCCCCATGCACGTTCGGTGGCTACAGAAGTGATGTGGTCCCCTTGCTGGCGAGAACCCAACCCTTGCAGGCCAGTTGCAAGTCTATCGCCACCAGGATGCATAGGGCGTAGGCCTATCGCTGCCCGCAGCAGGAAGGACGCATGGTGGGCAAATGCCGGAGGTCCTTCTCCTTCACCTCCGACGTGTTGTTTCTGCGGTTTTTTTGCTAACAAAGACTGAAATCCATCCCTCAACTCCGACTGCAACAGATTTGGGGATTTGGCCAGTGTTTCTACGCTGGCCATCAAGGAACCTAGCTGTGTCCTTAGATCCTTCAAGGTAGTATCGTGCAACTTAACCATCCCCTCTTGGGCTGAGAGGAATGATTCTTGTCTCCTAAGAGACGCCTCCATTGCAGACACCCTAGCCTCCGTTCTAGTTTGCTTACAATCTCTACCCACTTGGTCTCTCAATGAAAGCACCAATTGATAGGAAAGAATATAGAGATTGTATTATTTACGTATAAGATAAGGTTACAGCAACAGGATTCCTCCTGGAAAGAGTTTCCTAGGCCAATACAAATCACAATATTCTCAATAATAATCTCCCTCTCTTCCTAGATTCCCCCTATAGCTGTCCACTACAATCTCTCTCCATAACTAACTCCTAACAACCTACCTATGTGGAAATAGTCCCCTTTCCCATCTTACCCCTAAGCATATAAGTCTAAAAAGGCTTAGGCTGCTACTGTACTACTAAGGGCTGATCACTAACATGTTGATCACTTGGAGGAATACTAACAAATTAGCACTAACTTCTCTATAACTTTTAGGTTCATAGAAGGAAGTGGTGGTTGAGTTAATATAATGATATTACGATTGAGGAGACTTGTAGCATAAGGATTTAAATGATAAGGGAGTTCAGTGATCCTAGCAGGTTGTGACGATTGGGATGGTTCAATGGAACTTGAATCCTCTGATGGAGCAGGATCATCAAGTGGGAGAAGTGGTCTTTGTTCTTCAAAACCTGCAACTGGAAGAGACTCAAACAAGACTGGTGAGTTAACAGAATCAAGAAATAAGTCAATGGAGGGATCAATGAAGAAAAATGTGGATGGTGAGACTTGCAAGAAAGACAAGAATGAGAACATTTTATGTTCCCAAAAGGTGGCATGTCTAGAGATTTGGAAACACCTAAAGATAGGGTACCAACATCTATATTCCTTATATTCAATATCATACTATAGAAAACAACATAAACGAGCCCAAGGTTCTAATTTGGAGCTTTCATGTGACTAAAGAAACACAAAACAAACAAACCAAAAACTCAAAGAATATTGTATTCAATGGTACGAGCAAAAGGACGTTTATAGGGAGATTGATTACCTATAGTAGTAAAGGAAATACGATTAATAGTATAAACAACAATAAGAGTTGCCTCTCCTCAAAAGCTCTTAGTGCAAGAGGAAGAAATAAGTAAGGCCTTTATTGTGTCAAGGATGTAATTGTGTTCCCTCTCAGCTCTGCCTTTTTGTTGGAATGTACTTGGACAAGAATAATGAAACAATACCCATGTTGGGATAAGAGAGTAAAAATAAATTATCCTTATATTCTATGACATTATTAGTTCAAATAAATCCAGATATATTGAGAAATATCATCACCAAAGATTACAAAATATTTGGAACCTCCTATAGGAATAAGAGAAGGACCAAAAATATCATAATAAATTAAATCAAAAGAGGTAGATGGCATAAAATTGTTCTTTTAAAAGGTAAACCATGACGTTTAGTTAATTGACAAAATAAACAATCAACAAACTCTTATTTAACATATCCTAACAATCCACTAGAAATTAGATAATTTAAACATCGAAAAGCTGCATGACTAAGATGATAATGCCAAGTTCTATATGTAACAGTAACACTACAACCAAATTGACTCATATGTAAATGAAATAATGTAAGTTCAAATAAATGTCCCTCCTTATGCCATGTTCTAAGGATTTGCCCCATCTTTGGATCCTAAACATAACAACTGTTAGACTCTTAAACTTCAAAGCACTTCTCAGCAACTTTCACAATGCACCTTAGGAGAGAGGTTAACTGGACTACGTGCATGAGAGAAGTATGCGTAAATACTAAGGCAAACATGTGCGAGTTGGATCGAACTTGGTGGCGCACTATAGATGGCATTATTATACACGAACTTTGTTTGAGGCAGTGCTAAGTGCCATTGTTTTGGCTTTTTCCTACAAATACTGCGAATTAAGTTTCTTAATGTTCGATTGACAGCCTCCGTTTGCCCATCTGTTATGGATGGGTTGTGCTACTGAAATTTAAAAAAGAATCAATAACTTCCATAAGGTACGCCAAAAGTAACTGAGGAATTTCCTATCACGATATGAAGTAATGGTCTTGGAAGTACCATGTAGGCGAATCACTTCTCTGAAAAACAATCGAGCAGCATCGACTACATCGGAGGTCTTCTTATAAGGGATAAAGTGAGCCATCTCAGAAAATCTGTCAACCACAACAAACATTAAATCTACCCCTCTTTGAGTATGAGGTAGTCCTAACATAACATCCATAGATAAGTCTTCCCATATATTCTCTGGTATGGGTAGCAGCATATACAATTCAGTATTCTTGGAGTGCCCCTTTGCTATCTGGTATCTGTAACATCTTTTTACAAATATGAGCACATCCCTTCTTAACTGAGGCCACTAAAAGTGCTCCTTCACTGCCGCCAATATTTTAGCACGTATTAATGACCTGCTAGTCTCCCTTCATGCAAGTCTCAAATTACCTTTTCTCTTAAAGATGTTCTAGGCAAACACCATTGGTTGTCATACATCAAGTACCTATCGTTGATATAAAATCCGTCAATAGGCACACCATAGGAAACCTTGTCCTAAACCTCTACGAAGATGTCATCTTCCTCATAATTTTCTCACAGTTGCTCAAAGACCACAATTTCATTACTGAGAGTAAGTATTAAAGATGTTCTCCTACTCAAAGCATCTATGACTTTATTTTGTACTCTTGACTTGTGCTTTAAATTGAACGAAAATTTTTGTAAAAATTGGCACCATCTTGCATACATATCGCTAATAATCCACTTTTGGTTATTCCAATAATTTAAGGCCTCATAATCTGAATATAACATAAACTCCTTAGCAACCAAGTAGTGCTCCTAATTTTTGTACCCCATTATGATCTAGTTGATGGCTCTACTGTCAATACACATCCACCAACTTCCATCCTTCTTCAGAATCAATAATTCCAGGACTGCACAAGGACTCCTACTCTCTTGTATAAGCCCCTTTCGTAATAACTCCTTGACCTTCTCCTTTAAAATCTCACTTTCCTTCGAATTTATTAGGTATAATTTTTGTACCCCACTATGATCTAGTTAGTGGCTCTACTGTCAATACACATCCACAAACTTCCATCCTTCTTTAAAGTCAATAATGCCAGGACTGCGCAAGGACTCATACTCTCTTATAGAAGCCCCTTTTGTAATAACTCCTTGACCTTCTCCTTTAAAATCTCACTTTCCTTTGAATTCATTAGGTAATGTGGCAAATTCAGTAAATTGGATTCAGGAATAAGGTCTATCTGGTGTTGGATATTCCTTATAAGGGGTAACCCATCTGGGATATCATCTGGCATCAACTCCTTGAACTCCTATAGTAGGGGTCGTATTATCTTCGGGTACTCCTCTACTTGAAACTCTGCCTCACTCGTCAGCACTTGTTTGACCACTAAAGCATGTACTTGTCGTTTTTCCTTGATCTCCACTTCGAACCTGTTGGCTATAGATGAGAAAGCATTACCAGCAGAGGGTGAATTTTTAGTTTTAAGTGGTAGGAGCATGTACTTGACCCCATCCTTCTCTAATTGATATTGATTGCTCCTTTCCGAATGTTGAGCATCCACATCAAACTCTCACATTCTCACAAACAACAACTGACAAAATCCATGTCAACAACATCACAATATACTTCATCTTTGTACTTGCCAATGGAGAATGGAACTCTACACCTATCTATGGCTTCTATCTTGTCTACTGCAGTTTTAATCCACCCCAAGGTATAAGGATTATGATATTTTTCCACCGATAGTGCTAACCCCTTCATTGCCCCTTTCTAATAATGTTCTCGCAGCTTCCTTTATCAATGATAACACCAAATACCCTGTCATGAATGTTACATCTCGTGAGAAATAGTTGATTCCTTTGGGTCCGATCTTCCTACTTAGGTGCTAATATCAGTTTCCTCACCACATACACTAAACCCTCGTCAACTTCATACTCATCCTCCTCATCTCCATCTGCTTTTTAAGCGATTCCCTCGTCATCTTTGTCCCAATCTACAAAGTTAACCGTCTTTCTCAAAGAACTCTCATTAGATCTATGTCCAGGTTGACTACACTTGAAGCACTTCCCCACAGTTGGTTCAGCGTAAGGTTTCCTAGATCTCTTAATCTCCTTATCTCGCACCTCAACTATAGGCCTTTTTCTAATAACTTTATCCTCCACACTTCGCATGTCATAACTATGGGGAGTATGCTCCTGCACAACTTTGTATTTATCAGTAGATGCTGGAGTCCTATCGCTCTCTACACTCTCTCTGCTACGCTTCTGCTGCATTATCTCCGCCTTTAAGTCCATGTTCTTTGCTTTTGACAGGGTGTGGATCACCTGTACTCTGATTCTGTCCCAAAGTGCTGGTCTTAACCTTTCCAAATAGCAAGCAACCTGCTGTCTTTCAAATTCTAAAAGGTTTTTTCTCTCCACGAACCTCATGAACCCTGTGGTATACTTGTGCACTGTCTGTCCTCCCTGACTGCACCGTTGATATTGTTGGAATAGAATATGGTCGTAATCTGGTGGTAAGAATTCCTGTTCAATAGAAACTTCATTCCATATAATGTATGCACGGGTCCCTTCCCTTTGCGCTCCCTCCGTGACTGAATCCTTTCCCACTGTGCCGAAGCTCCCCCATTCGAAGCCATACTCCGAACTCTTTTCTCTGGTGCAATCTCCAGATATTCGAAGAATCTGTCAATTTCTGCAAGCCAGTCTAAAAAATCGTCAATACCTAGACTACCAATAAAATTGGATATATCCACCTTCTGTCTATAATCCCTCGTGTCTTTATCTTCAAATCCACCATAAACGTCTATCCTCCTACCCCCATTGTGTTGTTGAAAATGCCCAAGTCTATTTGGCTTATAGTAATCTTCTTCCTCCAAATCCTCCACATAGATTGACTGTCTTTTCATAGGCATAGTTCTAGCTATAGGTTCACCACGAGCCCATCTCCACCCCTGGTCTTCTACGGTTATCCTGCCTCCAATGTGTATCAATTCCTAGAGCAGCCAGACGTTCCACAATCTCTTCAAGACGCTCCTTGAAACGCCGGAATATGTGTTCTATCTGCTGCTCCAGACGTTGCTCCAAATGTTGCAATGCTTCGTCTCCTAAAAAAGGAGCCCTAGACTCCTAAACACCGTCACAAAGACTGTTGCCATCGCTCCCAATCGACATCCTACTCTGGTACCACCTGACGCAGCATATAGCGTTCAATTTTTTGAAGGTTGTACGAAACCCTTTGAAGAACCAAAGAAAATTCAATAGAAATATGAAATGATGTTTTCAAACTGACCAAAAGATAATATAAACTCTAAAAGATGAAAACCTAAGGATAAAATAGTTTTTTACTAATAAAACAATTAAAACTACTAAAGCACTGCTAGAACTCTGTGTTAGCAACACAGCTTTAGTTCGATAGTAAATCGCTATTGCTCAAATTTAAATGTTTTGTCCGTAAATAAGTCAACAAACATGTAAGAGAAGCGACTCTTTCTTGTTCGTGCAGTGGCATATCAGTAAAGCATTGCAAGTCAGTGGTTCTAATCCGCGTATAATATTTCCGTGATTAGGTACACGATTTTGCTTGTTTGTAAAATTTTAAGTATAATTTATGGAGATGGTGGATAGATGCAAGAAGCAATGTCGTTATTAAGGTCGGTGCGGGCATGTTTAAATTAATTGCTGGCTACTGTTAGATCCCTAGACAAAAATTAAACAAAACCTGTCCACTTGTACAGGCATCACTTTTGTCTTGGTTAAAGTAATTTATGTCCAGTTTGGCTTGTGGAATGTTGAAGAAGTAGCCTACCGATATTTCTACAGATTATATTGATTAATTAAGCTGATTCTTCTGATTTTATGTGTTTGGAGTACCTGAAAAACTTTTAATTGAAACACCACGAACAAAAAGCAAGACAAAACTCGATGCTTATGCTAATACACATGTGTCTCCAGGCACTTCCTCCCAATCTAACTTTCAATCACATTTTCAAATTGTAGTTTCAGAAACCAAAACCTCTTTGACTTTAAGAAATCGACCCTCATCTCTTGTTCTGACTATGGCATTTAGAAATGCAAAGTTGATCAAAAATCGAGCTCTCTGTTGTCGTTGTCACACCAAGGTCACCTGGAACTTCTTTTATTCGCATACAAAGGATAGACAAAGGTTAAATTAT
>JANIIA010000191.1:13572194-13582881 GCA_027478495.1 Erythroxylum alaternifolium | reverse complement strand
AATATACTTTAAAAATTATTTATATGCATAAATAATTTTTATTACAAAATAATGTATAGTTAAAATTAATAAAAGTGATTTTTATTTTTATGTTGCCAAACAGTCTATTGTATGAAGCTCTTTCAAAAAAGCTGTTTTTCTAATTGACATCCAAACAGTCAACTGGCTTTTTAGAAAAGCTCTTCTAAAAAAAGCTCTACTGACAAAAGCTCTATTGATATAAGCTCATCCAAACAGGTACTTCATCTTAACGTCTTGAGCTTCCATATGTAAAGCTTCTACTCTCAGAAGAGACATTATAATATAATGAATTAACATTTCCATTTTCTACCAAATAGAAAAACATTTATGGAAAAAGTAGTATAAGGAAGATGTGTTGTACCTCTGAATGAAGTTTCCTCAATATGAATGGCTTAGGAAATAGCATCCATGGAACCGCAATGAGGGCCAAAAGCAACAATACTATCTGCAAAAGCTCAAGCATAAATTCAACCATTGAATATTTGACAGAGATGATTAGTAATATGCTAGATGTAGATAAATAGGATAGAAGACATGCCTGAAGTGGTCTCTGACCCCAAAACAGCTCATTCTCTCCAAGATCATCAGTAGGACTCAAAAACATGTAGATCATCACATGATAGAGATCTGCCTGAGAGCCAGTGCACCACTTGATTATAATGAGAAGTGAAAGATACCCAAAGAGGCAGTTGAGAAAGATCATCTGTGGCACAAACTGGTACCTATTGACAAGAAGTTACAATTAACATGTTTCCTTTGAGCAAAACATAAAAATTGCAAAAGAGGAAAAGAAAGCAGAAACAAACCTAACGTCGAGTGAGCTGCCAAAAAAGTGTGCATTGAAATAACTTAGTACAATTCCTAGATTCATTTGGGCCACACCAAGTAAAATCGACATTTTCATCTTCAGAGAGTTCAAAAATGGCAGCTCTGAACGACTTCCACGCCAACTAGGGTCCACTCCAAATGAGTATGAATCTTGGTATTTGATTAAACCAACTGTCCATGCATCACTGGTTCAAAAATAAAAAATAACAATTAAGCAACCTAGTTCTTTCAAGGTAAAATCTGTCTATTAATATTGTATCTGCAAACTGGTAGCATAAAGAATTGAGGCTCCCACGAACCTGAAAGAAAGTTTAGTATAAGATAGAATGTCAGAGATCGAAAAACATATGATTTCCATCAACAAATATAGGTTCACAAATTATTAACAAACTAGAAACATGCAGATAGGAGTGTAAATTGATTCCCATCCATAGCAGCAATCTAACTTTCATATGGAAAAGCAATAATAATAATGACATTTTCGTCATTTCCTTGGTGCAAATGAAGCTTTGTTTTGCTTCAAAGTCAATTAAAACTGCACATTCTATTCTAAGAGCACTACTCTAAAAAAAAAAAAAAAACCGAAAACAGGGTGCCATAGAAAATTAAAGGAGTACCACAGCTTCCATCATTTTAGAACATAATGGGGTATATGGAGGTGGGGGTTTGCATTTCGTGAAGGGAGGTTGGGTTTTTGTGTTTCAACTCAACAGTTGCAAGTCCTATAACATTCAAGGCATCGAATGATGTGTTCAAAAGTACAAATTGTTTCTAGCTGGCACCATTTGAATATATTTGTGAAAAAAATGTATATACCTGCAAGTAGTGTCCCGACATTTATAGGCAGATCCACCAAAGATGTGGAATGGAACAGAGAAGAATTCATTGTAAATCAGACCACAGTAAATTGAAAAAATTGACATTAAAAGTAGTACATAACGTCCACCAAAAAGCATCTCCATAAAGCTTCCAAGTCTCTGCAAGAAATAAATATAAAATTTAGGTATATTAGCTAATGCATAAAAGTTAATATTTTACACTGCAATCAATGATAACAAGTTTGACATATTGTGGCAAAGAAATCAAATATAACTTTTTTCAGTCACACAGGGAACAAAGGAAGCATTCATTTAGCGAAAGCACAACTTAATTTGAAATGTGAGTTTTCATAATTATAAATTTAATGCAAGTTTATTTATGTGTAAGCACAAGGTGTTTATAATTCAAATATTGTTGTCCACCTAACCTTGTCCCTTTGAATTTCAAGATAATAAATCAAATTTAGTACAAGAACATTTCATCAAAGTCATTAATCTTGCAATTATACAAGTTTGCCCCATAACTCCACCAAAACAACTTTTAAATAACTAAATCTTAGCACGTGCTTATCTTAATCAGATAGAGTCAAAAGAGAATTTGTAATTATAAAAGTTTGCCCCTTAACTTCACCAAAACAAGCTTTTAAATGACTAAATCTAAGCACGTGCTTACCTTAATGAGAAAGAGTCAAAGAGAAAGAAACATAAATTTCAAAGAAACACAGCTCAATCGAGGAACATGATCAATACCAGTAAACAAATTACTCCTGATTAGAACTTCTTTTAAAACTGTAATAAGACAACTTCACAAGGTACATACCTGATTGCTAAGTTTATTTTCCCTTGCTATAAGGACTAGTGCTCCTAACAGCAAGCATATTCCATGGCCCCAGTCCCCAAACATCACCGCAAAAAGAAATGGGAATGTAATGACAGTGTAAACTGCAGGATTTGCTTCTTGATATCTAGCAACACTGCCAAATAACCAGTTACATCAGCCTTTTTAACAGTTTAATGGGTCGAAAACATGGCAGCCTTGTCTGCCAAAAGGTTTGTCCAATTGCTTAACAATATACAGCATCAAATCCAAGGCTACAAGCACTCAATACGCAATTCCAAAGTTGCCTCATTCAAAAACTACAGATGTGTTATGTATTTTTGAAAAGAGTAAAGTATGAACAAACAGCCAACTTAGGTCTTAAACTACACTTTCATATTTGTCGAGAAGAATCAGTACAATATCTGTGTCAGGGCTCACCTTGAACCACACCCTAGAAATCTTTGTTGTATTGAAATCACAAATACTTTCCTATAAAATGTTTTTTATTCACCAAGAGCAAAAAAGTTGCCTTAAAAAACTGTTGACAGTTCACTAAAAGTACTAACCCGTATGCATCAACAATTTCTTGAAACGCATTTGTGAAGCAATTGGTTCTGAAATAAGTAGGAGGTGACTCCAAAGTATTCATCACGTGGAATATAATGCCCACTTGTGAACTACTATCAAATGTTGCACGTTGAAGTGTCTCCTCAATCTGTTCATCCAAATCATGTTTTTGTAAAAAATTCAGCAAAACTTTCAACCAAATAACCTAATTGAATAACAAATGAACAATAACATTCTCACAGAAATAACGCAAGTACCTGTGATCTTGCAGATATAGGGCACCAGCCCTCTCCAACAAGACATTTTTTTGTAACATCAAAATTCAACATATTCAGTGTGTCGTACACAGCTTTCTCCCGTCTTACCTGGAAAGTAGAGCCATCCACTATAATATCATCTTCAATTCAAATGCTCGTCCAAAAGTCGTAACTTCCATTTGACCAAACAAATTCAACAAACAAAATAATTATCCAGACGATTGAATGAATCCTACCAGGTTCATCCATATAGTTAAATGAAATCCAATGGAAGCCAAGGCTTGATTTCGGTGGCGAATTCCAGCATCTAAAGTAGCTTCCAGTTCAGAGAGTCTTGATAAAACCTGAAATAAAAATAGAACGTTCAACACGAGGCAGTCCAAGATTCTTTATATACTAAGAATCAGTGAATAAGTAAACCATACAAATTGGGGCAAGACAACACCAAGTTAAAAGAACAAACTAGTCACGAATGTTGTTTCAATATCATCTTGGTAAGTACAAAAAATATGGGAAAAAAAACTTTTCCGGAAATTGCACTATAAAATGGGAGAACTGTAATGACACATGGTTATCTAAGACATTCAAACATAACAAAATACGGTAGCTTATCATATTGAAGCGTGAAGCAAAAAATAGTGCATTTCGGCAATATTTTCCTTACTTCTCTTGTTAATTGCCTCTGTTTTGTGATATCTTCGGGAACAGGGTAGCAATTTGCCTCAAAGGCTTCACAAATTTTTAGAATCTTTGTTCTTGCCTGCTCACCTGAGAAGAAAACTACAAATACAGTTTTCTCAACCTGTAACAATAAACACTTTGTGAATCAGGCTAAATACAGAAAATGAGTCCATGTATTTTCCTAAAAATAAGACATCGGAGGGACTGAGAATTAGAGAGGACGAAGAGTAGAGAGTGGAAGAATTAACTAAAACAAAAAGCTTATCTAGAAACATGTCAGAAATGAAAGGCACAAACCACTTCAGTTGACACAGGATCCACTATCTCTTCATCAGCCGATGCCTGATTGAAAAGCATATTACCCCTCGTAGCACGAAATAACATCCTTTCAAATCTCATAACTTTTGATCTAGGTATAATTCCACTTATAAATCTCAAACCAGATTGATTTGATGGTGCAGACCTCAACTCCTGCATAGTGCAGGCTTGTGTATGAATGTAATAATGGCAAATAAATTCAACACAAATGACTCAAATGTTGCATGAAATAATATATGAACCTGTTCGAGTAAAAATGCTGAATCCTCACAACCATCATTGGCGAACACATTCTCATTTAACTCTCTTTCGTCTTCTACTGCATGACCATTACTCGATACAAGAAAGCCAACAGCCTGGAATCATCCAGCAAAACACAATGGTATCAACAAATTGGAGATCAAAGATCCCATAGTTCCACTATCTCATTATTTGCATGTACAGGGGATTTTATCATAATCAGTTTCCAAAATAGACTGAAACCAATAATAGGTAAATGAAAATTCAGAGATAAACTCAACAGTTAGCAAGCCCAAAACAAATGAAGTAGCTTTTGAATGTTTAAATTCCTTTCAAAAAATAAAAAAAATCAATCAATCCCCCATAAAGGATGGGAATTACGAGCCAGAGGACGGGTGCTGGATGGATAAACAATTGAACACCAAAGGATTAATTTATAAAGCCACGTAACTGTCCCTTTATCTCTCTGCCTGCTTGTACGTGTGTAATGTGCATCTATGTGTTAGAATTACCCCCATCTTAAATGGAAATTTGCTTAAACTATAAAACAAACATGTTGATGATTAAAGCCCAAGCTTGAAAGAATTAAAAAAAATCATTTTAATTTCAAATCAACATATGATACTAAGTAAAACAATAGATTTGTTGAAAATATCAATTGTATTGTACTTAAACCACCTGATATCAAAGACATAGCTGGAGTTAATAAATTCACTAAAATTTGTTTTCATCTCTTCTATTTTGGTTACTGTATAAAGATTGAATCTACCGTGAGTACATCCTGTAGCCTAATACCATGGCTATTTATTTCTTTATGCCGACTACACCAAGGAACCCAACTTCATTCAAGTAGCAACACAGGAACTAAGGCACAAGAAGGAAAAAAAAAGGAATGAAATGAATATAATGAAATTGAAAGGAAAAAATTTAAAACACAGATAATTTTGCAGCATATGATATCAATCATTTTCGGGTCAAATTAGGATTATGATGGCAAGAGATCTACCTTTTGCAGCACAATTTTGAATTCCAAAAGCTCATTGTATGTTTCTTGAAGTTTCTCGCTGTTAGAGTTCATTTCAATCAGCTCATGTTCACGTTCAGCGAGTTGTATCTAATATCAAAAGATATAGACAACACGTATAATCAGGTTGAGGAATAGCAATCCACAATGAGTTGATGCTAGCTCTATCAATAACAGGTTGTTGCAAGTATCATACAAGAAACAAAATTCTAAAGCAAACAAAAAGAGGAAACTGTCAAGATACTAAACAGTTGTAAATAGATTATATTGAGATATAGATAGGCTGTAAATAGATATGATAGAATAAGTTTGAAATACCTTAAATTAAGAGATTGCATTAGATAGCTTTAGATAACTTTCTAGATTTAAATTCCTACTTGTAATATCCTATATATGGCTGTATACTTCCTATTCAATATATGAGAATATATGAAAATTCTTTCCCACATGATATCAAAGACTTAGGGCTTCTTTTTTTGGGATTTGTCCTTTGAGCAGCATTCATTGTTGCATTATCGAAACCCTGTTTTTTTTTGGTTTTTCTCTTGTGTGTTCCATCCTTCATCGCTGCATTCCTCCTTACCTCTCTTGTGTGATTCTCATTCGGGTAGCCTTAATTGCTGCAGTATCTTCTACCTCACTATAGTATCTTCTTATTAATCATGTCAACTTCTCAAACCTCTGTCTCCACCAGATCTAACCCTCCAAAAGAATTCGGCACCATTCAGAAAATTGGAGATTTACAGAATATTTGGGCTTCCTATAGGCTTAATGGGAAGAACTATCTCAAATGTTCTCAATTTGTCCACACATTACCTCAAGGGAAAAGGGAGACTTAGTCATCTTCTTGGAACAGGACCGACTAAAGATAACCCAATGTTTGAAGCATGGGATGAGGAGGGTTCTATGATAATGTCCTAGCTATGGGATTCTATGGATGCCATGATCAGTGACACATGCATGTTTTTTGTCACTGCAAAGGAGATTTGGGACTACATTCGTTGCATATACTTGAAGGTTCGTGATGCTGCTGAAGTGCACGAGATTAAGATCAAAATTGCAGCTGCTAAGTAAGGAGATAAATCTGCCATAGAATATGCAAACTTGCTGCAGAATCTGTGGCAAGAACTCAATCATTATCGAGTTTTTGAGATGAAATGCCTCGAGGATGCTGTCATCTTGAAGAATTTCATTGAAAAAGACTGTGTGTATGATTTTTTGGTTGGATTGAATGCTGAATTTGATCAAGTCAGGATCCAAATCCTTGGAAAAGAGGACACTCCATCTCTAGAAGAGACAATCTCATTGATTCGAGCAGAAGAAAGCTGAAGGAGTGTTGAACCACAAACCATTGACAGGTTAGCCTTATTAGCAAAAACTGATCATCAGGACAAAGGAAATAGTGATCTATCTAAGCATTCTGGTAGAGAAAACCAGGGGCAGGAGAATAAGGACAACCTCTGGTGCACTCAATGCAAGAAACTGAGGCACACAAAGGAAACGTGTTGGAAACTACATGGTAAACCACTAAGCCAAGAATGGGGAAACCGTGGGAGACAGCAGAGGTTCCAAGCACATATGGTAGAGCAACCCAAAGTCGAGGAAAATTCAGGAACAAGAGAATTAAATAGTGAAGAAATTGAGAAGCTGAGAAGCTTGATGGGGAATATTGAAAAACCTTCTAAGACTTGTTCTTTGGCCCTTTCAAGTAAACCTTTACCCCCTATTTGCATGAATGCCTTAGAAAATCTTCATACCAATTCTTGGATAATAGACTCGGGTGCCACGGACCATATAACACCCACATCTCAACTCTTCCACACTTATACTCCATGCCCAAGTAACAAAAAGATTGTAGTGGCCAATGGCTTTCTAGTTACTATTGCAGGGTTCGGAGATATACACCACTCCTACCCTTATTCTAAAAAGTCTCCATATTCCAAAATTGTCAACTAGCCTAGTTTCTATTCAAAAGCTTACCCATGATCTTAAATGTTATGCTACTTTCTTTCCTTCTCATTGTGTTTTTCAAGATCAGGTCTTGGGGAGGAGGATTGGACTTGCTAACGAAAGGGGCGGCCTTTAACTACTTGAATTGCCTCAAAGAGTTAGGAGCAACCTATCTTTGTCATTTCTCAGTTACTTAAATAAAGATACCATTTGGTTGTATCATCTACGCCTAGGTCATCCATCTTTTAAAGTTTTACAGGTCATGATTCCTCATTTGTTTCTAGGATTAGATATTTTTGAATTTCATTGTGATGTTTGTGAATTTGCAAAACATACTTGAGTATCTTTTCCTATTAGCAATAAAAGAAGCTCTCATCCATTTCATTTGATTCATAGTTACATATGGGGTCCCTCCACTATACCTAATGTTTTTGGAGCTTTTTGGTTTGTATCCTTAATTGATGATTGCACTCAGGTAACATGACTCTTTCTTAAAAAAAAATCTGATATTAGCCTTGTTATACCTAATTTTCACTCTATGATTCAAAACCAATTTGGGCTGAAAATAAAAAGCTTTAGGACAAACAATGCCAGAGACTACTTCAACCAGACTTTGCCACCTTTCTTTCAATCACAAGGCATTATCCATGATTTATCATGTGTTAACACACCTCAACAAAATGGGGTAGCAGAAAGAAAAAATGGGCACTTACTCAACACCAACCGAGCCTTACTCTGTCAAGGGATGTCCCTAAATTCTATTTGGGAGAGGTAGTTATTACAGCCACATACATGATAAATAGAGTTCCATCACGTGTGTTAGACAACGAAAGTCCCATAGAAATTCTTAATAACTTCTACCCACACTTCAGAACATCAAATGGCCTCACACCTAGGGTATTTGGATGCATCACCTTTGTTCATGTTCATAACCAACATAGAGACAAACTAGACATCCGAGCCATCAAATGTGTCTTCCTTGGTTACTCCTACTCAAAAGGGATATCAGTTACTCACCTACTCAAAAGGGATGCAAGTGTTACAATCTGTCATCTAGGAAATTTTATATCTCTACAAATGTTACCTTCACAGAAAATACACCTTTTTTCTCCAAGTTCTCTCTTTAGGGGGAGATTTCAATGATGGAAGATAGCACTTATGAGTCCTTCGAACCACTTAAACCCTTGACCTTCCTATTGCTCCAGCTCTTATTGTTGAAACAATCGAGTCCTCTGAACCAATTACATCTGAGTTCCCCAATTCTACTACTGAACCTGTGTCATCACATGTCCTAGTCACCGTTACTCAGTTGTATTCAAGGAGAAAGGCCGTTCCAGAACTGACACAAGTCCAAGAATCCAACTCACACTCTGGAAATGAAATCATGGTAAGATCTGACTCACCTTTACACACACAATTTTTTGAACCTATTGCTGTTAGGAAAGGAACTACACGGCCACTTTATCCTCTATCTCAATATGTTTCTCTTAAGCGCCAGCCTACCAAAAATTCATTGTGAGTTTAAATACAATTACTATCCCTAACACCATTTTTGAGGCATTGTCAAAAAGGGAATGGAGGGATGCTATGAGTGAGGAGATGAATGCATTGGAAAAGAATAGAACGTAGGAGATTGTTGATAAACCGAAAGGGAAAAACATTGTTGACTGTAAATAGACTTTCACACCCAAATATAAGGATGATGGATCTCTTGAGAGATATAAAGCTAGATTGGTGGCCAAAGGATACACTCAGACCTATGGTATTGATTATCAAGAGACTTTTTTCCTAATTGCAAAGATAAACATTGTGAGAATTCTGTTATCATTGGCTGCCCACTTTAATTGGCAGCTCCAACAATAAGATGTTAAGAGTGCATTTCTCCATAGAGACTTAGATGAAGAAATCTATACGAATATCCCACCAGGATTTAAGGGAGGCAAGGGTAACAAAGTTTGCTAGTTGAGGAAGGCTCTTTATGGGTTAACACAATCTCCTAGAGCTTGGTTTGGGAGATTTGCAAAAGTCATGAGGGAGTCTGTGTATAAATAAAGCCAAGTTGATCACACTCTTTTCATTAAACACTCGGCTACAGGGAGAGTTACTGCACTTCTAATCTGTGTGGATGACATCATAGTGACTGGAAATGATGAGAAATAGAAGCATGAGTTGAAGCAGAGACTAGTAAAAGAGTTTGAGATAAAAGAACTTGGGAAACTAAGGTACTTCCTCAATATTGAGGTGACATATTCCACACAAGGGATTTTTATATCTCAACAAAAGTATGTGACTGATTTGTTGGTGGAAATAGGGAAGATTGGGAATAAGCCGGTCTCTACACTAATGGATCCAAACCACAAGTTGGGAGAAGCTAAAGAACAACCAGCTGTTGATAAAAGGATGTATCAAAGATTGGTTGGTCATACATCTTGCTCACACTTGGCCAGACATAGCATACTCGGTAAGCATGATCAGTCAATTCATGCATGATCCAAGAGAGCCTCATCTTCAAGCTGCTATAGGGTGCTACATTACTTGAAAGGCAATCCGAAAAAAGGAATTTTGTTCAAGAAAAACAATTCTCTTGCTCTAAAAGCTTACACCGATGCTGACTATGTAGGTTCCATATTGGATAGAAGATCAACTACAAGGTACGTTTCTTGGAGGAAATTTGATCACGTGGAGGAGCAAGAAGCGGAATGTGGTGGCCAGGTTATCTGCAGAACCAGAATTTAGGGCTATTGCTCAAGGATTGTGTGAACTACTGTGGCTGAAGATTATTCTAGATGATTTGAGAGTCAAATGGGATGACCCTATGAAGCTTTATTGTGACAATAAGTCAGCCATGCATATTGCTCCTAATCCTATACAACACTATAGGACAAAGCATATTGAGATTGATAGACATCTTATTAAAGAAAAATGGGAAGAAGGGTTAGTGTGTATGTCCTATGATCCATCAGAATGTCAAGTAGCTGACGTTTTAACAAAGGGGCTGAACAATTGAAGTTTTCATGATCTATACAAGCTGGGAATGGACGACATCTATTCCTCAGCTTGAGAGGGAGTGATGAGATACTAACCAGCTGTAAATAGATTATATTGAGATATAGATAGGCTGTAAATAGATAAGATAGAATAAGTTTGAAATCCCTTAAATTAA
>JANIIA010000191.1:13544227-13556879 GCA_027478495.1 Erythroxylum alaternifolium | reverse complement strand
ATTGCACGTAGCGCTCCCTTATCTTAGGATATGTATCGGAATGACCTACGGGCGTCTCGGTGCGTACCCTAGGGTAACGGGGTGTTACAGCATGGTAATGAGCCCTCTCCGTCCACCACCCTAGATTCGCCTGTTCTACAGGAACAAGTTCCTCCATTAGATCCAAGGTTATTCCAAGCCTTTGCTCAGGCATTTGTCCAGGCCATAGGACAGATGCCACAACCTTCTGCTTCAGCCCCAACTAAGACGGGGAAACAGTTTGACAAGTTGAGGAAGTATGGAGCAGTGGACTTTTATAGGACCACTGATCCAGAAGAAACGAAGACTTGGTTGAGAAAGATCAAGAGGATATTAGATCAGATGGATTGTGAGGATGATCAGAAGGTTGAGTATGCTACTAGTTTGCTTCAGGGAGATGCCCTCCATTGGTGAGAAGGCATACCTAGGAGCTAAGCAAAGCCGCCAGCGATGACATGGGTTCATTTTCAAGTTGCTTATAAGAAGAAATATTTGTCTGAAGTGTACATCCAACAGAAGTAGAGGGAATTTTTGAGTCTCACTCAGAGGGAGATGACAGTGAGTGAGTACGAGCGTAGGTTTACTCAGTTATCCAGGTATGCAGCCGACCTAATGATAAGTGAAGCAGCCAAGTGTCGAAGATTTGAAGCAGGTTTGCACTTGGCCATCAGAGAGAAAGTGCTTGCATAAAATTTCTGCGACTTTTGACAATTAGTAGAAGCTACATTGAGAGTGGAGAATATTGAAAACATAAAGAGCGCAGTGAGTAGAAAGAGAAAGGGAAGAGAACAGTTGAGTAGAGGTGGTAGCATGCCTGTGTTAGGAAGGAGCACCAAGCCTTTCCCTACACATTCTGAGGTATAAAGTCATGGTTCAGGTAGATCCAGACCGATGATAACTACGTCCCTTCAAGTTTTGGTTATTGGAAGAGGCAGAAGAGGAGAGGAGAACAAGCCAACCTATCTGAAATGTGAGCACTGTGGCAAATTTCATAAAGGGGAGTGTCATTGACTCATTGGAGCTTCCTTTAATTGTGGAGAAAGAGGGCATATGGCCAGGGAGTGCTCGAAGTATGTTAGATAGGCAGGAACTCAGAGGTAAGAATCAAAGAGGGCTGAGACTGTGGAAGTCAAGTCTGCAACTGAAGTGGGCAGTTCCGGTACAGTGAAGAAGGTAAATCTCTAGGAAGACCGAAGAGACAAGTACTAGCCAGGGTATTTGCAATGACTTGGGAGGAAGCAGAAGCAGCTCCAGAAGTTGTAACTGGTATGATTAAATTGTTTCTGTATAATGTTATTGTTTTGATTGATCCGGGGTCTACCCACTCTTTCATTTCTACAAGTATGATTTTGCATGATAGAACTTTAAGTCCGTTAGAGAGTCCTTTGATGGTTAGCACCCTGATGGGCCAGTATGTTATAATTTGTCATGTTTATTGGGAATGTGAAGTGTGCATTGGTGAGTCAAAATTAGTAGTGGATTTAATGCCATTGGAGATGAAGGGCTTGGATGTGATATTGGGGATGGACACTTTAGAAAAGTATGGTGCCACTTTGAACTGTAGACAAAAGACGGTACAGTTTGTGCTGAATGGAGGTCAAAAAGTGCTATTTGTGGGAGATAGAAAGGCAAGCTCACCTAAATTTGTTTCAGCTCTAAAAGCAGAGAAAATGATGAAGAAGGGGTATGAAGCATACTTGGCATATGTGAACAACACGGAAGCAATTGAAGTAAATTTAGAAAATATTCCAGTAGTCAAGGAATTTCTAGATGTTTTTCCCGAGGAGTTACCAGGACTACCACCATACAAAGAGATTGAGTTTACCATAGAGCTTCTTCTAGGTACTGCACCTATCTCCATTCCACCCTATAGAATGGCTCCAGCAGAATTGAGGGAGCTCAAGGAGCAGTTAGAAGAGTTGATGGAGAAAGGCTTCATTAGGCCTAGCACTTCGCCTTGGGGAGCTCCAGTTCTTTTTGTGAAAAAGAAAGATGGATCTTTGAGGATGTGTGTAGATTATAGGAAGCTCAATCATGTCACCGTTAAGAATAGATATCCTCTTCCGCGCATAGATGATCTGTTTGATTAGTTGCAAGGAGCAAAAGTCTTTTCCAAGATATACTTGAGATCAGGTTATCATCAATTGCGAATAAAAGAATCTGATGTGTCAAAGACTGCTTTCAAAACACGGTATGGATATTTTGAATTTTTAGTAATGCCCTTTGGATTGACCAATGCCCCCGTAGCCTTCATGGATCTCATGAATAGAGTCTTCAAGCCACACTTTTACCACCAGTATAACTTCATATCCTTTAGACCTAGGAAGTCCCGTGATGAAATCCATCAATATATCTTCCCAAATCTGGTTGGGAATTGGAAGAGGCTGCAGCAAGCCCCCAGGAGAGGTAGCAGTATACTTCTGCCTTTGACAAATGTCGCAAGACTTAACAAAGTCTTGAATGGACTTCTTCATACCAATCCAATAGATGTTGCTGGCAATCCTCCTATATGTGCGCAGGAAACCTGAATGGTCTCCAATAGGTGTAGAGTGAAATTCTTTAAGGAGTAAAGGAATGAAAGTGGAATGAGCTGAAATCACTAGTCTTCCCTTGTGTAGGAGAACTCCTTGGTGCCACTGAAACCCTTTTCTTGCATCCAGATTTTGCTGTAATTCCTTGATAATATCACTCAATATAGGATCTTTGGCTACCTCCTGCTGTAGGATTTTACCATCAGCCCATAATGGATAAGAAATCATATGCTTCAATTCACCCTCTTCATGAATCCGTGACAAAGCATCAGCAGCTTTGTTTTCAGGTCCCGGCTTACAAATGACTTTAAAGTGATATCCGAGTAACTTAGCCATCCAGCATTGTTGGTCGGTTGTAGAAACCTTTTGTTGCAGCAAATGGCGGAGACTCTTCTAATCTGAATATACCACAAAGGGTCTGCCCAACAAATAATGTCGCCAATTTTGTACTGCTAATACCAATGCCATTAATTCTTTCTCATAAGCCGACTTAGATAAATTGCCTTCGGATAAAGCTTTACTGAAATATGCAATTGGTCTTCTATTTTACATCAATACAGCCCCTACACCATTGCACGAGGCATCACACTCCACCTCAAAAGGTTGGGAAAAGTGAGGAAGAGCCAACACCGGGGATGTAGTCAAGGCCTTCTTCAATTTTTCAAAGGACTCTAAGACTGCTAAATTCCAATGAAATCCATCCTTCTTTGTTAATTCGGTAAGAGGTTTGGCTATCTTACCGTAGTCCATAATGAACTTCCAATAATATCCTGTTAAACCGAGGAATCCCCTCACCCCTTTCACATTCCGAGGAATGGGCCAATTCACTACACTTGAAACCTTGGTTGGATCCACCGCTACTCCATGTTCTGAGATAACAAGACCCAAATAGGCTATTGTTCTTTTCCCAAAACTGCACTTCTGTTGATTAACCACAAATTGATTTTTTTTTAAGACCTCCAAAATAGTTGTTAAGTGTAAGAGATGGGTGTCCCAATCTGCACTATATATAAGGATATCATCAAAAAAAACCAGCACAAGCCTCCTGAGAAAGGGTATGAAAATATCATTCATAGCGGACTGAAATGTTGCCGGTGCGTTGGTCAATCCGAACAGCAGCAAGAGGAATTCATAGTGACCATCGTGTGTTCGGAAGGCCGTTTTATGAATGTCCTCTTTCTTGACCCTAATTTGATGATACCCCGATTTGAGGTCTAGTTTAGAGAAGACTCCTGCACCATTAAGCTCATCTAATAACTCTTCCACCACCGGAATAGGTACTTGTCAGGGACGGTGACCTTATTTAGAGCTCTATAGTCTACACACATTCTCCATGAATTATCTTTTTTTTTACTAAGATGACCGGACTAGAGTAGGCACTAGAACTAGGACGAATGATTCCCATTTTCAACATTTGCTGCACCTGCCGTTCAATCTCATCTTTATGATAATGAGGGTACTTGTAAGGTCTTACACTAATAGGCCCTTGACCTTGCTGTAGGACAATAGCATGTGAGTAATTCCTTTCGGGAGGTAGCCCCTGCACCTCTTGAAAAACCTCTGGAAAACTGGTCAACACCTGATCCAACTCCCGTTCTTCTTTACTGGTAAGTTTCATCTGCTATTCCTCCCTCATATCTACTCCCTCCATAGATAGAAAACTCCCACTCAAGATAGCAAGGAGTCCGTGCAAGCATACTGAATTTTCACAGTACTCACTATCTCTCTTCGGTGCAATCTGAAGCCCTACATTGCCACAAAGTTGCACTTTTTGCCCCTCATGCTGGAATTGCATAGTCATCTCCTTCCAATCAACCATGACCTTCCCTAAGGTTTGCAACCAAGAAACCCAAGAACCAGATCCATTCCTCCTAAATCCAGAACATAAGCATCAACCTTCCAGTCAATCTTTCCCACCCGAATAGGAACCCCTAGACACCTTCCTTTAGTAGTCACCTTATGGCCATCACCCAATCTAATTCATAATGCCTTGTTCATCTCTATTGTCAACCCCAATCCACTAGCTAACTCAGGCGAGATGAAGTTATGACTAGCCCCGTTGTCCACCAAAATCACAACCAGTACCCCGTGTAACTTCCCTTCTAGCCTCATTGTTTTGGTTTCGGGTATTAGCACTTCATTGACCCCAAACACTCCCATGGTCCTGCACTCTAACACTATCTCACCGTCTTCTATGGTCTCTGCCTCCATTGTTATAATTTCTCCCTCGGCATTTAGCGTTTCATTGTCATCTAAAATTAAAAGTCGTAGTTGTTTCTCGGCACATTGATGTAGGGGATGAAACCAATCCCCACATCTGAAACATAAACCTTTTGCCTTCCTGTCCATGAGTTCACGGTATGAGATATGGCACAATCCCCTGTTCCTCTGTGTTGATCCTCTCTTGTCTCCTTCTCACCTCCTTACCGGTGCTGCCATGGGTGGGACATCAGTACGGTTCTGCACAGCGACTTCAGTTTGGTACCCAGGTGATTCTCGGCTTCTTCCCGCTCCAGATCCGCCTGCATGCCTCTCTCGACCCACCGGGTATGGGTGATTCGCCTCCTTCAGGTTTGGGTTGACCCAAAAATTACCCTTAAAAGAATGCCCCCGTAGATGAGCCCATGCACGGTGTCGAGAACTCGAGTTCTCGGTACCATCACATATACCATTCACCTCATCTTCCACCGCCCTCGCTATCTTCATCATCTGATATCTGTTCACCAGCCCAAATGTACTTACCCTTCTCCATATATCAGCTTGCAACCCACTCATGAAGTACCCCATAAATTGCTCCTCCGGTAATCGACCCACCTGCGATGAGATGAACTCGAAGGCTTCAATATATTCTTCAACGGTATCTATTTGTTGCAGATTCGACAGCTCCTTAAATGGGTTATCGAATCGTCTCCGTCCGTAATGATCGACTAGAGCTTTCTTAAATTTTTCGCAGTCCAGTTCTTTCTCCGTCTCCTTCAAGAGTTTGAACCAATGTATAGTAGATCCTTCCATACTTAATAGTGCTAGTTTAATCTTCACTGATTCTGAGGTATTATGAACTTCAAAGTAAACCTCTGCCTTAGTAATCCATCCCACAGGATCAGTACCGTCGAACATGGGTAGTTCTACTTTACGTACCGACATCCGATATTCCTCCATCGTATTATAGGAATGCTCCATCGGAGTTGATTACCGAGGATGTTGTGCATTCCTTTCATCCGTTGTCGTTGGTCCTCTCCTTATAGTGTCACTGCCCTGTCCTTCTTCTGGTCTCTTTCCCATCATCTTGCTCATCTCCAGCAGCAATGCTCGCTGCATCTCTCTCATTGCCATTCTCATAGAAGACTGAATGTCCTCGACTCCAGCCTCCAAATTTGCCATTCGAGATTCCAATAGCTCTACCCTATCGGACATCTTGGGTGGCATTAAGGTTTGGGTTTCTCTAGCTTTCTCCGCAAGTAAACTGATTATCCCTCCGGTATGGGTATCCGACAGGTCAGACCAATGTTAGAACTCTAGCAGAATACTCTAGAGTTGTATTGTATTGATGAGTGAAAATATATGAAGTGCACTGCTATTATAATATCCAGAGCTGCATAAGCTCCTCAGGGAGAATATTTTCTCTCTGTCTATAATATTTTTTCTATCAACTGACTGAATACCTCATTCTCTCCTTGTCCCCCTTTAGCTACCCAGCCCGTACATTCAGTTATTTTTTCCCTTTCTACCCATTCTGCCCCCTCACACTACTAACTAACTTTTGCATTATCACCCACAGCCCCTTCTCTCTTCTTCCTCGAGTATACTCTCCATATCCTAGGTTTATTATTATTGATCCTAACAAATCTTCATTCTGCCTATGACCTGGACTAGTTCTCGGCAGAAGTGATATCTGTTTCTAACTGCTAAATTGTGTTCTTGATGCTCCACTTCTTTTCTGCTCTGATTTAAACGGAAAGCATCTCAGCCTAAACTTTTGAAGCCATCGAACTTTGGACTTTGGAAAGAAGCTAAAAGTTCTGATCTTGTTGTGTCTTGTGCATTGTGATCACATTTGTCCTTCTGTGGCAGATTTTCTTGTTGCTTTCCTTTATCTGGAAGATGTTGCTTGGATGTTTATTTTCTTGTTTTGATAATCTGACTTCGCCCTCCTGAACTTTGTCAGTTGTTTATGACTAAAAAGTGAAGCTTGGATTCTTTATTCATCTGGAAATGCTCCAAAAAATGGTTTGACTGGAAAAATAATAATAATAATAAAGGATATTGTAGTCTTTTTGTTAGTTATTCTTTTGTCATTCCAAGTTTATATTTTCAAACCAAAGACTGGCATAAAAATTCTTTATCTATTATATTTCTTGAACCAAACAAAGTAATACCTATTTTGTTCTATTCTTCATCTTTTCTATTCCTTATAATAACTATTCTATTCATTATCTATTTCATTCTTTGAACCAAGTACGTCGTTAGGGTTTGTGAGTGACCAATGAACTTTTCCCCCAAATCCAAATTTAAATCTCCTCTTAATTACCCTAATGTGTTTAAATAGTGGAGTGTATTGATACGTAATACTATCACGTTAGTGTAGATAACAGTAATATTAATCATCATCATCATCACTCAGTCCAAAATCCCGCAACAAAGTAGAGTTTGGGGAGGTCTGATAGTACGCAGTCTTATCCCTACATAGTAGAGAGGTTGTTTTTAATAGACCCACATGTAAATGTGACAATAAAAAAGTAATGCAGATTATATGAGTAGATATGAAAACAGATATGTTAAAAGAGTAGGGAAATAAAATTTAAAAAGTAAATAAATAAATAAATCAAATAAGATATCTAATACAAGTTTAAAAGAAAAGTTATTAATATATATATATGATCCTTACAAAATGTTGAAATGCACAATTCAAGGAATAGTGAGTAGACGTTTGCAGTACAGCAGGTATAAACAAAACTTTACAGCTTTTCTAAGTACATTTGTCTTTTATATATATCTGGAGAGGTCTGATAGTGCGCAGCCTTATCCCTACATAGTAGCGAGGTTGTTTCTAGTAGACCCATATGTAAATGTGACTATAAAAAATGATATAGATTATATGAGTAAATATAAAAACTGATATGTTAAAAGAGTAGGGAAATAAAATTTAAAAAGTAAATAAATAAAAAATCAAATAAGATATCTTATACAAATTTAAAAGAAAAGTTATTAAAATATATATATGATCTTTACATAATGTTGACATGCACAAATATACTTAGAAAAGCTGTAAAGTTCTGTTCATACCTGCTATGCTGCAAACGTCTGCTCACCATTCCTCGAATTGTGCATGTCAACATTATGTAAAGATCATACTAATCTATTCTGTATCTTTCTAATTTTATCATATGTACCCGAAGGGACATATGATTAAGCAAATGATATACTTCAACTTTGCTAATCATAATGTTGACATGCAATTAGAAGCAACCCAATATTAAATACTTATGCACAAAATGAAATAGTAAGGAAAATACGAAATAAAACACACAGTTGCATACAAGTAAAAACGCAACTACTAACTAACAGAAGAACAAGCAAAAATAAAAAGGAAAAAAATATACATAAAAATCATAGAAAGGAAGCAATAAGGTGAAGCACATTATTCACATTATTAGCAATTAATTTGATTAAAAATTGATACTTCAACAATATTTTGGTTCTTTATTCGTAAAAAGGCATCCACCCTATTACGGTAATGAAGGCCTTGATTTTACCCAAAACGAAATCCACAAACAAGCACTAGAAAACATTTTGATTAACACAAGCATTATAAAAAAGTTTGAAAAGTAAAGAGTCAGAGAAGTTATAGTAGGAACTCAGATAACTGTACGGCTCAATTATCTCCTTTTCAACCTTGAATGGGTTATAATAAGAAAAAAAATGCACAAGATACGAAAGTTGAAGGTTTTCTTCTTCAAGAGAAATGGGTTTTTGCTTCTGAGCAAGTAAGAACATATGAACGGTTCCAAGTTAAAAGACAATATTTCAAAAACTGATTTGAGAAAGACCAAAGCTCAGGGAAAACAAAAAACTGCAAACAAGAGAGATGGAAAAAAAAAGTTTCAAGGGCACCGACAACTTGGAGCAAGAAAGGAACGAACTTGAACCCAGAGATCAACTAGAAAGCAAAGCATATCGAGAACTACTAACTTGATCCCAGAACGAAGCACTTAAAACCACAACTTAATAAGACGGAAACCCAGCCAAAAGAACGCATCAAAAAATACCAAAAGAAAAAGAAACAATATTTACAAGGTAAATAGAAAAACTCACAAATCAAGTATGAAATGCGGTGCAGTGAAGGAAAAGGGGTAGCCGATTTATGACCCGCTCCAAGTTTTGATCTTTAAGTTGAAACAAGTTCTGATTTGTGCTTCGATGATGCTGAAAGAAGAGAGAGACAAGAAATAGCAAGATAAGGCTATTGTCATGATAGTGAAAAAAGAGTACCGTTCTTGATCGGCGGTGTCCTAGATTTGAGCCTTGACATTCTTGTTCTGTATAACTATAGTCCGAGTCTCTCCTACACTCTTGTGCTGTTATTATTATTTTATAATTAATATTGGACTAAAATTAGAATAAATTAAAAATTTATACATTTTATTATTATTTTTAAAATTTAAGTCATGATTGAAACTTTTTAAAAAGTTTGAGTTTTTTTAATTAATACTATACATATACTACAATTGAAAATTTTGAGAAAGTTTAGATTTTTTTTTAATTATCACTATATATACTACAATTGAAAATTTTGAGAAAGTTTATATAGTGATAATTAAAAAAATTCTAAACTTTCTCAAAATTTTCAATTGTATATATATAATCGTTCATATATTTATACGAGCAACGCGGGGTTGAAATGTTGTTTGAGACATCGATGAAAGGACCTGCTCTACTAGAGAATCTCGCTTCACTTAACACTGCAGAGTCCGATCAACCAATAGACTTGCGTAAGTATCTTCGCTTACCGTTACTTCTCTCTCTACATCTCCCTTTTGCTACATGCTTTTTTTGTGTTTGATTTGCTTGTGTCTTGCTGTTTTGGCTTTCCATTATCTGTAAATGGTATGATTCAGAAGAGCGTATCTTGGTATTTAGAAGCAGTCCCGTTGATCATTGGATAAAAAACTTTTCTGGGTAAGTTTTGGATTGAAATTTCATGGACGCGTTTGCATGTGCTTGAGTCAAGAACCTGATTCATACAGAATACATTGCATTCTTAGGTGAAATCATGAAAATGGTCCGATATTTGTGTGCCCAATATGAATATGCCTAAAGATGGGCCTTTTCTTGAAGTATCCATTCAAATGGCCTAGAATCATGGTTTCATGACTTCGAAGTTCTTACAAATTGCAAAATAACAGTTAGGGTTTTGCAGGAGTAGTTTTTGATTGCAAAAGCCATGCTTTCTTTGTTATATTTATGTTAACTCATCTTTTGGTGATCAGAAAGAATTTTGATATCTGCAACATGAGGAGATCTACGGATGATGAAAAGATTCTCGGCTACAATGATGTTGTTCTTAGGAAATCTGATTTGGGTATCCTCGGCGGTCCTCACTATCTTAACGATCGAATAATAGAGTTCTATTTCAGCTACCTTGCTACTAGCCATCCACTTAAAGATGTCCTACTGGTTGCACCTTCAGTTGCTTTCTGGATAGCAAACTGCCCTGATGCTGATACTCTCAAGGATTTTGTAGAACCTCTTGAATTGCCAAAGAAGAGATTGGTGATTTTTCCTGTCAATAACAACAATGATGTTACTGTTGCTGAAGGTGGATCACACTGGAGCTTACTTGTTTACGAGAGAAGTTCAAATGCATTTATTCATCATGATAGCTGTTATGGAATCAACAAAAGAGCTTCTTGTCAACTTTATGAACGTATTAAGAGGTTCATGTCTACCTCCGATGCAGAACCTCATGCGTCATATGTTGGACTCACCGATTCGCCTCAGCAATTGAATGCTTATGATTGCGGATTATATGTTACAGCCATTGCAAGATCCATATGCCTTTGGATTGAAAGCAATGACCTGAAAGAACCTAACTGTTTATGGTTTTCTGCGGTGAAGGAACAGGTCACTCCATCTGCTGTTGCTGATATGCGAGGTGAAATTCTGGAACTGATTACAACTCTTATGCACAATAACTCAGTCCCATCCATGAGAGGAGCACCACATACATAGGATTTGTTCATATCTCAAACCAAAATTTGAAACTGCAAATACAACAGTTCTTTATAAACTGGGGCTCGTTAAACTTGGGAACGCAGGAGTTGGATTTGAAGGAGTCCTGTTTTTTTTTTTTTTTTTCAATTTTTCAAAATGATGTAGGACAAACAAGAGGATCAAGTTTGGTGAACTTTTTGGATTTCAATGTAGTGGCTGCCCATACATTTAAGCGAACAAATACTATGGTAGAACTTGCTGCTAATGACAAAAGGAAATACAAGTCTTAAAAACTTCGAAACTGCATATCCTGATTAATTATAGAACCAGTGCACAATGCAGGATTACTGAGCATAGTTTATGCTTTTTCAATGTGTTTGCCTTTCTATGTAATCAACAGCATTGCTTTAGCGACAAATAAGACTAATGTTATCTGGGTTTTTGGACATTGATTTAAGTGCCCCACAAACAGCAGCAAGAGGAATGTCAGTATTGCTTTATTCTGTTCTACTTTCTATATTCCTTTACCCTACCCTGAGGACAAGATACAATTCTGGAGGGCAGTTTGTTACAAGATACGATATAGCATGAAATAACCTATTTGCAGAAGTATCCTGATGCGATAGAAGAAACCTAGGAAAAGGGTGAAAAGTGTCCAGACCACGTTGAAGTCAGATTTTGATACATCATTCTGGCACCAATGGAAGGAAAAAAAAAGCAATTTGAAATCTCAAAGTTCTGCTGAAGGGAACTCATTATGGATATTTGCAAGTGAAAAATAATTTACATTTGTATGTCTATTGGAAAGAGCCTAATAAACTACTGTCACTCACATTCACAATTGTGACATGATGCTACAAATTTGGAATGAAGAGGGTACTATCTTCAGATTCGGAGGATGAGCCAATACGCTTCCATGGCAAGGCAAATTCAATTATGAGATGTGTAGGAGAGAACTGCGTTTTATTGCATTAGATTGTCTCCAGGACACTGCACCAGCGGTAGCAATCGTGGGAACAAAGTGGTACATTCAGAAATTTGCATAGTAAAATCAAAAGAATTAAAGGAGCGCCCCAACCCGGATGAATTTATACACATGTACGTGGAAAACTATGAGCTTCAAATTTCCTTCGTAACCTGGAAAGAAACAAATTTTAGGAGTCCCATTTGTTGGGGAACACCTTCATCAAATCACGGGCATAATGAAAAAATAAAAGTTTTACGTTTAAATCAATAATTTAATAATTTGAAAAACACTCTAATAATAAAATATAAAATTGTACTTAATTTGATATTTCTAATAAAATCTTTTCGAAACTTTTTCAATTTGTCAACTATGAGCTATTTTCGCATTTACCCTATAATAGTATTCACATAGTAGTAAAAAATACGGTAGAAAAAGTATTAGGGTTTTAAATTTTATTAAAATTAAATATTTCAATTATAATTACAATCTAATTATAATTAATTTAATTTTAATAAAATCAAATATATCATATTTGATCCCTAAAATTTCTCAAACTTTAAAATTAAGTCCAACTTATTTGAAATTGATTCGTTTCTTTCAAACTACTCTTTATGTATATATATTTGTAATAATTATAATTTATAATTCTAATTCATAATTAGAATTAGATAAATTAAAATTCCTTTTAATTCTCCAATTAAACAATGACCATCTGACTACCTAAATATTAGAAATGTTAAAGTGATTTGACTTAACTCATCAATGCATGGTTATGATATATAATTTAATCCTTTCGTGATATAATGTTCCAGTTCGATAGAATATGAATATAATGTCTACCCTTTTTATAACCCCCCATTACCCTAGAGTACATACCGGAATGCCCGTGGGTCATTCCGACACATAACCTAAGATAATGGAGTGC
>JANIIA010000191.1:13523257-13544127 GCA_027478495.1 Erythroxylum alaternifolium | reverse complement strand
CAATCCAATAACCGGGAAAATGTCATGTATGCATGTACAAACAATTCATGTGCAACATTCACTTATCTACTATGCATATATGCATGTATGCATATGTCACTGTTCACTAGCAATTGGTGAGGGGATGTTACACTTTTGCATCCACTCATGTTCATTCTTGTTAGTTAGTAATCAATTTATAATTAATATTTAAAAACACTTTTTAAAATGTTAATCAACTCTGGCCAGAGAATCCCGTAAATTATTACTAGTCAAAAATAGTAGAATATTCTCTCTAATTTTTTTAAAATAATGAATTATTTATTGACTTACCCAATTATTTTTATGTGATTTATACTACATCTTAGTAATATATATTGAGCTATCATAAAATAGAATAAGTCATAAGTAGCATCAAAATAAAGTAATTCTCAAATGAGATAACTTGGTAATCTCAAATATAAGGATTAATTGTATAACCATTATAATGAGGAAATTCATAGACACCTACGTAATATTTCATTTGAGATTCTCATAATCGAGTCAATTCAGTAAACTTATTCTCTAATAAGCACTCACACGTTAGTTTAAGTATCTCCATACTTTAATTTATAAAATCAATTACTTTCTTCATAACAAAGAAATATAACTTGTACTAATTTTACTATTTCATCAATATCTCATCTTAATAAAACTGTATGCAAGAATAATTTGAGAATAATACATAAATGTAAATTAAATCACATAATTATTATATCACCATAATTTCAATTACACAATAATTATTTCAGGAATTTTACCTTTAATATTAAAACATCAAATGTAAATAACATAATTCATAAAGATAAAAAATGTATTTATTAATTAAATAATAATGTCATACATAAAATTACAACCAATTAATTGGCTGCAAGGCAATAAACTAACACTATTTCCATATCAATTCTAAGATCTACAGACCCAAGAAGTTACTCTTAACAAATCATTTATGTCTTTATCCAAAAAAAGAATCAGTTGAGAGGAAAAAACTTTACATTCCTTCAACAATTTCTTGTAAAGTGAAGAGAGATGAGGAGACAGTACAAAACAAGGTGGGTGGCCTGATGACGTTCAGGCCTCTTCACAATGTTCAGCAAATCCCATAAAAAGAAATGAATGATTCTCACGATATCATGGAGTAACTCTGAATTCTTACTTTAAAGGATCACTCATATCATGCTTGTGTCTACCGGGTAACTCCCTAAAACTCGCAAGAATGTGGCGAACTCCTGCACACGTGCATAATTCTATGTTATTCATGGCCAAGAACAGTATCATAGTATTGACTCGAAAAATAAGATAAGATAAAATAAACCTTTAGATGCCTGAGGGCATTTTGTGCATTCTGGTCGGCCATTGATGCCTCGAAATCCACGTAGAAAAGATAGTCAAAGTATCTGCTAGAACAACAAACAAATATTGCAAACATGACTCCGTTGCTGAGGAAGATGGTAAAGAGTGGAGTTAAAGAAATATCCAATTATCTAAGGAAGTTTTTCCTGATGTTTTGTGTACAAATGCATCCATAATGTGTCACTAAACGTACGTTGGAGAACTAGCATTGCCATCATCGGATCCTCTCAAGGGTTGCTTGCGCAAGGGACGGCTCTCAATCTGGTTAAAAATCAAAGTATAAGACAGCCTAAAGAACATATATCATAATCCAGCTTCACAAGGATGCAAGATGTGTTCAAGAGAGGGAGCTGTGGAGAGAAAAGAGAGGGGATCAAGAATGACTAATTAACTTTTAGGAAATATCAATTACCTTGGTTAAGTTGATTTGTCGAAGAGCAAAAACAGCAAGTGCCTTGAAAAGCACTCCAGGACCTTCCTCCAGTGAAAAGACAATAGTAGTCTGAGATACCAAGAGCCATATTTCTTAGCAAAAGTCTGTTTTCAAACAGTCTACAAGCAAAGATGGATCGGTAATTTTAACTTCCTGGAATTTTCTATCATAAAACAGCCAACCTTGAACAGCCTGTCCGTGCCTGGAATTATGGGCTCCCTTGCCAACATCAGAAATCGTGTAACGTTATCACAGTCATCCTGTAATGAGCATGTAGAATTCAAGCCAGTATGAATAAATGAGCATGTAGCATTTATTCCAGTATCACCGAGCAAACATTATGTAAAAGTTAACCTGAATGTCTTCAGCTAGTATATTCAAGCCATAGATCCTAGCAGCAACAGCACTAGCAACAGCCCCAGTATCTTGTAGTTTATTAAGTGCAACATGCTACAGAAATAGAGAAATTAAAATCAGTTGCAAATGAAAAATCTAACCATCCCATCAGTTCTAGCAATTAATGAAAATTTTGAAATTGTGCTAAACAAGGCTATAACATAAATTATAAACTGCAACACCAGTAGCAATCCCATGGATAGGTAAAGAAGCAATGCTCTCACCAATTCAGAATCACCGAAATATACATGGTGATGGGAACAAGCTGAATCCCAAAGTCACAAGGAAATGAGTTGCTAATAGATGGCATTAGGCCTACCTTTGCTGCACCTGCAGTATCATCCACGGCTTCTCTTACCAATCCCAGCTTTGTTAATGTATGCTCACATTGAGCAAGAGCCTGAAACACAAGCAGGACCGAATAAATAGAATAGAAAATAAAACTTCAACAGGATCTACTAAATTATACCTGTGGATGACTTAGAACCCTTTTCAAGTCTTCAACCTTAACCCCATGATTTGCTAATAAGCAGTGGCGTACAGCATATTTAACTTCACCTACTATATGCAGCTTGTGACGAAGCAAGAGGTCGTAATTTCTGTGGATGCTTCCACCCAAAGAATTCTCAATCGGCAAAACAGCTCTTTCAACAAGCCATCGTTCAACAGCCTGTCAGAAGGAAAAACGTGAACAATGTGCAGTTAACTCCATTAAAAACAGATCATATAAACAGTTCTGCACCCAAAACTGAACATTTCTCCTGGGAAAGACAAGACTTGAATCTATGTGGAATATTTTTGACACTTTGCTTTAAACAAATTCACCTAGGATAACTTGGAACTACACCAAATCCATTTAACTCAACTGCCTGTGAGAAACAGGCTAAAGGTGCTGAAAATTTTGTCAAATCACGAGGGTTCCTGACTAAAAGTATGACAGCGTAGGTAACAGTGCCTGAGAACTGAATTTTCGTAAATGGATTTGGATGGGAGAAAATAACTCGTGTCATCAGATGCAATGTAAACCCCTAGGCAAGACAGAGAACCAGAGAAATGTAACTCCGCAGTTCTCTGCCAAATACACCACAAAAAGCACGCATCTTCGCCCATGAAATACATTGCTTTCAACTTGTTTCAAATCAACCGGACAAACACACAATGGGAAAAGCATTCTCTGTATGAGAACTACTCATTTGGCACACTGCAGTCATCTAACATTACAAACTTATAATCAATCCATCAGCCATGACTCAACGTACAAGTAAATGAAGAAACCAAATTTAGGAGCAAACAAGAGAGAATGGTTTAGGAAATGACTTCAAAAGCGGTATCGAATTGATCGCACGGCACTGCTTCGCAGTTTGGGTAAGCCTTCTCTGCAGCAGACTCACTGTAGGCGCCACGAACACCCTGTATCACACATGTGCAACTATTAAAGATCAAAACCAACATTAAAAACCAAATTCAATTCTACATTTTAAAAACTAGGCACCCACCTGGAAAGCGACGCGAAGACGCGACCCATCAGAGACAGAACTGGTGGGAAGATTGGACGATAAAGGCTCTAAAAAGAAACACCCGGAAAGGAAAAGATCCCAAAATCAAATATTTCTCATCAACTCAAGAAACAAATTAACAAAACAGCAATTGGGTATTTATCATACTTGGAAGCGCGTCTCTGGCCACCACGTCGTCGAGTGATTCTTCCAAGAGACTTTGGAGCTCGGGTTTGCTCTTCTTGGGGCCCTCGTCATTTGCTCCGCCGGGAACGCAGGCCAAAGCGAGAAGAAGACGGCGACGGCGGCAGTGTTTCGGTAGAACCAGTGGCAATTTGGTGGCCACCAGATGAATTTGATCGGGATTGATGGTGATTTGGCCAGGAGGTGGGGCCAACATTGAGGAGCGAGTGGCCATCAATTTGGTAGCTAGTATTGAATGGTATTGCATGCAATAAAAGAAGCAGTAGCAGAGATTAGAGGTTGAGTAGGAGGCGGAGGAGCGCTGGAGGACTTCGTTAGGATCGTTTCTGTTCCATATTCAGATGCATGAATCGAATCAGATCATTCTAACAAATCCCAAATGACAGCGGTTGATCCATGAATCTTCACTAATTACCATTATGTTGCCAATAAATATTCTGATATATATATATAATTAAAAAAATCTGATAGAGAAAAGGAATTAATGACTCCATACTCGAAAGGGTTCGCACCAATTTTGACTAATTGCGTTTGTCAGATGATATGTTGCTTTCTAGTTGATGATCAATTGGTCCTTGAAAAAGAAATATTTACAATATGCAAGCTTATACCTAAGCTCCAGCAAGCCTCAGTATGTTTGGTTGGACTTAAAACACATTAAAATAAGTCTAATTAAATTTATTAATTCAAATAAGAGTAATTGTTTATACAATATAGAAAATTGTGATGTTAGATCCACTGTCCCTCCCATATCAACTCTCACCAAATTTAGAAGAAAATGGTATGCGGTTAGTCTCAATTCTACATTACTATGACGTCTAGTTTTCAACTTCGAACCACCTACTATTCGTACTTATTGAGAGTTTAATTTCTTAAGCTAGGTCAATGAGAATCTTAATTTTTCAAATTATTACCAACAACAAAATTTAACTAATTGTATTGAATTGTTATTGTTATAAAATATTAAATATTTCGGATTTGTATATAAATATTTGTACATATATTAAGAAAATTGTAATGCAAAGTAGGAAAAATTTTAAAAACGTCGGATGAGTAAATTACCTTTTTATTATTTTTAATTTAAAATTTTGAAAAATAAAAAGATATATGGAATGATAGTGAATTCCATTTAAATGTAATTATTAGATTTTAATAAAGAAAGCAGCTCCTTCCCTTATTCGCTGGTGCCAAGTGACACACGCAATGTGCCTAAAACGAGTTGAGCCATAATATTGATTAAAGATCATACCGGGCTTGCAGTTCCTTTGTTTAGAATGAATTAGCGTTTACTATTGACCTCAAATGGGCTAACAAAGACAGGAAGAGTGACACATTCACCGACTGAAGAGGAGACCCAAGGCCTAGAGCTTGCCTTTCTTTCAGACATATATACACTATTCTTGGTCCGGCCCATTTGACTAGTGCATGGTACGTAAGCCCAAATTGTCATGTATTTGTATATTACTGGTGCAATTGTTGGAGCAAATCCTTCCTATAATTTATTAATTTAAGACAACGCACCCATAAAATAATAACTACTGATTACAATATTATGAAGAAACGAATATGTATGGTTCAATGCATCAGGCTATCCTTTGAATAGTTCATAAAAGAATGATGAGTACATGATGTTTTCTTCCTTCATATCTCAGTCACTATAAGCACCGTAAGTTACAGGTTGAGTGACTTGAACAAATTAAATTAAGCCCATAAATGACACGAGGCACGTTCAAGACTTGCACACTTATGTCATTAAGCTATCCCATACAAAAAGTCACTTACTGTTGAGTGAGTTGGATGATCTACTAATTTAATTATAATATATTCTATCCAACACAGGTCTTAAGTAGTTAAAACTGTCGTGTGATTCAAACTTAGAAACCTCTCCTTGTCTCCATCTCGTTGGAGTGAATGTGGGAAAAGTGATGCATAGATTATATACATCATACGTTACCAAACAGCAGAGCTTGGAATTTAGCAAATGATTTCTGTAACGGTTGTTTGTTTCGTTCTTTTTAAGCCCAGACCAGACCAGACACCCTGTCTTATCCTGGAACCGGACAAAACCAATTCCGTTACCAAAACCTCCCCTTTCCATGACCCAGGTGACGTGAATCTCTGTCTGTCTTAACACTCTTCTAGTGCCTAGCGTGCGTCATTTTCCCACATGCCATTTCTTTTAGCTATTTGATGCATGAATTGATAAGATCAAACAAGTCATAAATTGTGTTGACTTAAGCACCAATGCAAGGAGTAAGAAACTGAAAATTAAAGATAAAAAAACAATTAGATTACGTTCAGACTTCAATTTAAATTATACTATAAAAATTTGTACAGATTACAATTCATTTCACTCCCCTTAAAAATTAAAATTTGCAAGAAATATTATCCACATGTTGCTTAAAATTGAACGATGAAGTCAAAGTTTTAGGGTATATGTGACAAATAAACGTTAAGAAGATTTGTCAAGTCGACAAGGGAACGGAATCTACACTTTGCTTCATGAGGGAGGAGAAGGTGGTGGATGGCGAGTGGGGCCAACCCATCGAAACTTATCCCCTCACAAATCCATCCCATTCCCACCTTCTTCTTCCCCTTATCACATCATGTTTTCCTTTCCTCGTAAACCTAAATATTCCGTCTTTTTCTCCTTCTCCTAGCCGCATTTTCGTACGGCCACGTGTTCGTCCTCAGACAACATGTGGGATCCCACTTCCCCCGACCAATTATTACATAGGCAACTGGACGAAACTATAAAAAGAATGGATGGTGAATTGGTGATACTTGCCGGCGAGGTTACATTCTCGTATTGTAGAGAGTGTAATAAATTTATAAATTTACATATAGATAGTTATTTAACTTGCGATATTACACGCGAATAAAACTAAGGCGGGGAAAATGTAAAAAATCTACTCAGATTCTCAACTTCAGATTCTTTTCTCATCAAAAGATGTTTCGGGCATGGCACAGTTCCCTATCCTACTTTACTTTTGTTACTGTGACCAGTCTATAAACTTGACTGTATCCCCGTCATGTCTTCATGGCCCCGTCTCATCCCCCATTGTTTTCTGCATGTTTAGATTATCTGTTTCTTCTATCATTTTGTGTCCATGTTATTTGATTAGTATTGACCTTATAAATTTTATTTATTGAATAAATAGATGATCATTATATATGGTAGGCAAAAAGTAACAAAATAGCGATCTATTCCCTTTTTCTGCTTGTGATCGTCGATCTTATACGAAATACACTAATTTATTCATTTCAGTAGTTAATACTTGTAGGGTAGAGATGTAGCCAAGCCAAATCTCTTAGGATCCAAAGGGTCAATCATTGTCTGTTCATGATTTTCCATACCAGACAGAAGATGACAACTTAGAATTTTGGTTTGGTAATACATGGGATTTCCCACCACTCCAAGAATCTCGGTCCATGATATTGATTAAGAAAAGAAAAAGAAAATCAGCAACCCCAAGACAATAAAGAGTAGAACAAAGGTGTACCGTATCATATGGTTGGCAAGCTCAATGGCATTGGAATGCTTGATCATGATTTATTTAGTACATGAGTGATTGCAAGTTTTGGTTCTTCTTCCCGTCATGAGCAATTCAAATTCCCCTAAGGATGTTTTGAATTTGCTGTGTCTGGTTCGCGAGAGGTGATTGATCACGTGTGTAAAATACTATTTGGTTACCCTCTTAAGTAGTATAGGTGACATGTATACATGGTGGTCTTAGTCCATCAAGTTGGCTAGTTACAAACCAACAATCTGCATCTACGTGAGTTATCACATATCACAAAGGAATAGGTACCACTTAGTGATGTGACCAACTGGATACCGATTTCCACCTTCCATTTGTTTGTTCCTTAAAGCATCCAATGCCCTTTAAGTGCATTCAAGTTAAGATTAGAAAATGGTAAATTATATTCAACTTATGTCAATTTATACCCAATTCATTGTCGTTTCCCTATCACACATGGAGTAATTATTTTTCTTTTTATTTT
This sequence comes from Erythroxylum alaternifolium, assembly GCA_027478495.1. Taxonomy (NCBI): domain Eukaryota; kingdom Viridiplantae; phylum Streptophyta; class Magnoliopsida; order Malpighiales; family Erythroxylaceae; genus Erythroxylum; species Erythroxylum alaternifolium. Next base: position 13,536,222 of record JANIIA010000191.1, on the reverse strand, counting down.
ATTTAAGACATAAAGGATTTAGATTAATCTGTGCCCGTTTTATTTTATAAGAATATATCTATTTAAAAATAAGGTAGGAACAGAAAGATTGATATACTAAATTTTAATGGTACAGCCAAGTAATTATGAATGAATGGTTGGTTTTGAAAGCAAATAATGAGGAGGTTTTACAAAAAAAGTTTTCAATTTCAAACAAGGACCGGGACCACTGACATAGCTCAAGTTACATGGTGGGCTAGGCATTATGCGATGAAGCCGAAATGCAAGATACCAAAGGATGATTATCTCTCTCTGTCACCGTCACCAGTGTTTCTTCCTCTCTACTCTCGTCCCTTCTCCTCCTATATCATAACCATAAGCACGACAAACAGTGCACCACCAACTAGCATTCAATCCCCATCAAATCAATCCATCCAGTGGAGTCCCACCAAAACTCACCACATATCCAGACAAACATACCCATGCATACAGCACACATACCAAATATCTTCGCCCTTTTGTTTCTAGTATCTAAAAAAGTTTTCAAAAATCTTTTTCATTTATTTATTTAATGCCTATTTAACAAGTATTATAAATAAAACAAATTATTGTGCATTAAATGAGACAATCCTTAACAGTACAGAGAAATTGCTATACCTTTATTACGTGTTTTGGTGTACATATATATCGTATAAGAAAGTCGTAGAGATTTTGACGATGAATTGGCGGGAGGACCCATGCAAGACGTAGGTTACATAGAAGCTGATGGTGGTGGGAGGTGGGGTCCATGTATAGTTGCATCCACGTTAGAGTGGGACCCAGTACCGGCGAAACTGAGGATACTTCTTGTGGGGGCTGCCAGTAAGCTACCTCTAGGCCATAGCCTCCTTCCTGATCCTCCATATGATATAATATAAGAGTGTGTTGAGAAAGAAGCAGATTTGCATACGAGAAGAAACTACTAGTACTAGGCTTGCCTTAAATTCATCATCGTCCTTTTGCTTTCTGACAAACGAAGAAATTGACTATCTTCTTGTTCGACCAGAACATCTTACTTATCTCACTCTCTCCCTCTCAAAATTGTTCAAACTGATTGCTTTACATACTTAGAGGGCCGTGTTCTAGTTGTTTCTTCTGCCTTTCTTTGATCTCCAAGTGGGTTACTTGGTTTTAGCATGGATGTATTCTTCAAGCGGGCATAACCAGCAGGTAGGTTTTCAAATAAGAAGTTCACATCTTTAATTAGAGACATAAATATACATATGTATGCTGTTCTTTCTTGGCTCACTTTACCTTTGGCCTTGCTGCTACTTGATATTCGTCCACATTCTTTCGAAGGATGACAGTCAAATTTATGCTCAGGCTCAAAGATTTGAGCTTTGTTACTTAACTTGGCGCTTCCAATTAAGAGGAATTTGCTTTGCTCAAAGGAAAGTTACCTTTACCTTTGTTTTCTCTTCTTGCAATGGGTGGTATTGCTGGGTTCTGGGTTTCACACTACATCCAATTTGAGCAAGTTTTAAGTTTGAATCAGAATTTCTTTACAAAGTGGAGAATGGTTAGGTGGCTTTTAGTTTCTTCAAATAATTCCGTGACCTAAACATAATATAACACCCAAGTTTGAATTTAATATTCTTCAGAATGTGTAAAGTCAACTGTTTATGATGAAGTTTCCATCTTTGAGAATGAATTCAGTGGAAGATCCTTACGGCACTACCCTTTACTTTAAGCATTTTCTTCATGCAATTAATTAAATCTAAAACTTCCAAAATAAATTTAACTAAAGGCAAGTTCTTTATTATCTTTTCATAGCTGTTAAATTGATGTGCAATATTTTCAAGTGAAAATTCTTTTAGAGTTTATTATCGATAGATGTAGTTTTGGTTTTTGGTGAGTTGGTCTTCAAATTATTTGGTGTAAACAAATTGAACTTCATCAACTATTAGTTCGAAAATTTTACTTATGAAAAACATTGATTTGGTTTCATGCAATCTCCCGATGATTTGTCAAATTTTCACACAGGAAATGGCGACGCATTCATTTGAAAACATGTTGGTCTGCTCAAAAGCACAAGAACAGGAGAGAAAGTCAAGGCCACAACCAGAACAAGCACTGAAATGTCCAAGATGTGATTCTACCAACACCAAGTTTTGCTACTACAACAACTACAGCTTGTCTCAGCCAAGGTATTTCTGCAAGGCTTGCCGGAGATATTGGACCAAAGGTGGCACCCTAAGAAATGTTCCAGTTGGTGGAGGTTGTAGGAAGAACAAAAGGTCATCTTCTTCATCGTCAAAGAGGTCATTCCAAGAGCAGCAATTGACTCCTAATTGTACCAATCCGGTCACTAACCTCCGCCAATCCTTAGCTTATGACTCCAGTGACCTCACCCTTGCCTTTGCAAGACTGCAAAAACAGTCTAATGGGCATCTAGGGTTCGATGACCATGATCATCTGTCTCTTCTGGGACACCCCATTAGTGATATTCTTGGAAACCCTAGCATTGACAACTCTACTGCAAGTCCTGCATTTCTTGAAGCACTGAGTGGTTTCCGAGACGCACAAAATTCCAGCTTCCAAAATTTGTACCATGGATATGGAAGTGGGAACATGGGGGATGTAGAAAATTCTGGTTTTTGTACTAGTGGAGGAATGGGGCTGCCTTATGCAGATATCAGTGGGGCAACAACATCTGCTGTGTCAGTGACCACAATGAAGCAAAAGTTGTGCAGCAATGGTATGGAAGATGAGAACAAGGTCTTGTGGGGCTTTCCATGGCCGGTTAATGGAAATGAAAACTTGGGTGATGTTGACACAGGTATGGAAAGCTGGAATGGACTGAGTTCAACTTGGCATGGCCTTCTTAATAGTCCCTTAATGTAGAGAAGACAACTTGCAGTCAACAAATTAAGCTCGTGAAGAAACCCAAACAAACAAACAGTTTCTTATTTAATTAGGCTAAATTCTCAGTTTAAGTTCCCTTCGAGTTTTGTGTTAGAAGAGACATGATTCACCAGAATCATCTCTTTGTCCACTTATTTTGTTTTCATTTTTTTCCCTCTCTTGTTACTGGTCTATATATATACTAAGGAAGTTTCATATTCATTAACCAAGTAGGGAATTTGCAGAGGTGGGATAAAGATGCGAAATTTCCATTTTAAAGAAAAAGAAGGAAGGAATGATAGCGATGTTTCGTGGTTTTATGCACTCTGAACACTCTGAAACATTGAAATGGTATTGGTAGTAGTTGCAGGACTTACCCATATCCTTGAATGAGTTGGTGTTTACCCATATCTTTGAATGATATTCTGTGCCATGATTCCTTCTACTGAATACAAGAATGGAGTAGTAAAGTCAAATAATTAAGTGATAAATGATAATGGCTTTAAGAGAGCCTTCTTGAGCTCTCTTCGCCCTAAGCTTTTAGAAATTCAGTGAAGTTTGAGCACCAATTTCGGTATGGATTTTTATTCTCTTACCAGACAAAATCTAAGATAGATTTGGGGGGTGGAAGAGAAGGGTCAGTTCTCACTTAACAACTACACATTAAAAAAGAACTCGTGAGCTGTGAAAGAATTCTTGAAGTTGACAACGAAGTCTTTTAGTACTTAACGACAGGGAAATAGCAACAGTGGTCAGTTGCTTTGTCATGAACGCAGTGGGCAAAAAGGAAAAATCCTTAAGGAATTTGAATATTTCGTCGTTTCTTGACCATGCTAGCCATCTGTCTGTGTGGACCATTTGGTGTTGGTCACCTGGTTGCTCCCTGTCAGTCACAAATACGGTAGGCCTTGAGTAGGAGGAAAGTACCTGTCCAAGTTTCCATTTTCATTCTCAACTTTTCTGCTGTTCACGTTTCATTGCGTTTGCACTTCGTCTTTCTTTAGAAACAATTTGGAATTGGATAAATTTGTATCCTATTTGGCAATTAGATGATTGTATTAACTATCAATTAATAATTAATTATATCAACTAATTTGACTAGCGAATTGTATTAACTTTTTGCTATTTGATGTTTGATAAAATTAGTTGTTTAGTATTAGTTGCTTATGTATAAAATGACTTATAAAGACATAGTTTAAAAAATATATGAGTATGATTAAATTAAAAAAATTAAATTAACTTCTAAAACATTCCTAATAAAATTAACCTGGAAAATAATTTTCAAATAATTAAAAACACCTTTTTAAATTTATTAGGAATTTAAAATTACTTAACTTCAATTAAACTCATTTAATTGGAATTAATTCTTAAAAAAAAATCAAAAGCCTAACAAAACAATTTGCCTACACCATCAACGTACGTAGCCTTATTTGACAAATAAGGTTGGAGGTTTTTGGTCCTAAGTTACTATTCACATTTCTCACAACTGCTTCCCACGTTTCCTCTTCTCTGTGTAACCTCAAGACTATCGCTGCTTCGTGTTCTTCCGATCGTCACGCTCCAGTCGAAACCGTAACAACTAGCTCCATCTCATGAAGCTCAACATGATGGGGCCTTCAATGGCATCTCATACCACCTCTTTCTGGAAGCTTCATCGTCATCTATAGCGTTTGATGATGGGTATTAATCGCCCATCGTCTTAGGAGCCAACACCTTCTTAGGTTTGTGGGTATTCTTTTCGGTCGACACAATCATGATCAGAACGAAGAAGTAGAAGATCAAACATTGGTAGAAGATCATGATCAGAACGAAAGTTCCTGAAAAGAGAAAAATTTACTAAAAACTTTCTGAATGAAATGTCGGTGTCTGTGAGTATTTCGTCATTTTTTATCAACTGAATGCAAAACGCAAGTCCTCCAAAGCTTTTTTAAAATCAGCTGATTGGGTTTGTAACATCCCATCGGTAAGTAGCTCTCCCTTATTATAAGACATATATCGGAATAACTTGCGTGAGTCCCAGTGCATACCCTACGATAAGGGGATGTTACAGGGTTCTACTAGCCAATCCAATCAGCTGAATCACCAAACACAATGGCCCTGTTTGGTGAATGGCTTATCAGCTAAAAATTAGCTGATTGACCATATTTAGCTGATTGACCATATTAAACAGCTGTTGATTGTGTTTGGTAATCAGCTGATTGGGGTGGCTGGTTGAACTCAATCAGCTGTTTTTTGAAAAGCTAACGAGTAGCAGCGTTTCACCTTCAGCTGAACAAAAATGACGAATTTGGGGTAGATTTTTCTTGCTTTTTTCTTTATGTGTCTTCTCTCTTCACGAATCTTCGCTCTGATCACAATCTTCTAACAGCGTTTGATCTTCTACTACTTCGTTCTGATCACGATTGTGTCGTTGAAAAAGAATACCCACATACCTAATAGGGCGTCGGTAATGAGCCAACGTACACTCACTCAGAAATGGAGTTTTGGGTAAGGATTTTTCTTTAAACAATCTTCTCTCTTCACGATCTTCTATTTGTTTCTCTCTTCCATTTGCTATCTCTAACATCTTTTGTCTCTCCTCTGTTTTTCTCCGATTCTCCTTTAATGTGCAAATAGTTAATGTTTTTCTTGAATTCTCTCCTTTGATGTAATAAGTTTTCGTGTGCAAGGGATTGAGATCGACACAGACCTTCGTGTTGTCTGGAGTTTTAGTGAAGCTGATGTGTTAGATAGGTTTGCTTCTATTATTGCTTCAAACGTTGGATTAATCGTAAAGTTGAAATCTGTTTTCTGTTATAATGCAATTCCTCCTAGGATGATTTTCTTATTAAATTTGAGTAATTGTGTTTACAGGTTGCGTGAAATTGGCAATGGTAAGGCTTTGGGTTCTGAGGGTGGATCAGAAATTAAAAACAAGTTTATGATCGCTATACATGAAAACTTAGCGAAATCAAGACTCTCTCATTGCTCATTCTGCGAACATCCTGGGAGTAAAAGAGAATATTTTCAGTCTGCATGCCAATATACATGAAAACTTATTGAAATCAAGACTCTCTCATTGCTCATTCTGCGGACATCCTGGGAGTAAAAGAGAACATTTTCAGTCTACATGCCAATATTGTTTCACTGATAATGATGAAGGTTGCTTAGAGAAGCCAGAGTGGTTCAAGTGTAATTGCGACTGGTGTGCTAAGGTATTTCAGGACAATTATATTGTCATTAAATGTTTCATCTAGTGCACTTCTAGGTCTAGTTGTATTATGAACCTTTTACTTTTTGATTTTCTAATGTGTAGTAAGGTAGCATTTTTAAACATTCACCAGAGCATTGGTAACATTACTAAGATTTCAAATAGCCACTGTTAGAGTTATATGGAGAGTTTGATGGAAACTTGCCTATATAAGGACAACTTAGGATACTAAGGTCCCCACCTCATCTGCTCACATATATACCATCTAAAGTGAGTTTAGAGAGTTTGAAAAAACTTAGTGTTTCAAAGGCAAAAAATGCATTTGCAGAACATTAGTAATGGTGGCAGGTAAAATCTGTAATTTTTTCCCCACATAAAGTTCAATATAGACTTATGACTATTTTTACAAGTTTTTTGACATCCTTTATAAGGCATACTCCTAGAATCCAGATTTTTTTGAATAAGCAAGTAATTCTTTTTTCATGTGAATCAAGTTTTCATTATAGTCATTACTTCTTTATTTAAAGATTAAAAAGTTGCAAAGAATTTTGTTGATTCAAATTTCAGCAAGTAGTATCCCAGTTGTGAAAGTTGTTGAAGCTATGAAGGCCTGCTGCCTTTCCAGCTGTGAGGTTTGTTATTTGCCATCTCCTTTTCTCCATTTGTCTTTAGGGCTCGACATGATGTTCAAACCTGTAAGTTTATAGCCTTTAATGAGAATAGATTGGAGGTGCAAAATAGATTAGACTTGAGAAGTTGTAAGAACTTTTAAATTTCACTTATTTAGATAGGTACTTGTTGTACTATTACTAGGTGGTATGTTAAGAGCTACAGGTGCCAAGTATGAGAATTGCAATTATTGAGCATTAACAACATAGAAATATTGAATCTTGCAAAAAATTTTATGAAAGGCTTTAATTTTTAGGAAGGTCTTGTGATCATGATTCTCTGTCTTATTTTGATCTAAGCCATCATTGAATTATGTATAAAATCCTTAATAATTCATTTTTCATTTGAGTTTATGTCAAACATACTTGAAGCCTAAGAGAAGATAACCTTGTGGCAAAACTCAACATTGTATGAGGCATAGTTATATGTCACGTTCTAAAGATTACATATGAATTATCAAGTTGGATTCATGTTATGGGATAATTTTGGGCTGATGATTACCCCTGATAGTGGTCTCAGAGCCATCTTGTGCCTTGTTAGATGTAGAATACATGACATGTGAAAAATGTTTTCATAGTTGTGACAACTTAGGGTCCTGTAATGTTTTGTTTGAAATTAATTACAAAAAAATGTTTTTTACGATTTTCTTTCGCCAATATATTCATAATATATATTTTAATGATTCAGTGTGATTGAAAATATTTTTAATGTGATTAAAATATTTAATTTTGACTTTACAAAAACATGCATGAAATTTTTCTTTTTGTTGGACATATGATGCCTATTGGCTAAACTGATGAGGTTACACATGATTTTCGTGGAATTTGATTCTGGAAAAATTATGTGAATATATTTGGGATGTTTATATGTCTCTCTAATTTTTGTAGAATTATTGAAAATGTTTTAATAATTTTATCAAATAATTTTTCAGATCTGGACAATTTTCCAAAAATTGTAGGCTCTATTTTGTTTGATGTTTTTGTATGTTTATATTTCGATTCCAGAACCTTAAAAATAATTTTATGTGATAAAAATGTGTTAATTTGATGTTTGATACATTCCTAAATGATTTTTCTAGAGATTTGATTTCTAGAAAATTTTAGAAGTCATATTTGTCGTTTTTAGTGTCTTATCAATGTTTCGATGATCATGATAATTTTTGGGTGATTCTTAAATTATTTTGATCATCATGAAATGACCTAGAGATGCTTGGAATGATGATTTCATGTTCTGAAAATTTTGAAAAATTATAGAAATTTATTTTGAATTATTTTAGTAGAGCAATAGATTTTCTAGTAAGACTAAAAAATTGGCATGTATGACAAAATTGAAGTTGTTTAACTTTGGACATCAAATTATTATTTTAAGGTAAATTAATTAGGAATTAATTTCTGGAATTAGGAATTCATGTTAATTACATTAATATTAATTCCAATCGAAATAACATACATTAGTAATTTTAACCAAATTAGTAAAAGGAAGATAGTAAATCTAAGTGTTGGATTGGGCTTCCATGTTAGGATCCATAAGATGTCATAACCAAAATGATATGTTTACATATATGCATTAGAGAATGCATGGTTAGTAGAATATGTGGGATTTCATGATGGATGGTTATGTGCTTAGGCCGAATTTGATTAGGTAGTCCATATCATGCCATGTAGTTATAGTAACTATATGTCTATATATATATGAGTTATATGTATAAGACCATCTATGTTAAAAGAGACCTTAGTCAAACCTCTTACTTAGAATATTAAAACTAATGCCTTCCTTTAATGTGACAAGAACCAAATTCCTTTTAAAGTTAGGGTTATTACTCAAACTCAAGTCTGCTCTACACAGATATGTTCGAACCATGGAAATAGGATTTTTAGATTAATGGGTCAGTTTTAACTAAAAGCGTTGGTTTGTTGGGCAAACCCAAGATCAACATGGACAGAGGTGAAGTTGAGTAGTGTACATTAGATGTACACGTGTCAAGAGTTGATAGTCCAATGAGTGTGAACACATCAACAGTTGATAGCACTAGATTCGATAGTTGCATTGGAGATGCAATTGGTATGATCGATACGTACTAGTTGAACTAAGGTGGATTGTTGGGCAAATCCTAGGTCATTCTTAGGGATATTGGGTATCGACCCACTAGGAGAATTTCTCTATGAGTTCTCTCGGATTTATTTTGAGGGTTATGAATTTGTCAAAATAGTGGGAGCCATAATGCGTGTTATTAAAGTCCTTATAGACATGCATTTAAGTACGTTCTAATTTTCTCTATTTGACGATAGGTTGCTATTGACCAAGTCAACACCATGAGTACTAGGGTGAATCTAAGATCATTGATCGAAGCTATAAAGTTGACTCGACCAAACTTCATTGGCTGGCTCAGGAACTTGAGAATAGTTCTCAAGTCCGAAAAGCTTGGTTATGTCTTGGAAGAACTACTTCTTGATTCCCCTGCTACTGATGCTTCTGATGATAATCGGAGGGCTATGGATGCTCATACAATAGTCTATCATTTCAAGGAGCTCTTTGATTAGCAAGCAATGTTTAAAAGGTTCAAGACTTCGAGATTACTCTTCCGCTCCAAGATGGTTTAGGGGACATCTCCAGTGTAGTACGCACTGAAGATGAATGGCTACATCAAGCGGTTGGCCTCCTTGGGTTTTTTTTGGGATCATGAATTAAGTATTAACTTAATTCTGACAGGCTTAAACAATAGTTACTCACAATTTGTGCTTAATTATCGAATGAACAATATATCCAGCACAATTCCCGAGTTGGTCAACAAGCTCAAGGCAGTTGAGCCATACGTCCTCAAAGACAAGGTTGTGATGTTGGTGGACTCTTCTGGTTCGAAGAAAAAGAGCTAAAAGAAGAAGAAGTCCGCATGGCCTAAGGGAGATGTCAAGAAAGCAAAGAAAACTGCCTCTAAGGGAACTTGCTTCCACTCTAGCAAGGATGGCCACTGGAAGAGAAACTGTAAGGCCTATATGGAGTCCTTGAAGCAGAAGAAGGCATCTGATGCCCCATCTACTTTAGGTATTTATGTTATTGATATTCATACTGTTTCTGATACCAACATATAGGTATTAGATACCAGTTGTGGCTCACACATTTGTACTAACATGAAGGGCCTCAGGAACAGTAGACAACTCAACAAAGGAGAGTCAGACCTGCGAGTGGGAAATGGAGCAAGAGTTGTTGCATTAGTTGTAGGCATATATGTATTGAAGCTCCCTAGTGGGCTCGTACTAGAATTGGACAATTGTTTTATGTACCTGCTTTGACTAAAAATGTAATATCTGTTTCTAGTCTTAACAAAGTTGGATTCCATTTAAATTTCAATAACAATGGTTGTTCAATTTATTTGAATGAAATGTTATATGCTTTGGGTACATTGTACAATGGTATATACATATTGGATATGTCTAATCTGGTTCTAAATATCAATAATAATAAAAGAATAAAACGAGATAATGTGAAATCATTTTATTTATGGAATTGTCGCTTTGGCCTTGTAAGTGAGAGATGCATGTATAAACTACAAAAGTATGGTAGTTTAGGGTCATTTAATTATGAATCATTTGACATATATGAATCTTGCTTATTATGCAAGATGACTAAGTTACACTATAGGGGAAAGGGTAACTGAATTAGTGGACTTTTAGACCTAATACATAATGATGTATATGGTCCGATGTCCATATATGCCAAAGATGGTTTTGTACACTTCATTACCTTTATCGATGATCATTCTTGATATGGGTATGTATATCTTATGAGATACAAGTTTGAAGCCTTTGAAAGGTTCAAAGAATTCAGAAATGAAGTTGAGAAACAACTTGGGAGAAGTATTAAATCACTTCGATCAGATTAAGGTGGTAAATACTTAAGCTAAGAGTTTTTGAATTATCACAAGGATAATGGAATATTATCCCAGTGGACTTCATCTTACATACCACAACACAATCGTCTGGCTGATAGGAGAAACCAAATCTTGTTAGACATGGTAAGGTCTATGATGGGTTTAGCGAATTTACCAAATCCTTTTGGGGGTATGCATTCGAAACTTCTGTTCGTGTATTAAACAAAGTCCCATCCAAGTCAATTGATGTTACTTCATATGAGATATGGACTAACAATAAACCCTATCTTTCTCATATGAAAGTTTGGAGTTGTCCTACTTATGTGAAGCGGATTCAGTCAAATAAGCTTGAAACTAAATCTAACAAGTGTCTATTTGTAGGATATCCTAAAGAAACTATAGGATAACAGTTTTACCATGTTTTAGAACAAAAGGTGTTTATTTCAAAACATGCTGTCTTTTTAGAGAAAGAATTTCTTCTAAGAGAAGACAGTGGGAGCAAAATTAAACTTATGGAAGTTCAAGATGCTCAAACAGAAACTGATCAACTACCTGGACCCAAAACTATTATTTATGGAGATGAAATAATATTTCAACCTTCTGAAACATAAGAAGTTCGTAGGTCAAGTAGGATATGTCATATTCCCGAGAGATACAGATTTCTCATAAGTGAACTTAACGACATATTGCTAACAAAAGATGATGAGCCTATTACCTATGAAGAGGTTCTGAAGAGTTCAAAATCTAACAAATGGCTTTAAGCTATGAAATCTGAAATGGATTCCATGTATGAAAACTAAGTATGGAATTTGGTTGACCCATCCAAAGGGATAAAACCTATAGGGTGTAAATGGTCTTTCAAGAAGAAAACTGACGTGGAGGGTAATGTAGTTATCTATAAAGCTAAGCTTTTAGCTAAAGGTTATTGTTAAAGGCTATGTGTTGACTATGAAAAAACATTTAACCCAGTAGCTATGCTTAAATCCATTAGGATACTCTTAACCATTGCTGCTCATTATGATTATGAGATATGACAAATGGATGTGAAGTTGACCTTCCTTAATGGAAACCTAATCGAGGATGTGTATATGACACAACCTGATGGTTTCATATCTAACAATGGAGAAAAGGTATGCAAGCTTCAGAAATCCATTTATGGATTGAAGCAAGCATCTAGGAGTTGTAATATCCAATTTAATGAGACAATCAAAGAGTTTAGTTTCTTACAAAATCCAGATGAGCCGTGTGTGTATAAGAAGGATAGCGGGAGTGCAATCGTGTTCCTTGTACTATATATAGATGACATATTGCTAATAGGAAACGATGTCTCAACTTTGCAATTAGTAAAAATTTAGTTAGCTAAGAACTTCTCTATGAAAGACCTTGGAGAAGTAACTTATATTTTGGGGATAAGGATCTATAGAGATAGATCTAAGAGGTTGCTTGGTCTTTCTCATTCTATATATATAGATAAGATGCTAAAGAGGTTTAGCATGGAGCAGTTCAAGAGAGGTTATCTTCCCATAGTATATGGGATTACACTCTCCAAATCTATTTGTCCAAAGACACAAGATGAGAGGACTCACATGAGTTTGATTCCTTATGCTTTGGCTATAGGATCAATCATGTACTCCATGTTATGTATTAAACTCGATGTATCATATGCTTTAAGTGTTATGAGCAGATATCAATCAGACCCTGGTGAGGGTCATTGGATGGCTGCCAAGAATATCCTTAAGTACTTGAGAAGAACTAAAGATGTATTCTTGGTATATAGAGAAGGTGATCTTGTGGTAAGCGGGTATAATGATGCCAGCTTCCAATCTGATAGTGATGAATCTAAATCCCATTTTGGATATGTATTCGCACTGAATGGTGGTGCAGTCAGTTTGAAAAGTCCCAAATAAGAGACGACTGTTGATTCGACGACAGAGGCGGAGTACATTACAGCTTCAGAAGAAGCAAAGGAAGCAGTTTGGATTAAGAAGTCCATCATAGAACTTGGTGTGGTTACGAGCATCCCTAACCCAATGCAGTTGTGTTATGATAACAACGGGGCTATAGCACAGGCGAAGGAACTGAGGTCTTATCAAAAGTCCAAACATGTACTCCGGCATTACCATTTGACTAGAGAGATCATTGGTAGAAATGATATCAAGATAGAGAGAGTTCCTACCGATCAAAATATAATTGATTCATTAACTAAGCCTATTTCCCAAAGCAGTTTTGTGTCACATGTACCTGCCTATGGTATTAGCTATTAAGACAATTGGATTTAGTGTAAGTGGGAGTTTGTTAAAGAAGTGCTCTAAAGGCAATCACCTTTAGCACTTATTGTACAAATCATTTTATGATTAATAAAGGCATTTTTCATTA
>JANIIA010000191.1:13455593-13466351 GCA_027478495.1 Erythroxylum alaternifolium | reverse complement strand
TAATTAATGCTTTACAAGCTCAAGAGCAAAGAAGAGCAATGAAAAACTAAGAAAGTGAAAAGATGGTGGAGGAAGCCTATCTAGAAAAGGTTCCGTCATCAAAGAAGAAAGGAAACATTCCTCAATATGGCCATTGTGATACGTTTGATCATGAAGAGAAAGATTGCTGGCATAAAGAGAAGTCTAGATGCTTTAAGTGCAAATGATTTGGACAGTAAGGATTGCAATTTTAACAATGAAGAACAAGTAAAAACAATGTAGGTGATTAAAGAAGACAACCTCTTCAAGTTAGTGAGAAGGGCACCAAGATGTATCATAGAGAGAAATGCTCTATGGCGATAAGTGATGAGAGAAGTGCTCATGTTGAAGAATAGAGAGAAGTGATCTATAGAGAAGATTGGAGAGCAGTGTTCTAAAGAAAAGAATTATGGAGAGATATGTTCTATGCTTGTGAAAGTTTTTTTTTACAATTTTGAATTAAGGGGGAACATTGGGAATTAATTCAAAATTGTAGAATTGTTAAAATTCCTTTTGAATAGATCTTTAGTTTGTTTTTAATCTTATCTTATAAGCTAGATTTATTTGCTGAAATATCTATTTAATTTTTTTTTGTATTTTGCCTATATAAGGCAATCAAGTTTATTAATATAACCACATCAGTGTTACATATTCTTTTATCTTATCTTATAAATGTTCTTTTCTTTAAATTTCAACAGTAATTGGTTTATAAATGATAACAATATAAAAATATAAATGGTACTTACAATTGCAGCTAAAAAGGTCGGTGCTTTCAAATAATCAACATCTAAACAAAAGGAAGAAGCACTTATTGATTGTTACTAAGGACAACTATTTAAAAAAAATACTCAAATCTAACTCCATCCATATTGAGAAAAGGTACTTGAAGAATAAGCAAAAACTTATATTATCTATGTTAATAATGGAGGTAAGGTAGATGGTAGAACTTCCCAATTATGTGATTAGTTATTCTAACTTTAAAAATTAGATTTTTAGTTAAATTTATGATATTATTTAGATTAACTTATATTTATTAGTTTTATTTATGGTTTACAAAACATAATCTAAGTTTAAAAGGAATTTAAATTAATATTACTATTATTTCTTAAAAAAGTAAGTCCCATTATTCTATATATATGCCAAGAAAGAAAGCGAAACTCATATTTTAAATAAAAATGTTAAAATTTTGTCACATCGGTTAGATAATTAAATCGCTATCTATTATATGTGATGAAAATTTTATGATAAAAAATACACTTTTTCCAACTAGAGATTAAATCTTTAATTTTCCCCATTTCACCACCATCATCCATATTATTCTCATTTTGTACATACTAAACTTTTAGTTGGATCTCCTAAGACCCATTCAAATAGTGCACACATATTTCTATTTTCACCTACCTTATCAAGATCTATTGCTTTATTTACCACTAGATTAGCTTATATACATGGGATGAGATCTTAATACCCATAGTTTTTTGTGCCACTAATATCCAATACCATAGTTGGGACTCTTACTCTCCTTTCCATGTACGGAATAGTCAGATAAGTATAACATCTTCTCTTTCTTCTTTTACATTAAGATCATCCTGTCTTCCGTTATTTGTACTTTTAAATGGACATAAAGAGAAATTTGGTCTCCATCTTTTACTACTAAGATGAAAGTGGATGATAATGATCTATGATAAAATGGGCCATCATTATAATATTGGCTGAGCTTGAGCCTGAGCCTGATCCTGGGCATAAATGCCTAAGGTGCTTATATGGTCATAGAGGAGCTGATGATAATGTGAAAAGTTTGAAGCTTTGATAGATTAGTTTAGGAAAAGATAGGAGTGATTCGTCCTTTAGATGGGCTTCAGAAAGATGAAAACCTAATATGGCTCAAGCTTGAGTTTGAGCGGTATGACATAGGCGCGATTTGTCTTCAGATCAGTTCAAGCCACTTATAAGGGGCTTCCTCTCAAGCTTGGGTAGCCTTAGTTTATACAATAAATGACACATTGTCAACCTTATTTTTGATAAATCTTTCCCTACATGAGGAAAAAAATACAAGTTTGCAACATAGGTTACTATATGAGATTAGTCAAACCATAACAAAAACCCTCAAATTATTTTAGATATGTAGATTTTCCCTTTTAAAGGTATATTTTAAGTTATTCAAGCTTTATCATGTAGGTTGAATATTTAGTTTGTATCATTTTCTATCTAACTATATTTCTTCATTTATTAAGGGATTACAATTTAACCATATAATGAGTCTTATGTAATATAACTTCAACTAACGCTTAGCAATCACCCCCTACATCCTATTTATATATGTAGGCTATAACTTCGACAATATAAGGAGACCTAATCCCTACTTTAACTTTTCTATTTAGGCTAAAAATTGCCAAAGAAAAGGTGATGGCGCCACAGATCTTTGAATCTTGGGACATTCCAAGAATACTCTTAGCGGAATGAGTATGTCTTAGGATAGGGCAAACGCCTCTTAATTTGAAAAGGGAAAATTAACTCTATCATTTACATTTAAATATAAGTTAAGCTTGAACATTTTCCAGTGTTTAAATTAAATTGTAATAGTTCAAAATTGACTTTATGTAGAAGAAAATTATAACAAATATTCGATGCCATCAATCATACTGACGTGGCAAAATGGAGTACTCTGTGTGCACCATGTGGCACTATAGGACCTAGTCGTATATTTAAAAATTTTTAAATATTAATATTGATATTATTGTTATCTTAATTAATAAAATTATTATCTCAATTAATAATGTTCTAAATTAATAAAATATTATAACTAACTAAAATTGTTTTACCTAATAAATCCCTAACTTTAATTTCATAATCCTCAAAATTTACCCCCAACTCTAACCTTAATTTACTCATTTCTAAATCAAGAATGTTTCTCCTTTTTTTAGGCCTCACATTTTCCTAAAATTATAATATTATCTTTATTTAACTCTTCCATCATTCAGTGATGTTCATCACTAAAGCTCAAGAGTCATTTCACATAAACAATTTGAGTTATTATTTCTATATGATTGCAAAAACATAGTATAAAGGTGAAGAGAGACTGAGAAGGGAACACAAAGGAGAAAGGTAAAAGTTTTAATAGGTAACTACATTTTCAAATCATCAGATATTATGCCTAATGCTTGGTTTTACGAGATCAAGGACATGGGTAATAATAGAACTAAAAACCAAAGTGTACCAACAAGAAACAACACACTTCATAGCCATTGAAACCAAAGTAACCCCACCACTTTTGTCCCAAACAATCATACCACACCACTTATTACTACAATAACAAGCTTATCCTTAGTAAACCCAAAAATTACGACCCAAAAGCCCCTAACCCACTAACAAAATAATCCAAAAGAAGAATCAAGAAATGATCATTATGGTTTCCAAACCTTGTCTTCTCCTCTATTTTTGTAGGTTGTACTTGTCAGGCTAGTCTCTAATCAAAACCAAAATATATTCCTCAATACTTTATTAATAGCTTAGTAAAAGTTAACCAAGCTCGAGGCTTGGGGACTAAACTGAGGCACACCCTAAAAGACCTAATCCCTCCCCAAAACGACGTTGCTTGGGTCAGGCTTGGTTAAGTCAGCGATAGATTCAGCTTAGCTAGTCCATTGCCATACCTAATTGTGATAATTCAGCTACAATATTTTTAAAGAATAATAAAAGTAAAAGTTGAAATAAACATATTAATATAAAGTATTTGGTTATCAAGTTAAAGAAAAGATAACCACTATTGAGCATATTAATTCTGAACTCACAATAGGTGACCCTATGATTAAAGATTTGTTGACATATTTTAGTAACGATTATGTAGAAAAAAATGTTATTGTCTAGTTGATTTTGATTCCAAGTTTAGATTTCTCACTTTGTTATATTAAAAATAATAGAGTTTGTATACAATTTATTGTTTCATCTATTTGGTGGGCTTTAAATACAATAAAATATGTTCTTTATTTATAAAGTTAAAGTTTTCAATTTGTACTTTCTTTGATATTATAGTATTTGGAAGTAAGTATTTCAATTTTAGAGTATAACTTTTATGATTCATACTAATGAAAATTTTGAATTGATAATATCTCAGTAGTCACATTTATTGTCACTCATTATGTGATAAATGGTATGCGAATCAAGTGGAAAAAAATAATTATCCCTTAATGTAGAGCACATAAAAATTTAAAATTTAAAGTTATTAAAGAGTTATTATTGTAATAGTAATTAACTAAGTGATTTAATTTAATTCAATGCAAAACGTATCCTTATTGATAGGATATAATAAGGATAAAGTAGCTAATTGTTATAGGTCTCAAATATAAACTTATAAATATGTTGTTAAACAGTCCTTGAAGAGTGTATTAAGAAAAATGAGACATAGGTTACAAGATTCATCTACATAAAATGCATGTTCTTTTATAGGTCTGGTTTAATCAATATGGCTGGAGGTACATAACATAATTTTTGTGTTAAAGTTATTTATTATTTATGATACATATTATTTATAGAAACTTGTGGCATAAATTTTTATTTCTTTATGTTGGATTATGATTCATCCTTCTAGTTCTCCTTATAGGTCATTATCTAGTATATAGTTTATTCTCTATGCATTGGTATGTAAAACCTTGTAAGTTTTTGTTCTTTATTATGCTTTTGTTCCTTTCTTTGCTAGCCTCCATGTAGTCTCTTCTTTTCAATTTCATATATTCATGATCATTCCCCTTCCCTTCCATCAACTCTCTTATCATTAGGGTCATCATAACTTCACAGATTCTACTATACATCTTCTAGATCTACGTACTTTGGTGCCCTGATATGGAGCTCTTGAAAATTTCTTAACTTTTTGTTTTTTGTTTTTTTTCTTAGAATCCAGTAAAGGTTGAATTGGCCTTAACCCATTTACAATGATTGTCACTGCATCCTTCATGTGTAAGTTTAGGATTTGGGTGGCCTCCAGGTTGAAATATTATAAGCAATCTCTAGGAGTTTCTTGAAACTTTAATTAATGGATATTATATAGGCTAAATCCTTTGGCGCCTTCACTTGTTACTTGTGAAATGTGAGATAATTCTCACAATTAATTGCTAAAATTTGAAAAAATATTGTTTATTTATATATATTGTTCCACATGTACAAAAATTAGTTACTTTGTTATTAGCTAGTTACTATAGAATAGTCATAGAAGGTTTTCTTTATATAGTTTTACATGACTGTAAAGAGTAAAAGAGATTTTTCAGAGCTTAAATTTGTTTATGGTATTGGACAACATTTTTATGCAACAGTAAGCTAATTAACTTCTTTTACTTTCTGCAATATTTCTTCATCAAAGTATAAAGGAAGAAGCTTTCAGTTCAAGGTCATGAGCTGAAAGGGAATGTAGAATGGAGAACTTAATTAATCAAAGTACAAACGATCTACTGATTCTGTCATCTTGGAATGATATTAGTAACAACTCCAAAGACAAGTTACAATTATCTTTCATGGAGTCATGCTATGAATTTAGCTCTCAAGGCAAAAATGAAGTTAGATTTTATAGATGGCAAATATAAAATACCAAATGAAAGTTCATCAGTTTATGATTTATGGAGATAAGTTGATAGATATATACTAAATTCAATTTCTAAAGATATCATTGATGCTTAGTTGTATGCTTTAAGTGCTTTGGAGCTTTGAAAAGAATTAGAGAAGCGGTATGGGGAATGTAATTGTCCTCTTCTTTATTAGTAACAAAGAGAAATAAGTACAATTACACAATGATTATTGTTAGATATTTTACAATATTGAAGAAGCTCTAGGATGAGTTAGGATGTTTGATGGTAATAAAGAGGTGTTTGTGTAGCCATTGCACTAATGGTAATAGAATGGAGGAGATAAACTCAAGTAATAATCTAATACAAATTTTAATGGGTTTAAATGACAATTATGATCAAGTCAAGAATCAGATTTTGGTGATGGATCCACTATTGAATATCGACAAAGCTTATTCAATAATCTTAAAAGTGGAGAGAAAAAAGAAATAAATGTGGCAATTTCTGACAACAACAACAACAACAATAGTGCAATGTTAGTTAAAGGAGAAATGAATAAGATAGATAAAGTAAGGATAGGAATTCCTAGAAGAATATACATAATGGATAAATCTAAGTTGAAATGTGACTTCTATAAAATGGAAGGGCATTCTAAAGATACATGTTTATAGATATATGGACATCCAAACCGGTATAATGAATTAAAAGAGAAAAGATAAAAAGCATGGAAGAAAAATGTGGTGAATATGATAGAAAGTGAGAAAGTAGGAAAAATAGATATGGAGTCGGTTAATAAAAATACAAATGATTGGCATCTAAGTATTTCTAGTATGATTCAGCAAGAGGTTGAAAGATTCATGATAGAAAAAGCAAATTCATGAGCAGATAGAGGAAATAGTACAAATTTTGCATATTTCAAAGAGTTTGTGAGTACAATAACACATAGATCTCTTAGTTCTCTTGAATTAATTGGAAATGAATATTGTATAATAGACATTGGATCTTCGAATCACATGTGTATACATATTAAGAAAATAAAAACCATAACTCTAACCAATCAGCCAATCCCATTTTCCTTTCCACATGGAACTATTAAGTTTGTTCACGATACAAGTGATATAAACTTGACAAACATAATAACCTTTATCGAAGCCTTACATATACCTAGCTTTCTATTCAATGTGCCATCTGTAACAAGTTAACCATTACAACACATATAAAATTCACCTTTTATCCATCTTTTTGTCTTATATAGGACCTAAAGATTGATGAAACACTAGTAGTTGGCAAAATAGTAGGCATATTGTATATACTTGATCCCTCTTCATTTGATCAACACATTATAGACTCTCATGTTGCTAAAGCCAATTGTTTTCCTTAATCTTTCAGAAATAAAGTGTCTATCGTAAATGGTGCAATATGACACAATAGACTTAGTCATTCTTCCAATATTGTAATTTCTCATGTTTGTTCTATGAATAGAATCCATCTTGACTACCCATATTTTTGTGATATCTATCCTATGGTAAAAATGCAGAGAAGTACTTTACCTACTAATGGTATATATACAACCAGGTGTTGAACTTATTTATGTGGATTTATAAGGTCCAGATTACACTCCTTACCTAAATGGTTCAAAATTCTTCATCATTATTGATGATGATTTTAGCATATGTATATCTGCTAAAATATAAATCTCAAGTCCCTTTAATTCTTCAATCATTTTTTCAAACACAATTGAGTCTTAAAGTACAACATGTACAAAGTGACAATGGTTCATAATTCTTGAGTCAAGTTTGTCTTCTGTTGTTATCCAATAATGGAAATTTGCTTCAACAATATTGTATTCATACCCCTCAACAAAATGGAGATGTAGAGAAAAAACATAAATATTTGTTACAGGTTACAAGAGCCTTGTTGTTTCAATCAAATTTTCCAAATGGATTTTGGGTAGACTTTATCCTTACTGCGACTTATATAATAAATCGTTTACCTTCTATTAGACTATCTTGGAAAACCCTATATGAAATTCATTTTCATAAACAACCTTGTTATGAACACCTTCGAAGTTTTGGATGTCTGTGTTTTATTGCAAATACTAACCCTCAGAAAAGGAAATTTTATACCAAAGTATATCAGTGTGTTTTTATTGGATATAGCCATAGACATAAGGCCTCTAAAATTTATAATGTTCAAAACAATAAATTTCTTATTTTTAGAGACATTCAGTTTCATAAAAATATTTTCCCTTACCATAAACTACAAGAACCAGTAGAAACTACTCCTTTATCGAAACCTTTTGATTTACCTAAACCTGATGAGCTATTTCCTTGTACCTATTCAAGTGATTTTCAAACACACATACATTTTTTTAAACCATCAGATCAACCTAAACTAGTATAAGAACAACCAATAACCCAAACACATGAACCACCATTGTTGTTACTTGAAGAGTTACACTTAAAGAAAAGTTACAGAGTCAGAAAAGCACTTAAATGGTTGAATGATTTTGTTTCCAATAATGTATAATCTTCTCCTTTGTTTACCAACTGCACAAACCTCACCCCAAGCATAATTCCTTACCAAAAATGACCTAAATGTTTTGCATCTTACATTTCATTTTTAGCTATAGTGTCTAATATTCAAGAACCATTTTCTTTTAATCAAGCTAGACTTAAAAAGGAGTGGGTAAATGTGATGAATGTAGAATTAAATGCACTTAAAAGCATTAAGATATAGGAGCTAATAGAATTACCACCAGGAAAAAAGGCTATAGGATCAAAATAGGTATATAAAGTCAAAATGAAACTTGATGGAACAATTGCTTGATACAAAGCAAGGTTAGTTGCCAAGGGATATAACCAGGTTGAGGGGATTAATTTCATAGATAGTTTTTCGCCCGTTGTAAAGGTAATAATAGTCCAAATTTTCTTGGCAATTGTAGCTACTTATTCATGGCCACTTCAACAACTAGATATCAACAATGCTTTTATTATTAGATATCTAGACAAAGAAGTATACATGATACCTCCTAAAGAGTATGTTAAATCTCAAAAACATTAAGTTTGCAACTTAATCATATTGTTGTATTGCTTAAAATAAGCCTAAAGACAGTGGAACAAAGAACTTACAACAAAATTACAACAACTTGGCTTCATTCAATCTTTGAATGATAATTGTTTATATATAAAAAAAACTCCTATTTCTTGAGCTTAATTGTTTATGTTGATGATATTATTCTTACAAGATCTTTAGAATTAGAAATATAAAAGGTCAACCAATTTCTGCATGAATAGTTTACTACAAAGAATTTGGGTTATGCTAGATATTTTCTAGGATTGTAGATTGCAAGGTTTATGGATGTTATTTATATTTGTGATGGTAATCACCTTCACTCCACCAATCAACACTCAGAAACATCAAAACAACAACAGGAACTGAAGATGTGTGTGAGAAGAAGTGTCTGAAGGATTTACGAAGTAGGAAAGAAGGGATGGTCTCGAAGATTCTAAGCAGAGACAAAGCAAGTGACAAAGTATAAAACACACCCACGTGATGCACTGTCAAGTCAACCCATGTCTGAAGTATTAACACAAAGCATATATCAGTAGATGGGTAATACGCAGTCGTTTACATTTCAAGAAAAACGTTCAGCTACAAGGAAAAATAAAGACTTGATGAAACGCTGCGTGGAAGGGGAGAAGCTCAAAATGCACAGCAGAGGATGATTCTTTAATGAGTCACATGTGAGGCACATGACAATCACCTGATACATCAACTTCACCAAAAAGTCACTGCATGCTACACGTATAAAAGAACAATTCACAGGCATCAGTATAGCGACAAAAAAAAAAAAAAGAGACTTCGTCATTCACATCACATTGTATTAAATAATCTGAGAGTGTAAGAATAGTGAGTAAGGCTTGAGAGTTGCTAGAGTACTGACTTGTGAGTACTAAGGGGAGTGTGAGACTCTTTGCAAGTGTTAAGAAAAACACTCATACTCTTGTATCCTTGCTTATTTTCTTCCATACTAGTAGAAACCACTACAGTGGGAACCTTGGATGTAGATAGCATTAAAGCTATCGAACCAAGTAAAAACCTTTGTGTTCTTTATTTTTCTGCAATTTCAATTCCTGCAAGATTAACAAGCTTTATTAGTTTTGTGTCAAAAAATCAGCAGTACAGCACTAATAACCCAACACTACAGTTAACAACGAACTGAAAACAGAAAAAATTTTCAACAGGTGAAGTCGGTTTCTGAAGTTCAGAGTGTGAGCAAGGAAGGTTTGAAATGCAAACAGGCTAATGAAAAGCTTTTGTTGAGAATTCTTCAAAGTTCTATGTCAGAGTATATCATGACTATTCTAGAATACGCAGCGTTATCAAGGCTATGAGAACCTTTCCCTCCAAAACTTTCTTATAACGGACATTACAAGCTGTAATTCACCATTACGGTTACCGTTAACTCTTTCAACCTTTTCATCTGCGTCATGACGTGTCAGACGATTGATCACTTAGCATAACCATGTTAAGATTTCGTCTGATTTCTTTGAATCTTTCTTCACTTAATGCCTTAGTGAAGATTTCTGTCTACTGATAATCTGTCTTGTGTTTCATTTTTCTGCCTTCGCGTCCCATTTTTGCTTGCGTCCCACTTTTCTTCTTTGCGTCTCATTTTTTGTTGCGTCTCTCTTTGCTTCTTTTTGTGTCTCATTTTCTGTCTTGCGTCTTCCATCTCATTTTTGACTTCCGTCTCATTTCTGTCTTGCGTCTCACTTTTCTTCGTACCTCTCACTTTCATCTGCTTCTGTCTCATTTTGCTTTCTCCATTATTATTTGGTTTTCATCAAAATTACTGCTATATACAATGGAACTAAGACGAAGCATAAGTAAGGCCAAACGGAAAGTAAGACGAAAATCCCACACTAACTGTTTCTTCAAACATCAAGAAAGATTAAGACGAAGCGAAAGTCAAATTAAGACCAACTAGACACTGCTAATATAATTTCTTAATTAGTTAATTACTTATATTATTATTAAGCTAAATATGTTAATAATAATCTAGTTAGCAAATTTATTACACATAAATTTAAATTGACTCGAAATGTCAGAAAATATATCAGATTATTAGTAAATAATAGTAATAATGTTAATTTTTTACTAAATAATAGATAAATTAATTAAT
>JANIIA010000191.1:13416338-13432039 GCA_027478495.1 Erythroxylum alaternifolium | reverse complement strand
TTATCTATTATGCATGTGCATGTATAATGCATGCATATGTCACTGTTCACTAGCAATTGGTGAGGGGATGTTACAGTTTATATATTACAAATTAAAAATAAAATAATCAATATTTATTAATATTATTATATGGTAAATAAAAATAATAAAATAATTAATTAATTGTTATATTAAACTAATAAATATAATAAAATTTAATTTTTAATATAAAGTTAATTTTACAATAATATGTTTCACATAATTTATTAATTCTCAATAATATTCCTGTCATAATTGCTCCTGTAGAATGCTATGTAGAAGTAGGGTTTGCTTGCATATTCAATTTGTACAAAGAGGGCATATTTATATGCTTATATGCATAGCTGTACACGTAATTAAAGGAGAAATAATAGGAGATTATTTCTATGCTAGGATACGATCAAAACATAATCAGATCATATCTTATCTTTACCATATATTCTCTATCACTTCCCCTCAAGTTGAGTGGGGTTCTTTACAATAGTCAACTTGTCTTTTAGTGAACGAAAATGATCATTAAGAAGTGGCTTTGTAAGAATGTACGCAAGTTGATCTAAGGTGGGAATGTAGCAAACCCGTAATTGTCTATTATATACTTTTTCTTGAACAAAATGGAAATCAATTTCCAAATGCTTTGTTTGATAATGGAAAACTGGACTGGCTAGGAGGTAGGTTGCACTCAAATTGTCACACCAAAGAGTTGGAATGGTGCGAAGAGGAAAATCGATGTCATGAAGTAACATGCCAATCAATGTCATTGCGGATGTTATAGTTGCAAGGGCTCAATATTCCGCTTCCGTAGACGATCTTGACATCCTCTTTTGCTTACGAGATACCCAAGAAATAAGGTTGGAACGACAAAAATAGCAAATCCAGACATAGATCTCCGATCATCTAGATCACCCCCTAATGCGCATCACTAAAACCATGAAGCTGGAAATTATCAGATTTGCAAAGGAAAATACCATAATGGACAGTCGAATGCAAGTAGCATAAAATACGCTTAACTGCCTGCCTATGAATCATAGTCAGAGTGTGCATATATTGGGACACCTTATTAACCGCATAAGCAATATCCAGTCGTGTAATTATTAGATACTACAACCCCCCTGCAACACTTCTATATGTCGTGCCATCCAATAGAAGATACCATCTAACAATCTTAACTTCGCCTAAGTACAAGAAGGTGTAAAAGTAAATTTACAGTCCTACATTTGAGCTTGTTTCAATAAATCTTGGGTATATTTGTGTTTAGAGAGATGTAAGGAGCCATCCATCCAATAAAGCTCAATAATAATAAAATAAGCAGCATTTCCCAAATTCTTAATGGCAAAATGACCTTCCAAAGAGTGAATGAGGGACTGAACATGACTCGGCAAATTTCCCGTAACCAAAATGTCATCCATATAAATTAGACGAAATAGAAAGGTTGTCCTTTGTGATAAATATAAAGAGATGTGTCAACCTTTAAACAAATGAAGCCAAAATGCAATAAAGCCAACTTTTTCCACGCACAAACATAAAACATAGTCAGGATGCACAAGATCAACAAAGCTTGACAGTTGAGACATATACACACTGTCTTCCAAATTGCTATATAAGAAGGCGTTAGAAACATCACGATGAGTTACAGACCAAAAGAATTGAATCGTAAGAGAAAGCATGATGCAAATGGGTGGTGGGTTTAACCACCGAACTAAAAGCATCTGCAAAATCTATACCAGGGTGTTGATGATTGCGCTTAGCTACCAGTGGAGCCTTATACCATTTAATAATATCATTTAGATTCTTCTTAGTTTTGAACACCCTTTTACAACTGACGACATTTTATTAGGGATGAAACAAACCAATTATCATGTCCCATTGAAAATTAAGGCATTATATTCATTTGCCATGGCGGTATGTTACTGAGGAGACTTGGCCGCTCGACTGTACCAATTTGGATCAACGTCATCCAGTTGAGCAAGTAGCAGTTCGGCTTTAGCTTGTCATTTTAGGCCTGGGTAACCATGTGATGTGTTTTAAATGGATTGACTGGAGGAAGAGAGGGAAAAGCAAAGATCGGTGAAAATTGAGGGTTGGTCGGTTGATTACCTAGTAGAGAGTCCGTGTTAAGGTTGTGGGATTGGTTGCGGCTATATGGACGTCATAATAGGTGGTGGTGGAACTGCTGAAAAAAGAATTTGAGGAGCTTGGACATTATAACCGGTTAATCATGAACCGAGAAGCCATCAACACCAGATACGAAAACACCTGCTCATCAAAAACCACATGACGTGAGATGAAAACTTTTTCCAGAGAAAGGATCCAAGCATTTATTAGCCTTTATAGAGGCGACTATAACCAAGGAAAACATATTGACAAGAACGATCACTCAATTTATTAGAAGTATAAGGATGTAACTAGAGAAAACAAAGCATCCAAAAATACGTAAAGACGAATAGTCAGGAGTGTCACTAAATAATTTACGGTATAGATTGTCAAATTGCAAAATAGGTGTAAGTAGGCGATTAGCGTTCGGCGCACCCATTTTGTTCGGGCATGTAGGGGTAAGAAACTCGGTGAGAAATCCCATTATTTGTTAAGTAAGAATGTAAGGCTTGAAATTCCCCTCCCCAATCGAATTGAACCAAAGTGTTTTCCAACAAAGGAGCAAAACTTAATAAATTCGTCCTTACTCTGGCTTTGATACAGTACCTTCTGAGTTTTTGAGTCCTTTATCACGAAAGAATCGTTAAAAAATTCAATAGAATCATTATTATTATCAGTAAAAAATCGAACTGTAATTAAATTGTAATTAGAGGAAGGCACATGTAAAACTTGATTAAGACGAAAACAATGATTAGGTGTATGAACAAGAGAATTACCAATATGAGTAATAGGGAGCCGAGATCCATTACCTAAAGTAACTTCCTCCTGGACAAAATATTTAGAAGCGACAGGTTTCCTAAATCCGACGTGAGATGATGAGTAGCTCCCGTGTCCATAATCCAGGGTTAGGTTGAAGTGGAGGCAGTAGTGTGATGGGATGTAGGAACAATATTAGTGCGGGTTAATTTGTGTGATGAAGGACAGACTTTAGCTATATGCCCACTTCACTTGCAATTATGACAGATGATATTTGGATTATTAGGAGAGAATGGTTGCACATGAGTTGTACTTGGTGATACTTGTTGCTGATTATAGGAAGAATGAGTGCGACCTCTTCCACGATTGGAGGTCTGATTTCTAGACATGTAATGGGCAGTAGGTGATACCGGGCTTAAACAGTTTTTCCTCACCAATTGACGCTCGTCACTTAAGAACAGTCTATAGAGATCATTAAATGAAGCCACATCAAGTCGAGCTTCCAAAGCTCTCACAAAGGGACGATATGATGGTCCAAGACCATCAACAATCGCATAAACAATATCCTCTTTCAGAATAGGGTGTTGTAATGCTACTAGTTGATCAAAAATTGTCTTTGCACACTACATATAAACAGGGATGCTATCATTCTCCCTCCATAAGCTATGTAACTTAAGCTTCAAATCGCGAATCTATGCCCTAAAGTTAGAAGCGTAAATGGACTGTAATTTAACCCAGGTAGCCCGAGCAGTTGGAACTCCAACAATTTGCAGTAAAATTGATTCCGAAACAGACGAAATTAATCAGCTCAGCACTGCTAGTATTGCCTTTGCCAAAGGCAAAATTCCGGGTTTAACTGTCCATCAGCAAGCAATTGCGGTGGGGGAAGATTGCTGCCGTCAATTTGGCCTTCAAGACCACACCCTCTTAACATAGGGACCGATTGAGTTTTCCAAATAATGAAATTGGATGGATAATTGGTGGGAGAAATTAGGAGAGAGGAAAGTCGAAGGATTTGGAGCAATCGATCCTACCATTGTTATTTGCTGGGCTGCTGCCGTCGTGGCTTCGATCACTATAGAGGATTCATTTTCAGCTTAGCTGTTAGACATAATGAATAGAACTAATCGACTAGGGGTCAACTGGTTGTTAAGCCGCGAGAGGCTCTGATACTCTATAAAAATAAGGTTTGCTTATATATTCAATTGTACAAAAAGGGCATATATACAGTTGCACATGTAATTAACCACATATTCTCTATCATGCTACATGTTTAGAAATTATTATGTCATTTAAAGTTAAAAACACAACTTAACATTTTAGATTTTTTAAAAAATATGTGTTAAATGTATAAAATTGTATATAATTAATAAAATAATAAAGAAAGTGATATTATTTATCTTTTACAATTTTGTATTCCAACTATATATATATAAATATATACCAAGTCGTTGCTGGCCTTGTGCTAATGTCAGCGCAACTTAAAAAGATGTAAAACATTTACTTTTCATATATTTCAATTGTTGAAACCAATTATTTGTAACTTTTCCACATCATTCAATTCTGAGGTGACTTTTGAATAAAAGATATTTAATCAAAAGTTGAAATCTATTTAGTATTATAATTAATTACTAATTAGTTAGGTTATTTGATGACAGCTGGTTTCAACCTAATGCAGAAGAAGCCTTTCATTATTTATGACACCGAATTTAATTCTAAACAACGTAAATACAAGTGGGTTCTTAGGACATCACTTAATAAAAGAGTGCAGAAGTAGAGTCACAACATTTACTTTAACGACAGCAAAATCAAACTACAGAATATCCCAAAACCGATTCAGAACTTTCTCTCGTAGATGCTTAAGAACCCTAAGACTTGTATATAATCTATGCGCGCGCTTAAATTAACATAAACACACCGCCAAAACCCATACTTATTCATCCTCTGCCCTTAACCACCCTCTTTCGCCACCGCCACCCCACCGTAGCCACCTGGTCTGTTTCCATTTTCTCAGAGAAACTGAGTCATCCCTGCCACCCCAAGATGACCCATTTACGTGAAACGCTCTCTTCAACGTCTCTCTTTCAGAGCCAATATTTGTTTCCCAATGTCACTCATCCTCGTCTCTTTGTATATGAAAACAAGAACTTTAGCTCTCTCAATACCCAACTATGGCCGTTTCGTGTCAATCGTTACTGCAGACTCAGCAAGCGAATGAATTCAACTCGATGCTGCCAAAAGATCACCCCTGAAACGACTATCAAAGATATCGCGGTATCGTCAAAAGTTGGCAAACGCGCGGATTTAAAGAAAATCATGATTCTTGGGGCTGGTCCCATTGTGATTGGGCAAGCTTGCGAGTTCGACTACTCTGGTACTCAGGCTTGTAAAGCGTTGAGAGAGGAGGGGTACGAGGTTGTCTTGATAAATTCGAACCCGGCCACTATTATGACTGACCCGGAAATGGCTGACCGGACTTACATTACTCCAATGACACCGGAGTTAGTGGAACAGATTATTCAAAAGGAGCTGCCAGACGCTATATTGCCTACAATGGGTGGTCAGACAGCTTTGAATCTTGCGGTGGCTTTGGCAGAGAGCGGCGTGCTGGAGAAATATAATGTTGAATTGATTGGAGCTAAGCTTGATGCCATTAAAAAAGCTGAGGATAGAGATCTTTTCAAGCAAGCAATGAAGAACATTGGAGTTAAAACGCCGCCTTCTGGGATTGGAACTACACTTGATGAGTGTATTGAGATTGCTGGTGAAATTGGTGAGTTTCCGTTGATTATTAGACCTGCATATACACTAGGTGGTACTGGCGGTGGCATTGCATACAATAAGGAGGAGTTTGAGGCTATCTGTAAAGCAGGTTTGGCAGCTAGCTTGTCCTCGCAGGTGTTGGTTGAGAGGTCATTGTTGGGGTGGAAGGAGTATGAGCTAGAGGTGATGCGCGATTTGGCTGATAATGTGGTGATCATTTGCTCAATTGAGAATATCGATCCTATGGGAGTGCATACAGGGGATTCGATCACGGTTGCTCCTGCTCAGACATTGACTGATAAGGAGTATCAACGGTTGAGGGATTATTCGATTGAGATTATTAGAGAGATTGGCGTGGAGTGTGGAGGGTCTAATGTGCAGTTTGCGGTGAACCCTGTGGATGGCGAGGTTATGGTTATTGAGATGAATCCTAGGGTGTCCAGATCTTCTGCTTTGGCTTCCAAGGCTACGGGTTTTCCTATAGCAAAAATGGCTGCTAAGTTGTCTGTTGGATATTCGTTGGACCAGATTCCTAATGATATAACCAAGAAGACGCCAGCAAGTTTTGAGCCTTCTATTGATTATGTCGTGACGAAGGCAAGTCCATTTGTTTAAGCTTTCTTCTTGTTTCCTATACTAACACGTACTTGAATCAGTTTATAAATTCTTGTCATTAGTTGTACTGAGAAGAGAAAATTTTGACTAGCTTGTTAAGATTGATGGCTAAAGTTAGTTTTCAGGAAAGTAACAATCTTGGCTTAAATTCTTGTTTGTTAGAACTATTTGTATGTATTATTGAAATCTTTCCTTTCTTTTTTCAATGGAGACG
Organism: Erythroxylum alaternifolium; assembly: GCA_027478495.1. NCBI lineage: Eukaryota > Viridiplantae > Streptophyta > Magnoliopsida > Malpighiales > Erythroxylaceae > Erythroxylum > Erythroxylum alaternifolium. The sequence goes on along the minus strand of JANIIA010000191.1, from coordinate 13,425,582 downwards.
ATGATAAGCTTAGTCATTGATGAAAGATATTGAGATTTTGATGTAAATTTAAATTGCGATGTAAACTTTACCTTAGGTCTGACTGCTGGAAGAGTATCATGCGGAAAAAAGATGTGTTGATATAAGTATTAATTTCAAAGGTTTCATTCACTTTTTGGCAGTGACCTATAGTTCTGGAAATACAATTGTTTGTGGAATTGAACTCATTGCAATGGTGATGGGTGTTCTTTTCTTTGAGGTCAACAACTTATTTTGCTACTTTGAGGGTCTAGACATTTTTAAATTTTTGTGGGTAAACTTTAACTTTTATTTTGTGATATAATTTGTATTTCCTCTTTAGTTTTTCTATTAAATCTATAATATATTGCTTTGAATGTTGTGACAAAACTATTGCGATGTCATTGTCAAGGCTTTTAAATGACTGAATGTTCAGTTTGTACTTTTAATAAATCATCTTCTCAATCATTTCAACCTGTTGGCCAAAACATTCCGACTCTTGTTTCCCTAACACTGCACTAATGTTTGCTTCATTTTCTAATAATTAACAACGTCAAAATTTTCTTATCTCTGTTCAGATCCCCAGGTTTGCATTTGAGAAATTTCCTGGTTCTGAGCCATTATTGACAACCCAGATGAAATCTGTTGGTGAGTCAATGGCAGTTGGTCGCACATTTCAAGAATCCTTTCAGAAAGCAGTTCGGTCACTGGAGTGTGGATACCCAGGATGGGGATGTGCACAACTTAAAGAACTCTGCTGGGACTGGGACCGATTAAAGTACAGTATTCGAGTTCCAAGCCCTGATCGTATTCATGCCATATATGCTGCAATGAAGAAAGGGATGAAAGTTGATGAGATACATGAACTAAGTTACATTGACAAATGGTTTCTCACTCAGCTTAAAGAACTGGTCGATGTTGAACAATATCTTATGGCTCGAAGCTTGTCTCATCTTACAAAGGATGACTTCTATGAAATTAAAAAACGTGGTTTCAGTGATAAGCAGATAGCATTTGCTACCAAATCCACAGAGGAGGAAGTGCGATCAAAACGCATTTCTTTTGGAGTTATTCCGGCATACAAGCGAGTAGACACTTGTGCTGCTGAGTTCGAGGCTAATACTCCTTATATGTACTCTTCGTATGACACTGAGTGTGAATCGGCTCCAACCAAAAGGAAGAAGGTTTTGATTTTAGGTGGAGGACCCAACCGTATAGGTCAAGGGATAGAGTTTGATTACTGTTGTTGCCACACCTCCTTTGCCCTCCAGGTTTGTGATTGAACATTATCTACTTCTCCCGGACTCTCTCTTTCCTCCAACTGAAAAGAAGGAAAAAAGAATTAAGAAAGATGCCTACTGTCAGATTTTACTTGCCATTTTACATATGTGATGATGGTAGTTAATAAGTCAACCTACTATATTTACTTCATTTTCTGATGTCTCTTATGAATTATTTACTGCAGAGTATATTAACGTGGCAATGTCTGTCTACAAGATATGAACCCGACAGATAATAAAGGAAAAATGCTTTGTCATAAATAAATATTCTTGTTTCAATTACTGCCAGTAACTTGATCACAATCAAAATTCTTGGTAGTTGCAGTTTTAGTGCTTGTGCTTGTTAAGTGAATTTCTGATGAAGCAACAGCCTTGATTGAGAAGGGACAAAAAACTGAAGCAAATTGTGATTGATTGACTTGAATCTCACTTTATCTGGTCATCAGAATATTATAAGATTCTCATTGGTTCGTTCCCTGTTGTGACATAAACTACTTTTGTGAAAAGGTCCAAATCATATAGTTATCGTTGAACGTGTTTATGCATGATTGGTATGTTGAGGTGCTTGCTTGTAGTTTATGATTTTCTATGTGCTTTCCTTTATACAGAATGCAGGGTATGAAACAATTATGATGAATTCAAATCCTGAGACTGTGTCCACAGATTATGATACTAGTGATCGTCTGTACTTTGAACCGTTGACAGTAGAAGATGTTTTAAATGTTATAGACTTGGAACAACCGGATGGCGTCATTGTACAATTTGGAGGTCAAACACCACTGAAGCTGGCTTTGCCTATCCAGCAATATCTAGATGAGAATAAGCTTGAAACTGCCAGTGGCAATGGGTTTGTGTGCATTTGGGGTACATGTCCTGACTCTATTGATGCTGCTGAGGACCGAAAGCGGTTCAATGCTATTCTGAAGGAACTAAAGATTGAGCAGCCAAAAGGAGGCATTGCTAAGAGTGAAGCCGATGCTCTTTCCGTTGCATCAGATATAGGCTACCCAGTAGTTGTCCGTCCTTCTTATGTATTAGGTGGCCGAGCAATGGAGATTGTATATAGTGATGATAAACTTGTGACTTATCTGGAAAATGCTGTAAAGGTTGATCCAGAAAGGCCTGTATTAATTGACAAATATTTATCTGATGCTATTGAAATTGATGTAGATGCAGTGGCAGATTTGCATGGTAATGTGGTGATTGGGGGAATTATGGAGCATATTGAGCAGGCTGGGGTTCACTCTGGTGACTCTGCTTGTATTCTTCCAACGCAAACTGTCTCATCTTCTTGTCTGGCCTTAATTAGGTCTTGGACTACACAATTGGCTAAAAGTCTTAATGTCTGTGGGCTTATGAATTGCCAATATGCAATTACAGCAGCTGGGGATGTTTTTCTGTTGGAGGCAAATCCTCGTGCTTCTCGTACTGTCCCATTTGTCTCCAAAGCAATAGGTCATCCACTAGCCAAGTACGCTGCCCTAGTGATGGCCGGCAAGTCACTTAATGATCTAGGTTTGACTAAGGAGGTGATCCCAGCACATGTGGCTGTTAAGGAAGCAGTTCTTCCTTTTGAGAAATTCCCAGGCTGTGACGTGTTATTAGGACCTGAAATGAGGAGCACTGGTGAGGTAATGGGAATAGCCTATGTGCCTGCTATTGCATTTGCCAAGGCTCAAATTGCTGCTGGGCAGAAACTACCAGTTTCTGGTACTGTCTTTCTGAGCTTAAATGACTTGACAAAATCTCATCTTGAAAGGCTTGCCACGGCCTTTCTAGGGCTTGGCTTCAGAATTATTGCAACTTCAGGAACAGCTCACTTTCTTGAATTGAAAGGTATCGCTGTTGAGAGCGTGCTAAAGATGCACGAGGGACGTCCCCATGCTGGAGATATGCTTGCCAATGGACAGATTCAGTTGATGATAATCACGAGCTCTGGGGATGCACTTGATCAGATTGATGGCCGACAACTGAGGAGGATGGCTCTTGCTTTCAAAGTTCCAATAATAACAACTGTTGCTGGTGCTTTGGCAACTGCAGATGCCATAAAGACCTTGAAATCCTGTAGTATTGATATGTTAGCCCTTCAGGATTTCTTTGAAGTTGAGGAACAGAAAACAAGAAGTGAAAGCTTGCAGTCAGCCTCTTCTTCTCTTTGATAGAGAAGGTAAGATCTTTTTCATCTTTTTGGTTTGATACTGATTAATAATTTCGAGAGTTCTTTATAGTAATCCAATTTACTTAAACATCCTTTTCCACTTCAGAGTGCTGATAAATACTGACCAAGGAGCTTGATATAAATATCCACTTCGGTTTTCTACACGAACTAGTCTACCTTAGACAAAAACATTCAATGGGATGTGGTTGACAAAGAGTAATCTATTGTCAACAAGAAATCCCCACCGTTTCACATATCACCTCTGTGGTGATGAAATTTTGTAAATGAAACATTGATGTAGTTGTTTCTGTCTATTCACTTGAGCTCTCTTGCTTGAGCTTGGTTGAGGTGTCAAATAGAAGTATATGTGATCTTTTCAGATTTCAGCCATTTATATAAGATTTTGTGGATTGCCCTTTTAGTTCAACGTGCTAGATATTGTGGTTTAATCTCTAAATCCTCCATTGCAACTGTAGTGTTTAACGGTTAAGCTTAGCAATTGTGGAAACAGTACTACTATAAGCTCTAACTATGTTTCAACTTCCTTGTGCTGTGGTTTTGAAAAGCATGTGTGTAGAGATGGCAATCTTGCACGAGCCCGGTTCGAAATCAATGGATAAAATCTGGGTTGACAGGGTTTTGACGAGGCTGATCTGGAAAACAAAGTTATTTTGTTTAATGGTTGTAGAATTGAGCAATTAAAATAATGTCGTTTTGCGTGAAGTCCGAAGGTACGTGGGTTGAAAGAAAATGGGTCCAGGCCCTTTTACCAACCCTACGTGTGTGCTATGTGGGTAATTTCCAACAATATTAGTTTCCGAATTGCTTTTATACGTACTTTCTCGGGTTAGATGGTTAATGGTTATGGCCCATCAAACTAATTTTCGTCCTTTTGGTCGGATAGAGTCTTAACCGGTGTAAAGGCTTGGCTTAGTTCCAAGTGCTTATTGCGGTCTTTCTTAAATATCTTTATTTATTTATTTGAGATACCTTTCCTGTCATGTCCTGGGAAAAGTAGTCAAGCCAAACCTAACGCAACTAACGAATTCTGACTTTCTAGAGACCCAAAAACGACAAGCATTGACGTTGGTTTTGTGAAATCAAACTACCCCATCTTTTAAATTATTCATAATTATTTGGCATGTGAACGCCTATTAAAACTTCATCTAAAGCCTTTGCTCACAATCTTGATTCACTGTAAGAGGTAATTATGTAAAGTAAAAAGAGAACATTTCAATCACTATTAACATTATAATATTATCTCGATTTCACGAAGCGGAGAGCTTTGTGTACTAATTACGTTGGTTTAGTAAAATCACTGCCCTTATGTTAAATATTCCCTTTTTTTTATTACAATTCTAGAAGAGGAAACCAAGTCTAAGAAACCAAAATTTTCCTCTGGGTACTAAGTGAAGGATTTGAATTCTTTTTTAAGCCTAACTTCTGGAAACACACACTTAATTATTACACGACTGACTCATTAGTACCTTAGAAAAAATAACTAAAAACCAGCGTTTTCTTTTCCAACTATTATGAACATAACATCACAGACGTTCCTTATTTTGTGGAAGGAATGTGCTTAGTACTTGAAGCACGTGTCAATAATTTGACTGGAGAATTAAATTTCATTTTATCTCCATTCTGGCATCGGCCAATTAGGGACTGAGCAATTATTCCACAAGTTATGCTTTCTGTTAACACATAGGTTGAATCTATCCAATAGTGAATAGTACCGTGTCCACCTTGCAGCCTCTTCAGTCATAGAAGCTGAGGAAAAAACGAGCAAGAATTTTGAGGGCACTAAGGTTAAGGTTAGCAGCTGTAATCAGTGCTCTTCAGCTACATATTGCTAGCGGTCTGAAAGTGGGATAATACTGCTTGCTTTTAAGACCTTGTTGCCCCTAAAAACCGTGTGGGCCTGGCCAAGAATATACACGAAGACACAGAAACTGGCTTCAGGCTGATCATATTCATGGCAGCAGTAGTGAATCCGTCGCATAACGTTTGACAACTTGCGTTCACTTGTGCAACGTGACTTGTCATTCCCTTAAAAAGTATTCTGAAACTTTTCGCTTCTGCTTCCAACAACCGTTCCGGAATCTCATAGAATTATTAATCTTCTTCTAGAGCTGCTGCAGTGCTTCATTCACATTAATTTGGTGTACAGCTTATTAGGTTTGTTCAATTAAGGCCATGAACAGTGTTCTGAAAGTCGTTGGTCAAGTCTAAAGAATGTTTTTGGTCATGTTATCTTAATTTGTTACACACACACTTGGGTCCGAGTGTCTTAGTGAGAAGGGATATCTTACGATAGCCATGTCCCTATTGGCAAGGTTAGCCCGAGCCGTACCATCTGTTTGATAAGATGAGGAGCCTTTTTGTGCATTTAATGTGCACTTTATATCAGTTTCAAAATAAGGTTGAGTCTGAGTGAATATATATGTATATCATGATCATCGGCTTGATATGCCGTATAAGTGAGTGCACTTACAAGCGAGAGATGATGTTTCTGCCACGACCATTCAAACCAGATTACAACATTTCTTCTCTGACATGACAAGAACCTGACTGATAAAACCAAGTGGGTCATGATATCGATAAATATAACTTGACTGCACCACCGCCTATCAGTACTAACTAGCTGATCTCCGCTCGTATTACATGGACTGCACTTGATTGATACAAGTAACAAGTCGTGGCAAGTTTTGAAACCGTTACGCTACTACTTTTCATAAATATGCATGTAAACTAGAAAAAACTTTAATAGCCCATACGGTACGGCCGAAACATTTATAATGCAAAAAAGGTTTTGTATCATAGTTCTCAGCACTCGTTGCGCGGGACTCGAAGCAACATGTGTTTACACTTGAAACTAGTTGGTGCTGTGGAGGATCAAATATGAACTGTTTGAGGGTTATGTGGATTATGTAAAAGTAGTAAACTATAAACAAAAGATAGTCCTTTTTGCTTGTTAAGGTCCACACGCAAATGACTATTAAAAGAGAGGAAATTAAATAGTTTTTAAGTGTAGTGGAATGTCATAGACATAGAGAGAGTCCGATCCAACTACTTCTACGGTTCTACCCCAAAGCTAACGTTTAGATTTTTCCTATAAAGTGGAAATTTTGGTTGGTTTTGGTTGGAGTTTTCAGTGACAATTGTTAATATGGAAGATTTTCTCTGTAGCGGTCCAATTCTTCGAAACAGACATATATGTAAGACTTTTAAGATGCAAAGGTGTCGCAATCCTAATGGAAGTTTAAGACTTCTTAATACAGGTTTCTTCCTTCATGCGCTGAACGAGCCTTCTCCTCTCTACCAACCTTGCCCCAGCTTGTCTCCATTGTTTACTCTTTTGTAACAAATTAAAAGTCGTAGAACGTTATATGCTATATATATCAATTCCTTACTTGCTGTTCCCTTTTCCAAATTGATTAGTAAATGGTTGTTATAGATAACATTATTGATGGGATATAAGAAAAATACCTTGAAAAGACAATTGGGTCTTTGTTCTCCCGTCCCCAAAGGCCAATGTCATGAAGTGGTGGTTAAAGCGGGAGTGGGAAAGATGAGTGTTGTCTGCTAAAATGGTCGCAGCAAACCCAATAACTAATTATGGCCACTTGGCATTTCTGGAAAGGCGGAGGAAGCAGAAGTGGTTCAGTCGTGGACTGCTTGGGATTTCCGGGAGCTACTTTCTGGCCCCTCAAGGCCTAGCATCGATCAATCTTTAGCCTATTGAGGCTGCGAATTAAAAAATTTCAGGATTTTACAGTGGATAAGTGTTGTAAAGTCCTCGTGCAATAGAGAACTATGGAAGTAACGTTTTACATCACGGTTTCTACTAAAGATCACATCAAAAGTACCTGCCAATGATAATTGCATTATTAGATAGGAAGGTCATTGTTACTAATTTTCTTTTACCAATTATTAAAAAGTTATATTTGATAAAAAAAAACAATAAGTCAACCGGTGCTAGTTAATAATTACATTCTTAATTATCTTAGTTTTGACAATTTATAGACAATTTTTTTTAGACAATAGCTGTTGGAAGTTCATAATTAAAGTAATTTCACATCAAAGAAAGACATAAAAATAAAATGTGTTATATATAAAAATATGGCTTAATGTCTTAAAGTGTTGAGTTAAAATATAAGCTATATTTAGATTTACGGTGCAATGAGGATAATTGTTTATTCACCGCAGTTTTTAAATGCAGTCATATGTTTAGATTTACGGTAAACATTCGAAGGTTGGCTAAAAGTGTGATGCTATCGTAGAATCAATAAACAGAAAGAGAGTTGCGGTAAGAAACTGCTTCAGCGATAAAAATTTTACTTTCCATTAATAACCTTCACTGCAAGTATTATTTTTCATTATACTCTTAATTAATATGACTAATAATATATTTTTATGAAATATTTTATTTACTAAATTTATTTTACTTATATTTTCTTATTTTAATTCAATATTTTATTATTTATAATTTTAAATTTATATGACTAATAATATACAACAATTAATAGTTTATTAAATCAATAAATTTTTTAGTCATTTTATCTCTTTTCAGTAATTGTAATCACCCTTGTTTAACACCTATTTTCACATTTCAGCAGTTATCAAAACAACAATTTCAAACACATAAGTACATATTGAGAATAAGTACTTATTATTTTAATAAATTGTCAACCATCACCGCTCTCTCAAACTAATCTTTTATCTCATTTTGTTTTTTTACGAGAGCCTATTTTTAATACTCGTAAATAATAAAAAGAGACAAAATCAGGCTCTATTTTTTACTTTACCCGGGGCAACATTAGGAATGACCGTAGACCAGTGGCACGTGAACGAATGAATATTGCTTATTATATGATTTAATACGATGTATTGTGATGTATAGCATCATAATGAGACAAGTGTTATTATATTAACTAGGACAAATTAGTCGACATCAAAATAAGGTAAATATGATTATTTTTTAGATTTTATGAGGTACATGCATCTTGATTTTTTGACAAATATTTTAGAAAATTTGGTTATACCATATAAAATAGAAAGAGATGTAATTTTATATTTATTTTATTATGATATTTATATTTATTTTTTAGTATTATTCATATATATTAGTTATTTTATTTATTTTATTTCCCCCTATTTATTTATTTATATTTTATTGATTTTTTTGGTTATTTTTACTCTAATTTTTCTTTTATTTGTTATTTATTTATTTATTTTCATTTACTCATGTGGATTATTTTATTCACAAATAAGGATGACAATAGATTGGGTCAAGTTTGGGTCTGATTCGAAAATTAACATCCAAGTCCTAGTTTAGTTCGAAACTCAATGAAGCCTAAGTTTAAGTTCAGTCAAAATATTTTTTAATTTAAAATTTGAAAAATGATCGATCACTTTAAACTTTCAAGTTTTAGGTCAAACTAAACAACCAGAGCAATCTAAAAATTTTTTAATTTAAAATTTGAAAAATAGCGCTATTTTGAGTCACTTAAAACTTTCAGGTTTTAGGTTAAGCTAAGTTGAGCAACTCGAGTTTGAGTCTATCCGTAAGTCTGAAATTTAGTTAACTTAGATCAAATTTGTTGACTTTGGACAAGTCAGACCAGGCCAAGCCCCAATACCACGCCTATTTACAAGACCCCCTTCAGTTGATATGCATTGCAGCCATGGTACGTGAACCCTGAATCCTTAGTTTCACTTTTTTTCATGCTGTTACAGAAGTTGAAGGACTAGGACCTATTATTCAATTAAGACATGTATTTTATTCAGCAGAGTTTTATCTTTTCCCGTG
>JANIIA010000191.1:13336140-13364327 GCA_027478495.1 Erythroxylum alaternifolium | reverse complement strand
AGCATGAGATGTGGTAATTTACCACACCTGGACCCGTTTCTCTGGTCCGACCCGTTCTCTGGAAACGGGATGTTACAGTGCAAGTGGATTTTCAGGAAGAAAATTGACATGGATAGTAATTTGATTACCTATGAAGTGAGGCTAGTCGCTAAAGGCTATCGTCAAAGACAAAGAGTTAACTATAACGAGACATTTAGCCTCGTATCCATGCTTAAATCCATTAGAATACTCCTAGCAATTACTGTTCATTATGATTATGAGATATGACAAATGGATATGAAGACGACTTTCCTAAATGGAAACCTAGTTAAGGATGTGTATATGATACAACCTAAGGGCTTTATATCCAAATATGGAAAAAAAAAGGTATGCTAGCTTTAGAAATCCATTTAAGGATTGAAGCAAGCATCTAGAAGTTGGAACTTCCGATTTGATGCTACAATCAAAGAGTTTGGTTTCTCACAAAATCCAGATGAACCTTATGCGTACAAGAAGGTTAGTGTGAGTGCTATCATATTCCTTGTATTATATATGGATGACATATTACTAATAAGAAATGATGTCTCAAGTTTACAATATGTCAAAATTTAGTTGTCCCAAAATTTCTCCATGAAATACCTTAGAGAAGCAACTTATATATTGGGAATAAAGATATATAGAGATAGATCAAAGAACTTGCTAAGTCTTTCACGGTCTGCATATATAGATAAAGTGCTAAATGGGTTTTAGCATCAAGCAGTCTAAGAGAGGGTTTCTTCTTATGACTCATTGGATAAAACTCTCGAAATCTTTATGTCCCAAAACACAAGATGAGAGGATTCACATGAGTTTGATCCTATATGCTTCAGCAATAGGATCAATCATGTACGTTATGTCATATACTAGAGCCGATATATCATATACTCTAAGTATTACGAGCAGATATCAATCAGATCTTAGTGAGTTTCACTGGGTGGCTGTTAAGAATATCCTAAAGTACTTGAGAAAGACTAAGGATGTATTCTTGGTATATGGAGATAGAGATCTCATAGTAAGCGGGCATACAGATTCTAATTTTTTTCTAACAAGGATGACTCCAAATCCCAGTCAGGTTATATTTTCACACTGAAAGGTGGAGCAGTCAGTTGGAAGAGTTCCAAACAAGAGACGATTGCAGCTTCAATGACCAAATCAGAGTACATTGTAGCTGCGGAAGCGAAAAAAGAAGCTGTTTAGATCAAGAAGTTCGTTATGGAACTTGGAGTGGTTCCGAGCATTATAGACCTGATACTGTTGTATTATGACAACAATGGGGCTATTGCTCAAGCCAAAGAACCAAGGTCTAATCAGAGGTCCAAGCACATACTTAGGAGATATCATCTGATTAGGGAGATCATTGATAAAGATGATGTGTAGATAGAGAGAGTGCCTACAGATCAGAACATTGCTGATACTTTGACTAAGCCATTTTCTCAAATGAGATTGTTAGAGTAGTGCTCTAAAGGCAATCGCTTTTAGCCCTTTTATATAAGCTTTATTTTGATTAATAAAGTGAAAGACAATTTTCATTAATTTGATATTCATATTTATGAATTGATGTTGATCTTAAATCGAGTTAATGAAGTCTATGATACAAAATATAGCATGAAGGAAATCATGATAATGAGATTCCTATCATGTGTAATTATGTTAATATTTAAATTATCCCTAGTTATAGGATTAATGAGACATGACATTGATAATCTGAATAGACTAGCACATGTCATACTCCTTAATTTAGTCAAGCAGTGGATCTCACAAATTGTAAGCATGAGATGTTTAAAGTTAACATGTGGATACTTACTAAGAGTAGTAAGTACATCAGACGACCAGCTATAAGATTATCATATGGATGATCTATCAAATGTCAGTGATTAATCTCATCATAGCAATGATGCAAATATCTTTAGAGTTGAGGTACTTAAGGATATCTTGGATACTGATCCAGTGTTTTGACGCCATTCTTTGTTGCCTCAAGATGAGGTCACTCATAGGGTAATGATTGGGTATAACTATTGGTATTCAAAGGTAATTAGGTAGCTAATGCATAATTCACCACTCCTGATAGAAGGAGATGATACCCATGATCTCTTATCGGGGCCATTACTTAGGAATCTCTGGCCAAAGTAGATGTGTCATAAAGAGAGTCTTCAATGACATAAAGAGTAATGAGATCCCCAGGACGAGAACTAATGTCACCTGGACTAAATATGACGTAGTCAGTTTAATGGGAGTTGATACGTGACCCATTCTTTGAATCAAATGGGGTATATAATGGTGAAAGGATGAATTGCATCATAATTGCCTATGGAAAGGTTTGTAAATTAGATAATTGACTATTAAAAAGTTCATATGTTAATCCACTTACTTTCCGATAAATTGGCATCATAAAACGATTCATGAATTGATCGGATTAAAAGATAATTCAAGCGGCCAAAAATCGAGAACCTAAAGGGTCACACGCTTAGGAAATTGAGGGAATGTTTCAGGATAATATCGCGATATGATCATGGTAAGAAATATTGAAAAGGAATGGACAAAGAAAATGTTGCATGGATGTCCAATGTGGAGTCACGATTGCGACCAGCTAAGTCACAGTCATGACCCACTAATTTCAGTAACATATAGAAATGATTCCTTATCAATTAAATATAAAGATCAATAGCTAGAGCATCCAGAAATGTTCTAGACATTTAGAGGGAGTTAGAGGGAGAAATTCTTTACATGTCAAGCAAGGGTTGCTTGATGTTTATTGCATATGATATAATTCTCTTTTATCCCTCCTATTGAGCATCCTACTTGTGTTTCCATCTTATTTAGTTCGCAAACCTTCCCTATACACTATATTTCTTCAGCTCTACGTGTTCTTCACTGGTTGCTGAAGCTGTTTGGTGTTTGCTACAACCCAAACAAAGAGAAGATTCAAGAAAGGAGGAGCATTTGTAAGGTATATATGATGTAATTTCATGTTCTTACATTTTTTTTATACATGCACATGGATTCTGAGTTCATAGGGATATCTTGGGAGTTGGAATTTTGATTATGACAGTTTTGCTACCTTGGCATGCATATGATGTATGATCCTCGGCCTATCTAACAATAGTTTTTCTTAATTGTGAATATAATTGCAAAAGTTTGAGGATATAAAGTGACGGTTAAAAATAAAAAGGAGAGAAACATTTCCTTCTACATTATCTACTGATGATGGATTGAATGACACCAGCTTCAATAGTCTTCCTACCTTCTCTAATAGCAAACCTTATACCTTGTTCACAAGCCACAGGCATAATAAGCTCCACAACCATCTTAACACTATCACTAGGCATAACCATCTTTGACTCCTTATCCTTGTCTTTCATAATCAAAGCTACTCTCCCAGTAACATTAGTAGTCCTCATGTAAAACTGAGGCCTATAACTAGTAAAGTGGCAGTTCTCAATCTCGTACTCGACAATAGCGGTGTTAATGATTATACCAAGAGCATGCTTTCCAGGGGTAGCATCGATTTCGTCGAACATTTTTATAGGAAGGTATACGTATAAATCTCAAGTAATTTTTAAAATAGTAAAATATAATAAACCAATTTCCTATGCCTCCATAAGGTATTATATTATGTTAGCCCCTAATGTCACCCAAGAGAAGGGGATGAATTAGATGTTTATAAAATTTTAACAAATTTTCTAACCAAAAGGCTCAATTAACAACAATCAATATAAATAAAAATGTTTTTCAATATATATATGAGGCAATTATTTAACGTAAGTCAATTTGCCAATGAAACAATAATTTAAAGACGGTAGAGAAGTGAGAATGTAAACCGATTTATAGTCATTTGATAAATAAATATTGCCTATGCCATTGCCAGGATTCTTCTTAGAATTCTACAATAATTCTTCCTTTATGATGAAGAATAATTATTGTACAATCTTTCTCGATGAAGGGGAACCCTTCGTACCATCTTCTTCTAAGATGAAGAAGAACCTCAATACTATTTGGATCATCCCAAAGTATAATATTCAACACTCCAACAAAGTATTAAACTAAAAAAACTCAGTTATTCACTTGATAAACTCAAAATAATTCAATTACATAAATATGATAATATGATGCTTAAATGATTGAAAAAATCTTTAAAATGTGTATATACGATACTCAAAACCTTCTTGATGTTAAAACCAACGAGAAAGCACTTATTGATAGTGTTTTGGGCAAAATAACCATTTAATGCATTTACAACACTAGATTCATTAGCCATGAGATATTGGTCAACTAGTATACATATTGATTGGCGAATATGGCACATTGATCGATCAATACATCAACCAGTGTTGCTAAAAACTCGCGATACATCATTTTTAACAACTTTAACATATATTGGTCGATCACTAACCCCTACAGTTTGACCAATCACCCCAAAAATATGATTTTGACACTTTCAAAGGCTTAAAACCAAAATTTTTAATCCAAATATGATTAAAACACTTTCCACGCCCAAGATTATTTGGAAGATAAAGGTACTTTTATATCAAAATAAAAAGTTTCAATATCTCTTGATGAATTTAAAGATTTATAAAATGATGAAAGATGAAATGATTACGAATGGTAAGCATTCTGGATCATCAAATTAATAAAGTTAGCTTATAAATAATAATAATACAAAATGTGAAATGACCTTGATGAGCTTTAATCTTCTTTTGTTCTTATTTTGATCTTTAATTCATCGGTTGCAAACTTTAACTTCTTTTTATCAATTTCATACACTATCTTTTTGAGTTTATGACATCATTTTATTCTAATATTGCTTTTCATTAAAATAATAAACACATTAGTAGTAGGTATGTTTGTTATCATCAAAACATCAATTGTGACCTCCCTTGGTTGAACAATCTCTCCTTTTTTAATGATGAAAAAAATACTTGTGATAATATAAAACAATAATAATAAAATTAATCACACAAATAAATATCAAGATAGTGATTGGCTCCCTGTAATTCATGCATAAAACATAATTCAATGTGAAGAGCACAATTCAATATTAATAATAAAAGAGATATTCAAATTAAAAAAATCATTTATTTAAGCAAATCATATAAAGTGTAAGAAACACAAAAACAACAACAGTTTAAATTTCATCACTCTCCCTAAATCTAATATCATCAATCTGTCTCCCTCTTTTTTGAATCATAAAACAAATCTATTAACCAAAAATGCATAATATAAAGTGTGATATGTCAAGCTAACGTAAAAAGATGAATTTGAACAAGGTTGGCAAATGTTCTCACTAGAGAGTGCTTTTGAATATTTAAAGAGTAAAAATAAAAGGTCAATTTTGATAGAGACATCTCTAATTGTATCTAATTTGAAAAATCCTCAAGTTTAGCATTGTGCCTAAGTTTAAAGATTTAATTAAAAGTACCAATGGCATGTTTTAAGAAAATTAAAGGTTAGAATTGTAATAAATAAAAGCATAATTATAGTATCCAATAATCAATTTCAAGGAACAAAGTAAATTGTTTAGGGTTTTGGAGGATATAAACATAAAATATGATAATAGAAGAAAAGAGGCGAAGAAGATTTTAGAAACAAACAGGAGGATTGGTCAATCGCATGCCTCAACTGATCAACCAGTGTTGTTGTGTCAGAGAGAAGAAAGAGTGAACAGTATAGGCATGGTTAAAAACATTGGTTTGACTTTAAAACACAATCTACTGGTAGATCAGGGAAGTATATTGGTCAACTAATTAATTTTGATGGATAACCAAAGGTAGCGACTAATATTTTCACAAACTCACTAGAACAAAATTTCTTTATATAAAGGAGATTTTGGTCAACTAATGTGACTATTTAGGCAACTAGATAAGTGATCAAAAAGTCAACAAACTCACTGAAAGGGAAAAAACATGGCTTTTGCTTACATTGGTTGACTACACTAAGATATTGGTTGACCATTGTGTTTAGTAAAGCTAAAAGATAGCTTTAAAACTCAAACCTAAAAGTCAAAACACTTATTAGGTTACAGCAATATTAATCAAGGATTATCAAAAACCTTAAAAAATAATTGGAATATACAAAGTTAATCAAGAAAATAAAAAGGGATATTTATCATATAAAATTACCATTAAACATACCTAATTCTCTTCCAATTGAGAAAGATTTATCCTTATTCAAAAGTTTAGATAAATAATAACTTAATTTATGTAAATTCTAATTTAGTGACCTTATTTTGCATATATACTCTAATTGACATATAAACAAGAGTAATTACATATTTCTAAATTATGAAAATATATTTTTCTCATGTTGAACATTACCTATAAGAGATTTGAGTGAAGATTTTTCTTAAATTCTCAACCCATTAGTGGTATATTAACCTTCTCATCTTTCTCATTTGGTTCAAAAATTTGAGAAGTCTTGATGGTTAATTTTAGGAGTTAGATTCTCCATTTCCTACAACAACATCTTCAAGATTTTCATGGAGGCAAGAAAGTTAGATTCATTAAGATAAAAGAAATAAATTCTTAAAATAATGCTTAATTCAATTACTATTATCTCTACTACATACCATTCGATTTTTCTTTTCCTAATAACCTTATAAGCTAAGGTAATCAATATGTTCTAGGAATCCAAATAAGCTTTGTTCCTTGGTTATTAGATTCCTTCTTCTTTTCAACCCACACTTTAAGGGGTTTACTCGACATTCTTTATTTAAGATAACAAAAGCTATCAATATGTCCAAAATTACCATAAAAATGATATATCATGTTATATGAATAATGATGACGCACAAATGCATCGCTTGGAATTCTATGTGTGTATATATAATAAAAAAGTATTCTTTAGACATTAAATGTATTAAATGTTCTACTAAGATAGTGTGAAGTCCTACTATGATTATATGTATGATACCTACTATGAATAAAGGCTTGATGTATGCTTCTTTTAGGCTAAAAAGGGTGTGAGTGGGTTTACATGTTATCATAGAAATTATGCCTATTCTTCCTTTGATAGTATTGAAATCTATGTCTAAGTTATGAGCTATATATAAAATCGTGATATTTGCTCTTAGGTTGAGCCCTAGTGGATGTGTTAGGTACATGAGCATGCTTATATGTAGATGCTCTATGCTCATTTTTCATTTTAGGCAATGGTTCTTCACTGTACAAAATTTTCCCTTGACAAAGGTTATTTTAGACTTGCCTTCACTTCTATAGTTACATATTATTCCATACCTATAATTGCAATTCTTCTAAGCTTATAGCAAATTTTTTAATTCTTCACATCTTTGGTAAATTTGGATAACGAGTCTTTAATAGAATTTACCTCTTTTTTCAATGTTTCATTCTCACGCCTTAAAGCATCTAAGTCATGGTTATAATCAATAATCACATTTTTAGATGCTTTAATGTTATGCAATTCACTTTTCATCTTTTTATTCTCGCCTATGCATATATCTAACTCTATTTGAACTTTCTTGAGTTTGGAATACAGTTTCTTCCTTTTCTTACTTATGATTTCACTTACTTCATTATAATTCAAATTAATAAAACTATCACACAAGTTAGGGTTAGATGTTACCTCATCATCGTCTATATCGATAAAGCACATATGAGCTATCTCTTTTTCTGAATGCTTGCTTTTGGATTCACTTATGTCATACCAAGTTGATTCTTTAATTACTTTCTTCTTATCCTTCTTGTCCTTCTTATAGTTTCTTTTATACTTCTAATATCTTTAAGTCGAGGACATTGTGACTTTATATAGTCAGGTTTTCTACAATGAAAGTAAGTAATGTTAGAAGATTTATGTTTTAAATTATTTTTAAGTTCCTTGAAGTCCTTTTCATAGACGTTCTTCTTCAAGAACTTTAATTTTCTAATAATTAAAACAATATCTTCTTTTTTGCCTTTACTAGTCGATATTTCTTTCTCTTGACTTGATTCTTTCTTTGAGGCTTTGAATGTTAAATTTTTTTTAGAGTGTCACTTCTTCTTCTGTCTCTTAGAGCCACGTCTCATATGTAATGAGAGATTTAATAAGTTCCTCTAGTAGTAGCATTGTTAGATCATTAGCTTCTTGTACGGTTGTCAATTCAGTTTACTACCTCTTTGGAAGGGATCTAAGTAATTTTCTTAACATTTCATCATTAGTATAGGTCTTTCCAAGACCTTTGAGAGCATTAGCAATATCAATAAATCTAGTATACATGGTAGATATGTTTTCATCATGCTTCATTTAAAAAAATTCTTATTGATGCGTTAGTATGCTTACTTTCCTCTCTTTCACTTGATTGGTTCACTCATATGCAACTTCTAAAGTATGTCAAATTTCATGAGTTGTTTCACACATAGAAACCCTATTGAATTAATGTCTTCCTAATGCATAATATAAGATGTACTATTCAAGGAAACTAATATGTTATATTGAGGTTCTCATTCTTCCTTTAATTTGGGTACCTTTTATTATGTTTAATTTTAGTAAGGATAAAAGGACCAATCGGACACTATTTGCCAAAGGTTTACACTTTTGGCCATTGTCAAGAATCTAGTTTTTGCCAAAGATAATCATTTCTATCAAAGAAAGGTGGTCTATTAATGCTTTGTCCCTCTTGGTTGAATGATGATAACGATGCTCCTAAATATGCCATTATGATTTTTTCTATAAGATTTTGTTAGAAATACTAGTCTAATAGACCCGTTTTGATACTACTTGTTAGTCCCCATAAGAGGGTGAATTGGATGTTCATAAAATTTTTTGAGTTTTTTTTACCAAAGTACTCGATTGACAACAATCAATATAAATAAGAATGAGGCAATTACTTAATGTAAATAAATCAGCCAATTGAATAATAATTTAAAGAGGATAGGGAAGAGAGAATATAAATAGATTTATAGTGGTTCGGAAAACAACCATTGCCTATGTCCACTCTCAATACTTACTAAGTACAATATTCAACATCTTAACAAAGTTTTACAACTAACAAATATCTCACTTATTCACTTAATAAACCCAAAATGATTCACTCTCACAAATATGACATAGTGATGCCCAAATGATTGAAAAAATCTTTGAAATGTGTGTGCACAACACCTAAAACCAATGAGAAACACCTATTTATATTGTTTTAGGACCCCAAAATAGTCATTACAATAGTTGTATTCGATGTACTGGTTAACCGATATAGCATATTAGTTTACCAGTATGCATTTATAGCATCAGATTCATTAGTCATTAAACATGAGTCAATTGGTACACATATTGGTTGACCAATATCACACATTGGTTGACCAATACATTAAGCAATGTTGCTACAAACTCACGGTATATCAATTTTAACAACCTTAATCTAGATTGGTGCAATACTAACTCATATAGGTCGACCAATCACCCAAAAACAACATTTTAACATTTTCAAATGCTCAAACTAATTTGTTTATTCTAAATATGATTAGAACAAATCCCAAAATGTTTCCTAAAGATTATTGAAAGATTTAGGGGCTTTCATATTAAAATCAAAAGCTTCATTTCCTTGATGTGATGGACCTGCACGGTTGTGACTTGAGAAGTCACAACCGTGACTTCTCTCTCTTTGCTTAGAAATTTTTTATTAAATTATGTGTTTGCATGTATTAATGGAAATGTTAGAATTAAGTTAAGGAGGTAGAAGACATTAGATTTAAATATGGAAGGGTAAACTTAGAAGATTAAAAGTTGTCTTAAATTAATAAGAAAAGGAGATGAAGAGAGTCGTGTAAAGTAAGAAAGAAAGAGAGAAAGTCGTAGAAGCACCTAGAAGAGAAGGAGAAAGAAGAAGGAAAGAAAGAAAAAGGAGAAAGAAGAAGAAGCAAAAGGTTCGGTTGAGTTTTTTTTTAGTATTCTCTATCTTTTCTTCTTGCTTTGGTAGAAGAAGAAAATAGTGAGAATGAGTTTTATATGTTGAAAATGAAGGGAGAAAGGAGAGAAGAAACTTATTTTTTATTTTCATGGATTTTCAACTAGATATTAGTTACTTTAGCTTAGTTAAACCAACAGCAGTTTAAGTCCAAGCTCAACGTTGATTATTAAAGTTCTATGAATTTTCTATTTATATATTTGTTTGAATGAAAATTTGTTTGTTTAAAGGGAACCAAGAAAATCCAAGCCAAGAGTAAGAGGAAAAGCGAACTTGAGTTTGGAGTTATTACTAGTTAGGTGGCCAATATGTTTATAGTTATTGTGATGATGGGCTAATTTATTACATGTTTGTATGCTTAAATGTATGTCTTTGAATCATTGTGAATGTGCCAAAAAAAATGCACTGTGATTTGTTATCTTGTTATGCTTAAAAGATTTTACTGCAATTTGTATTGATGAAAAACTGAGAAGTCCAAGAAGCATGAAAGAATGAATATGTGATGAAATGTGTGAGCATCAAAATTTGCTTGTGTGTGAGCAAGAGAGATACCATTTCGTTCGTCACGTGCACGTTAACTTAAAGCCTTCTCCCACTTACCTGCTTGTGGCACATAAGCTCCGAGAAATGGACTCATTTCATTTATAGTGTAAACTTTGGCTTCTCCATTTCATTCTATGGGATTCTCTCAAGCCATTTTATTGTGTATTTCACTTTAATTTGTTGAACATGATATACGATTAAATGTTATGATTTGATGGTTAAAAAATACATGATCTGATTTATATGATAACGTGTTTATCTATGAGCTTGAACTGTGGATAATCTGATCGTTAGATTAAAATGTTATATATATATATATATATATATAGGTAGTATGTGTGGTTTGTCACTAATGACTATAAACATATTAGTCACTGAGCTTTGCAACTCATCCTATTATTTTCCACTCAGGTGCAGAACAAGCAGATATCATTGAACCTTGCAAACTTCGGCAAACTCCAAGAAATCCATTTTGTAACTAAGTTAGTTCGATTATTTTTGCTAGCTTTGTAAGCATATCAAGTATGAGCATTCATGTTGTATTTTTGGATTATGTTACTGTTTCGACTCTTGATATGTAATTAAAGTTATGCATAAACTTTGCATTGTTTGAGGTTGAAACTTTGTTTTGTTTGGGAAATGGAAGAAGAGTTGAAGGATTTCTCTTTTAAACATGTTCAAATTCTCTTCTCTGTTAAGTTGTTAATTTTACGTAGGAAAAAATTGTATGTTGTCTGATGGATATTGGATAGATTTCTCTTAAGTAAAATTGTTATGTTGGGACTTTGTTATGTTAGAAGTTTTGTAAGTATGTAAAATGTTTGTTGGATTCGGGTTTTATGGTTTTTGTGAAAACTCATAATAGGCAATAGAGGAAAAAGGGGGACAGAAATTGTGTCATGACTTCCATAAATAAACTGTATTGATATAGATAGAATTAGATAAAGTTGTCTTTACAAAAGTTGTAGCTCATTATATTATCTTTCTAATAGTATAAAATTTGTAATTTTTGGATATCAAATTAGAGAGTTATGATTTTTACAAGTTGAAGTGCACAGTCAGATTGCACGATCGTGCACATGCACGATCATGTCCAACCCCATATATTTTCAGGGGTGCACGATCGTGACTAACCCCATTTTAAACGGAAATGCACGATCGTGCACAAGCACGATCGTAACTAATCTGATTTTTCTCGTAGAGCGCATAATCGTGTTGATGCAAGATCATGCGCGCCCTTTTCTTATGAGCCACGGACGTGACTTAAGAAGTCACGACCGTGACTTCTCTAATGCACGGTCGTGACTCCTTTTAGTCATGACCGTGACCTTAAATCTTTTTAATAATCACGGTCAAGACCGTGACTTTTTATTTATCAGGTGAAATTTTCTTATTCATAATCCGTGACTTTTTGACTTATTTTGTTATGTTATTTTCTTTTTAATTTCTTTTCTCACTTGATCTTCACCCAATCCTCTTGTAATGAGGCTATGAATTAAGTTTTGAGACCCGAGCCCAATATGATGAATGTAAAGATTAATGCAATGAAATAAGATGAAAAGATTATACATGGTGAGCTTTTGAGATCATCAAACGAAGTGAGCTCATAAATAAATAATAATAATATAAAATGTGAAATGGCTTTGATGAGCCTTAATTTTCTTTTGTTTTTAATTTTGATATTCATTTCATCAAGTGCAAACTTCAATTATTTTTATCAATTTCATAAACCATTTTCTTGAGTCTATGGCTTCATGTTATTATAATATTATTTTTCATTAAAATAATAAACACATTAGTAGTAACTATATTTTGTTGTCATCAAAATATTAATTGAGACCTCCTTTAGTTCAACACATTATTTTAAATAAATATTGCAGTTACAATTAATTTTAATAGCTTTTTATTAACATTATGTTCCTTATAAATTTAGGTAAGTTCTATTTGGTTGGCTTAGACTATAATAATATACTTAGATTTCTTTCATTATATAGAGGTGAGAAATATCATTTGTGATATTACAAAGGAAGAAAGACCTCAAGCTCTGCAAGAGTTATTTAATTACATACATTCTTCATTAAAAAATGTTATTGAAAAATGTTTTGACATTTGAAAAGCAAGATTTCTTATACTTTTGAACATGATGAGTTATGATATAAAGAAATAAAAATACATCATTATTATTTATTGTGTTGTACATAATTCTATTATAATATATGAACAAATCAATAATTTATTTGACAATTATGCTAAAAATGAAGAGACAATTATGAAAAGTGCAAATGTAAATAGAAGTTCTTAAGTGAAATATAATATTACTTTATTATAATTTCAAAGTATGTCTCAAAAGTGAGATGAAATTGCTAGATAAGTATAAAATAATTATATTAATGAAATTTTCAATTGATACATGTTTCTTTTTATAAATGTACTGCTATTATATTTTATAGCATTGTAGCAAGATGAAAATATTCTATCATTTATTTAGAATAAATTAATGTAATTTTTATAATTTATAGACTCTTATTATATAAAATTGTTATATAAAATTTTAAAATTATATTAAATATTCATACCATTTTATTTCAAAAGATAATGAGAATCAATTCATTTAAAAATATAAATTGATATATTAAAAATGAATTAGAATAAATTTTAATATTAAAATCTAATAATATAATAAAAATAAAATAGAAAACAAGATGATGAAACCAAATAGGTTATTATTTTCAACATTTATTTTCAACAAAATGAATTTATTTTTATTTTTCATTACAAATCTCAACCAAATAAATCTTTGTTTTTTTGAACCCAAAAAATCAATAATCAAAAAATGAGAAATAAAAATAAAAATTACAAAAAATAAAAGTAAAACCAAACAATCTCTTAATTTACATTGTTTGGTGCAAGTATCAAGCTTTTAATTTAACAAATATTAACATATTGAAAGAATTATTTTTTAAAATATATATTTACTATTTAATTTAAAATTCAAATAAAAATGGAAAAATTTTTGACAGTTAAATAGTTCTTATCCTGTATTATATTTGAATTATCAATGTCTTCTCTTCTTTTAATTGTCGATTTATACATAGTTTGAGTAAATTGAAATTAAATAAAGTTCAACTAAAAAATTTGTAAAAATGCATATTTAAATAAAATTCAAATATGATCTATTATAAAATTGTAAACCAATTTATTGTGACATATTGGCATTATGTGAAATTTGAATAAAAATACTTAAATGAAGAGTGAGACGTAAGAAATGAGAGGAGGGTGATTTCTCGTGAAACAGTAATAAGAGTAAGACTTAATTTTTAAATATAAGATCGGTAATTTTTTTAACTCATTTCATTGAGCCAATATACTCCATGCAAACTTCTTGGCTTCCTCAATCTCTCTGTGCGGGCCTAGAGAGGAGGACTCGATCATTTTTTTGGTCCTCCAGACAGGATGGTAGAGGACTTCACCTGGTACATTAGAACCGGGTCACAAGAAATAGGAGAGCTAGTAGTTTTGGTTTTCGACTGCCTAGGGCTCAAAGTACGACATTACTTGGCAAACTGTGTTGGGAATTGCTTACAGATTCTTCGATGTTGTGGGTGGATATTTTTAAGTAGAAGTACCTTCCGTTTGGTGACCTTCGCACGGCGTCGTATAATCCTTCAGGTTCTTATGTGTGGCATTCCATTCTTGAAAGTTTTAAGGAGCTGGAGAATGGTTTCACGTGGAGAATCGGGAATGACTCAACGGTTTCTTTCTGGTTTGACAAGTGGTGTTCGGATAAGGCGTTAGTTTTTGTTGTCGATAATATCAAGGAGCATAAGGCTCATTATCGGGTGTTTTGTTGTCGATAATATCAAAGAGCATAAGGCTCATTATCGGGTGTCCAATGTCATTTCGAACTGGGGAGAATGGAATTTGGAGGTGTTGCAGTCCAGTATTCCTTTGGAAATTAAGGAATCCATAAGAGCCATTCATCTGCCTCGTTTTTCCGAGAAAGGTGATGTATATGTGTGATCGGAGTCCCCTAATAGAACCTATTCTTCTAAGTTCGCCTACCACTAGCTCACTAGAGACCAAAAGGAGAACCTTCAATCGCGGATTGCTGGGGTTTGGAAGATTCTAGTACCGGAGAAAATGCATTCTTTTCTTTGGCTTCTATATCAGGAGCGGATAGCCTGCAATTTGCTCCGGTTTCAATGGGGTTTAACCGAGTCTAGTACCTGCTCTCTCTGTCTTGCTCATCCCGAATCTTCGCTTCATCTTGCATGAGACTGTGAGAGAGTGCGGCCATTATGGTTCACGCTGTTTCTGTTATCTGTGGAACAGGATTTCTTTCAAGATAACCTCCTTTCATGGCTAGATCGTTATGCCCATCATCCTACCCATGGGCTCCTTTTTATTTCTATTTGTTGGTGTGCTTGGAAATTCAGAAATGAGTTGGCTTTGGAGGGAAAGCAGAGATTGTGGCAAAGGAAACTGCAATATATTCGCACACTGGTTTCCTCCTACATGACGGCTTTCTTCTCCGATAAGGATCCACAACCCTCTTCTTGCTTTCGACTGATTTCATGGTCTCCCCCAGAGGAAAACTCGGTGAAAATTAACGTAGATGGTAGTTCCCTTAGTAACCCAAGTAGGGCACGATTTGGGGGTTTACTCCGAGATCATGTTGGTCTTTGGTTAGGTGGGTTCTCCTGCAGTGTTGGAATCACTACTAATATGACGGTGGAATTAGTGGCTATTCGTTTCGCCCTCTTCCATACTTGGGACCAAGGTTATCAGAAAGTGGTGTTTGAATCTGATTCTCTTGAGGTTGTAACTCTAATTACCAAGGGTTGTAATTCGTTTCATCCTTATTGTCACTTGGTTGATGATATTCACGTTCTATTGAACAGAGATTGGGAGGCAACAGTGCAACATGTTCTAAGAGAGCGTGACCAGTGTGCAGACTACTTAGCCAAACTTGGTTCTACTCAAGAGGCTGCAGAGATTATATGGGTTTATCCTCCTCAGGAGGTGCGCATGATGTTGATTGGTGATTCACTTGGGGTTGTGTTCATTAGGCCTTAGTTGTCTTGTTTTTTGTTTTCTTTCTATTGTACAAAAAAAAAGTATGAATTCATAAAAGTCTATTAACGTGTTTTTCAATTTATAATATAAGAAAAAGGAAATTAAATTTTCATGAGATAAGATAAGCCAAATTTAAACTTGAATTACATGATCTTTTTAGTTGTTTATAATCTTTTTAATACGATTAGATAATTGTTATTTGTAATTCCATTTCATGAGAGAATTATTATCCTAATTCTTTTATATAAATATTAATTATTTTATATAATTAAGTCACCAGTCACCACCCAATGCCCAATGCCCAATACCCAATACCCAATACCCATCCCCAATAAATAACCAAAAGTTTAATTTGTTTCCCTCAATATGGCGACGCAGAGAGCCCGAACAGCCACTTCAATGCGCGACGACGACGACGAAGACCTCATCTCCCTCCTCTACGAACAGCGCCAAGAGCTAGTGGCGGCGCAAAACGTAGAATCCGACCTGCACTTCGCTTTCGAACTCCAACTCCAAGAAGCCCTCGACGCCTCCCTCGCTCTCACTCCATCAACCTCCTCCTCACCGCCACGGCCACCGCCACCGCCACAGCCACAGCCACAGCCACAGCCACAATCATCTCCTTCAACCGATACTTTTTCTTTCCCCGCTCTCCAGTTCTCAGAACTGAAGAAACTCGAACAAGAGATTGATGACCGCAAGCAATTTGAGCTCGAAATGCGGCGAGTGAAGGAAGATCTCCAACGTTGCGTCCACGACCAGAAAGTGGCGCGTGAGATTCTCAGAATTCCGGAGCATGAATGGCGTGAGTGGGGCGACGATTTCGAGAAGCCCTTTGGAGAGGGATCGTCCACAAGCGACGAAAACGTATTTAGACTGTATTCCAAGGGTTTGCTCGGTGAAGAGACGGTTATTGGGGAAAAGACGGTTTTGGGGGGAATTGGAGTGGCAATTTGCGACCCGCAAAATAACTTGGTATTTGAGTTACGGAAGCCTTTGAATAGTTATGGAATGAACAAGACTACTGCCGAGTGCAAGGCTTTGATTGAAGGCCTTGATGCGGCGCTCGCTTTGGAGCTCAAGAGGATTGTGATTCACTGTGATTGCTTTCCACTTTTCCAATTCGTGAGTGCTTTTGTTTTTTTTTCCCCACTCCCGTCATAGGATCGAACTAAATTAAGTAATCTTGTTTGAAATTTGAACATAGATTGAACATTCTTGGTTGTTAATGGACCATAAAATTTTCCTTGCACTACTAGTAACAAATGTTATCATGTTACAATATAAATTAGTGTAATGTTGCAATCGTATCCTGTTATGCAGATCATTGGTAGGTGGCCTCCGAAGCAGAGGAAGACTGCTATGCTAGTTAATCAGGTGTCCTTACTGCAAAAGAAATTTCTGCATTGCCACACTACTCTTGTGGCACGTACTGTTATGACTTATACATTTAAACTTGCAAGGGAAGCAATACTATCGCAAGTCACCATGTCTACAGAGTCTGGCCATCGCAAGACTCCTAATGAGACTTGTGTTATCTGTTTAGAAGATACCGATGCTGAGCATATCTTTTCTGTTGATGGATGCCAGCACCGGTACTGCTTCTCTTGTATGAAACAGCATGTGGAGGTTAAGTTGCTTCATGGTATGGTGCCAAAATGTCCTCATGTAGACTGCAAGTCTGAGCTTAATGTTGACAGCTGCGGGAAATTTTTGACATCCAAGTTAGTTAATGTCATGAGACAACGAATAAAGGAAGCTTCTATTCCTGTCAGTGAGAGAGTATATTGTCCTTATCCCAAGTGCTCAGCATTGATGTCAAAAAAAGAGACTATTGCATTTGAAGGTACTGCAGGTGCTGGGCGCCGCTGCACGAAATGTTCTCGTCTTTTCTGCATTAATTGCAAGGTCCCCTGGCATAATAACATGACATGTGATACCTACAAAAGGTTGAATCCCAATCCTCCAGAAGATATGAAACTAAAGTCTCTTGCGACAAGGAATCTTTGGCGGCAGTGTGTGAAGTGTAACCATATGATCGAGCTTGCTGAAGGTTGTTATCACATGACTTGCAGGTACTATACTTCCATGTCCTTTTTAATTGATGTTCCTTTGAATATGCAAATACGACTTCCGCCGACAAATAGATATTACTTGGTGGGAAAATGTATGTTTTTGTAAATTGTGCTTAGTCCAGTATTCAATAGTGAATAGTAGAAGCTGAAAAGAAAATAAAGTGAAACCTCCTTTGTGCAGTTATGCCATTCCGCACTTAGTTCTTTTTAATTGCTCTCTTATATATATCATTTCATTAAAACCATTTTATGGAACGTGCAAACATGGGAGGGAATTGGTTTTTGTGAGTACAGCTGTGGAAGGAGTAAGATCTTCCCCAGGCTTTAATCTTTGTCCTCGACCCATTCTTCCTTCACCCATCCATATGGTTGTCTGGTATATGAACACGGTGAAGCCAAAAGTTATTTCATGTTGCATCTCAACAAAGTTGGATCTAGCAGAGGATTCTTTAGCGAGGGGAGAAGCTATATTAAGCCTTTAATGCTCACACATTGTAGTTAGTCTGATTATTGTGATTGTTTTGTAGATGCGGGTATGAATTTTGCTACACCTGCGGTGCTGAGTGGAGGAATAAAAAATCAACATGCTCCTGTCCACTTTGGGATGAGGATCATATATTGTATGATGATGATGATGATGGAGACTCTGATGAAGATGGAGATGACGAGTATTATGAATCTGATTCAGATGAGTATTAAAATTGGATATGAACAGTTATTGTTTATCCCTTCGTTACCTCCCCTCCTTTTTATTTTCCCTTTTATTTGGCTATACTTCATTTGTAAATTCCAAAAGATTAAACTTTATAAAATGTTTAGTTATCATCCATGAATGTTTGTTGAAGTTTTTTATCTGCCTTCTGAAGAACTAAACCGAAAATGGGAGGCACTGAGTTCAGAAAACCACTGGTAGAAACATATACGAAAGAAGAATAAGCCAATGCTTAATTAAGAGAATCGAGTGAGCATAGATGAAAAAACTGATTAATTTGTAAATTTTAGTTTTACATGTCAACTTTATTAAGTATAGCCTTAATTTTATAGCCTAAATGCAGTTTTATGTTATAAATGCATTTAGAAAGTTTAGGCAAAGCATTTGCTTTTATTATCCAACTTAAATTAAAATGACATGATTGTCTATTCAATCATTCATAATGCATAAAAGTTGTAACTTCTTCGCTTTGTGTCATCTAAAGATAAGATTTCAGAAGAGCGAAAACCAATCATACTTGATTTGAAGCTGTTGGTGACTCCCTAAGAGGTGGCCTTGACTCTCAATCGTTGAGTTTTGAGTCACGCGTCTCGAAATCGAATTTGATTCATTTTAAATTTTTAAAAAATATTGTTGTTTTGTAATCGGGAGTTGGTCAATTCCGGCCATCGGGTTGGGCTTTTGTTTCATTTCTTCAATTCCTAAGCTTAAGTTCGGTCTGAAGTTGAATTTATTGATGCTCAATTTATTAAATTTGGGTCAAGTTTATTTGGAACTCAACTTTTCAATGAATGAAATGACAGTAAAAATAAATTTGGAACTCAACTTTTCAGTAAAATAAAATGATATAAAAGGTTTATAGCAAGTGAATAAAATAATCGTTAAAAATTTTCAAAAAATTTAAAAGTATTTACTTTTTTGTGATTTAAGAAATTTTAGAAAACCTTTTAATTTATTAAATTTTTGAAAAAGTTCTTTATAACTTTTATTTTTTTTGGATTTTTAATACTTTGGTCAAAAAATAATTATCAAAATACATATAATATGAGCATCACGTATAAACCAAGTTCATACGTCGATTTGATTCAATTATTAAACTCATACTAATTTAACTCTTAAAATTGAATTTAGTTGATTCGAATTTAGTTTAAGAGTACTATATTAGTGACATTTAATTAGTTTATATATAATATTCATATCATATGTATTTCTTAGTAATTTTTAATGAAAATTTAAGATAAATAACTTTTTTGAAAATTAAAAATCAGAAATATTTTTCAAAGATTTTAAAAATTAAAAGGATTTTTACCTTAAGACTGATCATACATCTTTGCCCTTATATATAATGGGCCCATAAAACAGCCCAATCATTTTAGGCCGAAAGGCCTAGAATTTTGCGGCCCATGTAGAACAGGAATCGTCTTTCCCTTCCGTTTTAATTCATCCACTCCCCTGACGATACGGGGATAAGATTGGCTACTTGGCCAAGCGACATAAAGAAGGGACGTTACCGATTTGTGTGTGTGGAAGCAGCCAAAGTGCTGCGTGGAGATAGCTCTTTAACAGTTGGAAGCGGAAAAAAGAACAGAAACAAAAAGAGAGTGGGGTCCGGACGTAGTTAGTGATAGGGGCGGCGTGAGATTTCGGAGGTAAACGATGAGCGGAGCAGGTAAGAAAGTGTCAGATGTGGCATTCAAGGCGTCCAAGAGCATTGACTGGGAAGGCATGGGGAAACTTCTCGTCTCCGATGAGGCTCGCAAGGAGTTCGCCACTCTCCGTCGCACCTTCGACGAAGTCAACTCCCAACTCCAAACCAAGTTCAGTCAGGTATATCCAGGGCTTTATTTTTAGATTGACGGTTTTGGTTTATTTTGTTTTCCGCTCCCCATTTCTAGATCTGATCCTGCGGATTATCCGTTTTGATTCTTTGTTGATAAATGATTGTACTTTTCCATAGATTCTTTGTTACGACGAACTTGTATTTTTTTGCGTGCTTTTCTAGAGATTATTTCTAAAATTTTATGGTGTTACAATCCTGTGGCTTCTTCAAGTGATATGTTTTTCATTCGTTTATGCTGTGAAGTAATGGACCAAAGAGAGTTATTTGTAGTTTGGCTTACAGTTTCCTTTGTTGGAGATTGGAGATAGTGAAAGTTTTTTTATGGGTGACAGAAATCAAGTAGAGCACGAGCGTAATATGTAGTTAATTTGTTGTTGTGAGCTGGATTTTTGTTTAAGTTGATTTCGTCTGAAAATGATTATAAATTGCATTGGAGTTATCACTTTTTGTCACTGGTTGGACTTGTAAATATCACCTTTTTAATGTTGATTTGATGAATTTTATGATTGACGTTTGCTTTTGTATTTGCATTTGTTTCTTATTTCCCTTATTTGCAGAAAGTAGTAACAGTTGAGGATTTTAGGCGGTGGACATGGGGTGTAAGCCTGTAATTGCATTCTTTAAGCTATATAAGCAGCAACTCCTTTGGATTGTCTTGTGATTTTATTGTTACTTGTTATGAAACCCTAATCCAATATTAATTGTGACACGTTGTTATTCCCTTCTGTGCATGTCGTCTTCTTGTCCAATGTTTGAGTATTGGTGTCTGTTCCATTAACCTTCACTGGTTTTGTTTCTTCTTATATCCTGGAAAGTTCTTACGCAAAAAATGCTGATTGACTTGAAGTCTTCTTTAATAATAAACTCCAAATGGTTTTGCTTTTAATTATGCAGGAACCTGAGCCCATAGATTGGGAGTATTACAGAAAAGGAATTGGTTCTAAATTGGTGGATATGTACAAGGAAGCATATGACAGTATGTCTGTCTCCTCACTAATCCTTCATAAGCATTTTTTGATAAAGTTTCCTCTGTCCCTCATTCTGATACCTTCAACCGTTTCTTACACGGAGATCCAGTGGTAGGCTCCTTTAGGTGATGGTTAGGTCTACCTTTTCTCTGACAGTAGAGGATGGGGTACTTTTGGTTTTTCTTCCATTTATTTGACGCTTCTGAAATCCCTCTATTGCTTTTATTGGTTTTCTGTTCCAAACTGATGTGATGTGTACTTAGGCTTAGCTGACAAATAAATATTTAGGAATGGCGGAGCAAGAGGCATAATGTACCCAGATTCATAATTCATAATAGTGTTATGATATCTAGCTAATATTTATTTCCTTTTGAGTCTGCTCAGTATCTCGTGAGTGGTGATAACCAAATTTGATTCCATAATATTGGTCCATTTGCAAATTATAACTACAGCGAAGTAACTACTTGGTCTACCACATGTTAGGGATGCTTTGTGCATATTAGGTCCCTGTCTTCTAGGGTAAATCCATGCCAAAGTGGAACAAGTTGGAATTGCCAAGAGTGTGAAGGACCTTGTTACCTACAAACTAAGTTGGTAGGTGGAGCAAATGTACTGTCTGATATCCTGCATATCAAGAAATGCTGTGTTCTTTGGGCACATTCTTATTTAATTGGATAAATAGTTTTCTTGATTAATTCAAATATGAAAGTTCTTAGATGAAGACCACTATAACCTAAGAGTTGATGCTTTGTGGGCACGCGGCATAATTTACAGAGTTGACTTTTAACTTTTGTGGAGAGTGCATTGTAAACCTCCTGTCATTGGTTCTAAGTTTGTAGTTGAAGCTGCTGACATGAAGGTCACGTAGTTGAGCTAGGCATTGATATCTCCATTACCATTCTGCAAGATTTTCTATCTGCATCTGAATGGAACCAACCATTATTTGTATATATGCTGCCTTAATAACTTTTATGCAATAAACCCCTTGCAATTTGAAGTCAACATAGAATTTGCAATTGGAGATGTAATTTAATGAAATATTAAATCAGACCTTCCGTTCCTTCATGAGGTTGTTTATAAAATTTATGTTGGTGTACACCATTGAAAGTTTTTGTTGGGTTTGGCAGCTCACCATAAAGCAGATGACTCTATGAATGCCTATTACATTATGCCTCATGTTCCGTTGCACTTTAAATTTCATCCAATCACGTTGCATATTACCAAACATTACATCATTGGGTTCCTTTTGATCTGAAATTAACTTTGCATTACGATGTATTACCTTTCAGGTGTTGAAATTCCCAAGTATGTTGATACCGTAACTCCTGAATACAAACCTAAATTTGATTCTCTGGTGAGTATCTTTAAGATTATGAGTACTTCCTCACAAATATCTGATGTCAGCATTCTTTACTTAAACTTTCAGACACAAGCAATTTCTTTTTCATTAATCTTACTGTTTTTTTCCGAAGAAATTAATTGGGATAAATATACGTAGTCTCTGGTTGTTTGACTTGTGTGTGAAAAAAATTTCTATAGTATATTTAAAAAAGTCCCACGTAATTTGGTGAATGGACACATACATCCCTTTTGTTAGGTTTTCTGTCAACCTTTTTGATGGAATTGACACGTGGGATGTTTCAAACCATACCACATGTCAGTTCCGACTAGTTTTTCAACCGGAAAACTAATACAAAGGATATGTTTGTCCATTTAACAAAATATAGAGAGAATATTAAATCATAGGAGTTTCTTAGGAATGAGTTAAATCACAGGTGTCCATATCTTTTACTCAAATAAATTGCAAGTTAAAATCCACCTTTTTAAAATTCAGGTTATGGATTGTCGTTCTATCTGAAAAGGATATCTGTTATCCGGTGGAAGTTGAGTACTTTTATTATTTTATCATCTAATGAAGCCTAATCTGTTGCTACAGTTGGTGGAACTGAAGCAAGCAGAAGAGCAATCTCATAAGGAATCAGAGAGATTAGAGAAGGAGATTGCAGAAGTACAAGAGCTGAAGGTGATAGTGATGCTTGTTTTTATTTTTTTGGGTTTTTCTGGTCAATTTCAAAGGAAATAGAAAAAGGAAAACGAAAGGCTTTTTAAAAATTTTTTCTGTTATTTGATAATTTTCTCATGGGATTTATTACTGGAATGACAGAAAAAGATCAGTACCATGACTGCTGATGAATACTTTGAGCAGCATCCTGAGGTGAAGAAGAAGTTCGATGATGAAATCCGCAATGATTATTGGGGTTATTGATTTCATGGCTGCTTATCGCATCTCAGGAACAACTGAGCGATGTCTTGTGGATCATCTTATATATGCTTCATTGAATAGAATAAAATTGCGGTTTTACTTTGTTTTATCTGGTTCTGGGGGTTTTTTGTTATTCTGAAGCAAAACAAGCCTAGAGTTTTGAATCAGCATAAAGTGACTGACGAACATTAATTGATGGAAGACATTTCTGTTCTCTCAGATGGGAGGCATGGATTTGAACCGTGAGCTTATAACCATTTTCTCTTCCTCCAGGATTGTTCCGGTTTATATTCTTTGGAGTTGTATAGTATTTTTAGATGCACTTGCTGTGGATGACTCTCTGGTAGTAGATCCCATTGTCATGCAGTGAATACGCATGATAGGTTTTCTTTGGTCCTTTATTTAGGATGATGGTTTTCTGTGGGAGGGACGTTGTAACCGGAAAGAGGAAAAAAATTACTAAGAAATTGGAGATAATCTAAACTTCGCCTGTGACTTTTACGATTTAATTTTAATCCATCATTAACTGTTTTGTAAGTTTCCGGAGTATATGTTTGACTGTGTCTGATCTAAATGCCGACGGTAGACCATAAGTACTGTAGTCCAAAATTTAAAAATTGTGTTAAAATATTCAAAATTTTAATTTATTACAAAAATAGTTTGCATGTAACGTATTCCTTTTTTTCAAATACTTTTTTAGTATTTAATAAACTTTTGAACACAAAAATCTAATTTTCCTTTTCTTTCTGTTGACCTTGTAGTAGTTGCATAAAAATAGTAGAATTTCTTGTAATTCATGAGTTGGGATGCTTCCCCATCAACAATATTTCTCTCCTAGCTTCGATTGCGATTGACTAGCTCCCTGGCCGTGATAGAGGGTTCATGGAGGTCTGGTGAAGATTTTGTTTAAGAAGAAGAGTTCACAGAGGTGAGCCCATCTTCAAAAGATTGCAAATTTGATCTGGATGGTAGAAATATCAAATATGCCTTGTTTTAGCTTTAGTTTCGAGGTTTTCAATCTAGCTATTGATACATTCAAAAACTCTGAGGTTATGTTTAATTGGACGTAAGGTTTTTAACATAATTGAATGGAATAAAATAAAATTATTATAATAAAATGAAATGATTTATAATAGAATTGAATGAAAATATATGTAATATTAGAAAATTGTTGTTTGAGAGGGATGAAAGGGTTTATAATGTAATATAATAAAATATTGTTTCGAAGATAGATGAAATGAAATGTAATATATGTATAATAATAATGAATGACTATTCTACCCTTGATAGAAATAATGAGATGTATTGTTTTGCTTGTGAGTGTAATTGGTATTATAAAAAATTTAGTGAGGGTATATTAGGTAGTACATATTTATCATTTTATATTTCATCCTAAATCTCCCAAATCGAAGGTAAATTATTTTTACTGTTTAGGATAGAATATGATGTAATATGAAACTCTCCTCTTCTATCTTATTTCATTTCATTTTATTATAAACCCTCCACTCAAACGATAGAATAATCTTACATTTTATTTCATTCTATTCTAAATCACTCACCAATCACAACCTGAATGGTATTTCAAGGACTTATCAGTCATCCTTGTGAGTCCTTGTTTTGTGTTCGTGATAAGAAATGCTATAGTCCTCACTCTTTTCACAAAATCTGGTCAATTTTTAGGCAAGATTCTAAAGGAAAGAGCTCAAGATTTTATATTTACGAAGAATTCGTTGAGAAGAGTCAGGGCATGCATCGATATGTGACTTGTCATAAAAAAAACAGAGTTCTGTTGGTTGGTTAACAGCAGCTGAGTATATTTAGAAATTGTAGAAATCTAATTTTAAATCAATGAAAAAAACATCAATTTATACAGAAAAATGCAGAAAATTTTACTATATAATGTCATAATCTTAACTGAAATTTATCTGCATAAAGAATAACACAAAATAAAACAAATTTTCTAATGTTTGTTGACAGCTTCAAAAGTCATAACAGTCAACAATCCTACTCGGTTTTGAAGCTACATACACCAAGCTTTTGCCTTAAGAATTCGTATCTAACTTTAGGCAATGCCTTTGCTAGAATGTCATGGCATTGATTTTCTATTCTGTAGTGAATCAATAGCACTTTCCCTTTCTTTTCGAAATCTATTAGAAAATAAAATTTTATTTTGAAGTGCCTTGTTCCGGTATGAAACATCAGATGATTGGCTATTGAAATTGCAGCTTGATTATCCACAAATATCTGTGCGCTTTTTTTTGTTCCATATGCAAGTTTGTTAGAAACTTTGTGATCCAAAGAGCTTGATTTGTAGCAGCAGCAATCGCCATATATTCTGCTTTTGTTGTGGATTGTGCTACGCTTTCTTTTTTTTT
This sequence comes from Erythroxylum alaternifolium, assembly GCA_027478495.1. Taxonomy (NCBI): domain Eukaryota; kingdom Viridiplantae; phylum Streptophyta; class Magnoliopsida; order Malpighiales; family Erythroxylaceae; genus Erythroxylum; species Erythroxylum alaternifolium. The sequence continues at coordinate 13,338,568 of JANIIA010000191.1, read as the reverse complement.
TTTTTAACATCAAGAAAAAAATTTCAAAACCAAAGCTAAAATAGTAATATGAGGTGCTTCGCATGTCATCTACATATCCAATCCAATCACTATTTGAATAACCACGGAAACTAAAGTTTTCAACTTGATTGAACCTTATTCCATAATTAATTGTTCTTTTAATATATCTAAGAATTTGTTTTTGCTGCTTGTAAATGAATTTCATTAGCATAGTGCATGTACCTTGATAGCAAGCTCACTGCATACATGATATCTAGTGTAGTTGTAGTCAAGTACATCGAACAACCTATTAAGCTCCTGTATAAGCTTTCATCAATCTTTTCAGTTCAATCTTTTCTACAAATCTTCATTTTTTAAGGACCTCTTTTGCATATTTTTGTTGGCACAAAAAAATTTCACTTTGCTTTTGTTGTACCTACATCCCAAGGAAGAATGTCATCTTGCCAAGATCTATCGTTTGAAAAACATCTTTAATGTCTTCTTTAAACTTGTAAATTGGCTCCTTTCTATCTTTAAACTTGTAAATTGGCCCCTGTCTACTTCCTATCACAAGTAAGTCATCAATATAAAGAGACACCGCAAGTATTCCATCATCAACCTTTTTGACATATAAAATAAATTCATTTAGGCATTTTTCAAATCCTAAGTCCACTAAATGTACATCAATTATATTGTACCAAGACCTTGGCACTTATTTTAATTCATATAGAGCCTTTTTCAACAGATATTCCTTCTTTTCTTATCCTTAATAACAAAACCTCGTGGTTGTTCTGTAAATATTTCTTCCTCTAAGTACCCATTTAAAAATGCGACTTGACATCTATTTGGTGTACAAACCATAAGTTTTCTGATGTAAGGGCCAATAACATCCTTATGATATCCAACCGAGCGACTAGAGCAAAAATTTTAGAAAAACATACCCCGAACATTTAAACATATCCCTTGACAATAAGTCTTGCCTTATACTTATTTATAGAACTGTCAGGATTTAGCTTTGTTCTATAAACCCACTTCTTTCTTATAACTTTCCTATTTTTTGGTCTGTCTCCATGTTTCGTTTTTGTTATTCATGTTGAGCCCCTCCTTCATTGAAACTACCCATTTTTGATCAGTTACAGCTTCCTCATGTCCTGCAGGCTCTATTAAAGTTACATTACACCTTTGATAGATATCTGAAGGTGATTGGGTGCCTCTACGTCTTTATTGATAATTATTTATTGCCTTTTGGTAAGGTTCTGCTTTCCTCTATAATTTATCTCTTTTAACCTAATGAACGCAGGAGAAACATAAGAACCAAATGTTTTTAGATTAATAAAATATAGTTTGTAACCATATCATGCTTCAAAAGGAGGTTTTTTTTATACAAAGCTTGTTGGGAGCCTGTTTAGTAGATAAATAGTTGTGTTTGTATCCTCAACCAATAATTTCTTTGGTAGCCCTTTGTCATAAAGTAAAAAGCTTGTCATCATTATAATTGTAATGTTTTTTTCTTTAGAACACTGTTTTGCTATAGTGTGTAAGGTACTATCAATCGATGTTTTATGCTTGCATCCAGGTAGAATTTGTTGAATTTTTCAGAGGTGCATTCAACCTTATTATCATATTTGATAACCTATACCTTGAATCCACTTTAAGTTTCTACAAAAGCTTTAAACTTCCAAAAGATGTCAACTACCTTTGACTTAAGCTTCATAAAATAAATCTGACAAGCTTTTGTGTGACAATCAATGAAAACAATATAATACTTGCTACCATTCAATGAGTTTCATAGGTCCTCCTACGTCTATATATATTAAGTATAGCTTTTGAGCAACCCTAAAAGCCCTACTTTGTGGAGAAGGAAGCCTTGTTTGCTTCCTATATTGATAAGTTGCACACGTAAGAAGCTCCTTCCCCAATTGAGGCAAGCCTTTCTTAATATCAATTTTCTTTATAGAAAGTACAACTACATAATGCAAATGCCCTAATCTTTTATGCCGAAGTATTGTATCATTATCTTCTTTATGTATAATAACCTGCCCTTTTTATATTAAATATAAGATAAAGCTTTTGTCTTTCATTTGAACTTTGAACACATCTCTACCTTCTGCATATTAAATTATGCAACTTTTATCTTCAAAGAACACCTTATATGTAACCCCCCATTACCCTAGAGTATGTACCGGAACGCCCGTAGGTCATTCCGACACATATCCCAAGATAACGGAGCGCTACGTGAAAATACTATCGAACTCCACATGGCATCACATACATTTAAAATATAAGAATCAGTAAATGACATTCACAAATTTTTAAAACCAAAATCCTCTTTGTATTACTCCAAAACATCTGTATATACATGAGTGTACAAACTGTACATATCAAACCTAATACATGTACTATGCCAAAATCATACAAACTCCTAACTAGGTCATCCTCCAAATCTGGA
>JANIIA010000191.1:13311573-13328914 GCA_027478495.1 Erythroxylum alaternifolium | reverse complement strand
GGAATGAAGGAAGAAAGAAGAGGAAGATGAAACCAATTTGATTTTGGATTTCTAAGCTAGGTTTTGGGTTTTCTAACTTAGATGGGCTATGGGTAGGTTAAGTTTGAGCTTGATTTGTGTTAATTTCATTTTGTTGTGATTATGAAAATTTGGGGGATTTCCATGTTAATTGGAATTGAATGAGAATTTTTTGGTTATGTTAGAAAATCAAGAACAACCTACCCAAGAGCAAGAGGAAGGGCACAATTGAGTTTAGATTTTTAAGAGTTATAAGGTGGGTAATTTATTTATAGTTATTGTGTAATAAGCAAATTGCCTTGTATGTGTGTTGTGTGTTAAAATGATTTGCTTTGAAATATTGTGATGTGGAAATTGCATTATAATGTATGACATGTGATATAAAAATTGAATTATGAGTATAATTATGCTATGCCTTGGAATTTTATCATGGCATTTTGAGTAAATGGAAAGAAGAAAAAGCATGAGAATATGAACTTGTGATTGTTTGAATTGAGCATGAGATTTGATTGTCTTTGGGTGAGAGAGGAACTGTTTCATAGTTATGTGCACGTCGACATAAGCCTTCTCTCGGTTGCTCGCTTGTGGCACACGAGATCTGAAAAGTGGACTCGTTTCGTTCACAAAGTAAACTTTGGTTTCTCTGTTTTGTTCCACGGAACTCTCGAGCCATTTGTTTATGCATTTGCATTTTTGATGTGTTAAGTTTTAATGAAGTTATGTATTATGCTTTGATGTTAAATCACATCTAATATGTTTTACGTGATGATGTATTGAGTTATAAGTTATGAATGTTGAACTTACAGTGTTGGGTTAGGATAAGATGAGTATGCTTATATGATTAGATGCATGTATGTTTGATTCTGTAGCTCATCGCCAATGGCTATAAATATATTAGCCACTGAGCTATGTAACTCAACCTAATATTTTTTCCCTCCTCAGGTGCAGAACGAGAAGATTAGCGATCCTTGCAAGGCATTTAGAACTCCAAGATAGCTAGAAATCTTTTGTACTAAGCTAGTGACTATTTTTTTTGGATACCTTTAGGGGCATATCAAACATGAGCATCCTTTTGTATTTTGTATTAAGTTGATGTGTATGTTGATATGTAAGTAAAGCTTATTCAAACATTCACTTTGTTTAGAAATGAGAATGAGAAATTGAGAAGTTCCTTTTTATGTATGATTATGTTATTTTAAAGGTTGAGTTTAATGGAATGTGTATGTGCATATTCTTCTTTGTTGAGTTTGCAAATTGTTGTTAGTATTAGAATAGCATGTTAGAGTTAGAAGGATTGCATGTGATAAATCACTGAGGTGAGATTCAAAAGTACTTAGTAGTTGGATTGATATAAAGAGACATTTCATTTTGCAAGCTTTCATAGGTGGAGAGATTGTGTTCTGAACTCAAAGGAAAAAATGCATTGATCTAGGTAGATTTAGCCTAATTTGTCTCATGAAATTGTATCTTAACGTTTTATCTTTCCAACGGTATAAAGTATAAGATTTTTGGAAATCGGAGTTGAGAGTTATGACCATTACAAGTTAGGATGTCGCAAAGGATGTATATACGGAACAACTATGGAGATTGAAGTGATATGGCACTAGAAGAGGTGGATTTGGGGAGATTATCAGTAAAAGGGATGTTAGAATTGAGTTAAGATCCATTGGAGTAGTCTTGGAGGGAGAAATTTGTTGTTACACCCGAAGGTTACACGGTCAGGCCGTGTATATTCACACTGGCCGTTTATTCCTGATGCAGAAAAATTTCTAGACCAAAAGGTTACACATTCTGCCCGTGTTGTTTCATACGGCCCATGTTTTATCCCTCCAAATGACAAAATCTCATTTTTCGTTCTTCACAAAAGTTGTAGATCCAAAAGTCGTCGTCAAAACCGTCTATATAATACCTTAATCAGATATCCCTAGTGAAAGTTATGCCAATTGTTCCGAGATAGGTACAAAATGATTAAGGACATGAGCATAGTTGATTCTTTTCACCATAACTTCATAACCGACCTCCAAATTAAGTGATTCTTGAAGCGATAGATTCCTGACACATTTTTATACCTTTCAAAAAAAATTTGTAGCCTTTTGTGATGATTTAAAGAAGATTTACGTAAGTGAAATGAGGGATCGGTTGGAAGGGCATAATTAGGTTATGAACATACTTTGGAATTTTTAGTATATCTTGAGCTATAGAGCTCGAAATGAGATGGTTCTTATTTCAAGATAAACTAGAGACATAGAGCTACAATTATCTTGAAGAAGTCAAATTGTGATGTCGGTATTGGCGGTGTGGGCAACCCACCCTTGTGAGAAGACGGCAAAGTGAGGGTTCACTAGAATAACCCTACAAGGAAACCCGCTCACGTTTTTTTGACTTCAGAGTGATAGTTGGGCTCCAGGAATGGGTTCCAACACTCCATCCCTTCTTGTAAGGCCCTAGTTTTTTCCTTACCTTAAGTTAGTCCCTCTAATGAGTCTCTTCAAAAATCTCTTCTCTAGAAAACTTGGCTCTAGGAAGTAGGAGACTTCTCCCCCAATCTAAAGCTTTAGTTTTGTCCCCCCACCTTAGCAAATGGAAAATTGATAATTAACCCCAATATGAACATTTTAAAATATTGAGTTGTAAATGGGAAGCCACATTAATTAGCATTTTTCTTATAAAAGGGACCTCCTTTCCCTCTAATGAACCCATTAGCTCTAAAACAATGGAATAAACATGGCCTTAAGGAAGTTCTAACAAATGAAGACAACTTTTCCTTTTTTGAAATTTGATTCTCTAGATCAAGCTTAGAGGATCTTGGAATCGAGGCCATGGAATTTTAGTAAAAAACCAGTTTTCTATTAAAATAAAGGGTAGAGATCAAGCTACAAAACCTCAAACAAAGGGAGATATCCTTATAGATTAACATCAATAACATTCCATTTGAGTATTAGATCAAAAAGGGGTTAAGTCATCTTGTTAGATTCATTGGAAAATCTATATGTTTTGATGAAACAATAATTGGAATAAAAAGACTCAACTATGTCAGGATTTGTGTCATTATGGATAGTAAACAATGTCTCCTTGATACCTTCTCTTTGATGAGTATAGACAAAAGTGAAAACCTTTTTGAGGATGAAGTTTTCTTAAAGACATAGTTTAGCTCAAGATAATAAAGATTGGAACCTTACTAATATATTTTTTTAAGTCAGGAGGATTTAAATAACTAATGCAATTGGAGAGAAAAAATTTAAGATAGCGAGAAGAAAGGGAATGGTGCTAAAATGATTGAGGGGAACATAACTTATAGAACCAATATAGAAGATTGTCTTAAAGGAGCTAATTATATTAATGAGGCAATTAAAGAGTGGAATTAGAATGACATCACTAATTATGAAGTCAGCTGTAAAGGGTCAATTGTGTTGAAGAAATAACTAAGGTTCACTATATTAATCCTCAATATGATGAAAAAAGATAACATACTCGTAATAAGTTGAACAACCAAGATGGTGATAAGGAAAATGGTGAGATATATAATTAGGATACTCCAACTAATATCCTAAAAAAGGTTGTAGCCCTTCTAGAGATAGTTACTCCTATTGTTGAAAGCTCTATATGCTCTTTAATTGACAAAACATTGGAGGAATATGTAAAAGATAAGGAATTCAAGACTATAATTAAGAGAAATTCAAAGAGGCAACAAATGAGTAAACCAATATCTCATTCCTTGCTTAAATTCTTCTATGGAGAATTAGAGGACTTAATAGCCCTAAATAAATAGTAAGCTTTTTATATTTTATTTAGGTTAATAAAACAATGCTAATTGGATTTTGGGAACTAAGCTTAAACAGAATCATTTTAGCTACTTAACTATGTAAAAACTACTAGATAATCATTACAAACCATCAATTTATTATAATGGTAGGATTTGGCCTCTTAAGATCCTAATAAAATGAAAGCTCTTCACATAATCATGAATGATCAAATGATTTATTTATCTCTAACGCTAAAGAAACAAAATATTTGGTTTCAAACTACTTTTGTGTATTCAAAGGGATTTCAATGACTTATTATTCCCCTTAAAATTTGAAGGAAATACTTGTCTTAAAAACTATTCGAATGTTTATTGATTATTCTAGCTTTAATTAGATTACCGACCTTAAAATGTAGGGCCAATATTTCACCTAGAGCAATAAGAAAAAGAGGAAATGGCTATTGAGGAAGAGAATAAATGGAGATTTGGTGAATGCCCAATGGATCTCCTCATTCCCTTAGAGGAAAATTGCTTTTATAAACCTATAAGTTTCATACCACTCTCTTATTATTGTTTAAAATTTACTCACTCATAAGAGAAGAAACTTACCCTTCAAATTCAACATTAAGGCATTGGAGGAAGCTATCTTGAAGAGGCTTGAGGCTAATTTTTAGGGGCATAATATTTACATTTGTTTGAGGAAGTTATAATAGATTAAAAAGGAGCTAAATTTCTTTAATAACAAAAGATTCAGTAATACCATTCAAGCAATGACTAATGAAAAAGACACTCTTAACATTATTTGCATCCTATTGATTTGACTTTTTAGGATCGAGAAAAAAAGCTTTAATCAATTACAACTAGACCTTTAATATCAAACTTTTGCTTTTAAAACAGAGATCAAAGAATCAACGACTTAAATATGATTATAGGAACACTTTTTTTTTCACAACTTAGTGCTGGTAAGGAAAAATTGTAACATGATTACTTCCATTTTAAAATAAGATGGTATACCTCAAATATGAGATTAAGTAAGAAGTTTTTAGTTATTTCACTAACACTTTTGGCTCTCTTGTTAACAGTATTTCATCTTCCTAGCTATTACAATTTGTCATCAGGGATAGGATCTCATCCTCAGTTACAAACATTATTATTAGAACTTTCAATGTAAATGATGTTGAAGCTGCACTATTTTATCTAAATCCAAACAAAGCTCCAAGTCTTAATGGCATAAATGTTCTTCTTTCAGAAAACATGGCCTCACACAAAGACTATAGTCACAAAAGCAATGTTTGAGTTCTTTCAAAAATTTTGTTACCCTTACCCCCAATGTAATTTCTCCTACTTCTCTAAAGGATTTTAGGCCTATTTCATATCGCAACACAATGTATAAAACTATAGCATAGCTACTAGCTAAAGAATTAAAGATTCTCTAGTTTGTCTCATTGACTCCTTTCAAGGAGCCCTTGTAAAGGGAAGGCATGTTAGGTATAACATCTTGTTAGCTCTAGAGCTCTTTAAAAACTATAATGGAAAACATTTAAGCTAGAATTGTTGCATTAAGGTGGATTTACATAAAGCTTTTGACTTTATTAATTGAAGTTTTATTACAAACTCTCTAAAAACATATGGTTTTCTTGATACCTTTGTATTGGAATGAACAATGAATGACTTATACTTCTTTTTTCATGTTGGTGAATGAAGAAATTACTAAGGTAATTAAAGGTGCTAGAAGTTTGAGATAAGCATATCCTCTATCCTTTCATCTTTTTACCTTAAGTATAGAAGTGTTTACTAGATTAGTTAACATGGTTATGTCTCAAGATCATAAGTTTAAATTCCAGCCTAAATGTAGGTCTTTGAGAAGTTATGGTTTAATTTTTGTTGATGTTCTAATTTTATTCACTAAAGCATAAGCTAACTCCATTAGTTCTCTTATGTCAACCTTGAGCTCACTAAGATTAATGTTAGGACTATTTATGAATAAAGGAAGAGGCCATCTTTACAATGAAAATGCTGCTCAACGTTATGCTTTATGGTAGTTTGATATGTTTGAAATCTTTGAAAATGCCTTTAACATCTAGTGATCCCAATTTTCTGCAAGAGGCCTATATAAGGAGAGTTCATCCTTTGGGTTGAAAATAAGGGACTATCAAATGGGTATAACAAAATCCTAATAATGGTAGGAATACTATAATTGATCAATTCATTAATCAATAGCCTTTATAACTATGGGTCATCAAGTGTCACACTTCCCTTGAATATCATCAAATAAATTGAGAAAATTATAAAAAGTTTTTATAATATAAATGTGATGCAAGAAAGGAACTAGCTATAGTGGAAGGAATTATGTATGCCCAAGGAAGAGGAAGGATTAGGTATAGTATCAATAAGGGTAACAAATAAAATGCTTATAATCAAGAGGATATTAGCTAATAAAGAGGCTTTGTAGGTGAGATGGATCTATACTTACTACATTAAGAGTGATAATTTGTGGTTAATGGAGCCTAAATGCAATTCTTCATAAACTATAATTGATATTATCAAGTTGAAGGAAACTTTCAAGTCATGTTTTCAAAACCACATTGGTAGTGGACTCTCCATGTCCTTTTTATGATAATTGGACCTTATGTGCCCTATTTGTTAGAGCCAATGAACTACAAACTCTCAAAGGGATCATATCAAAGTTGGCATTAGTTAATGAGGCTCTCAACTTGGCTTATGTTCATCTACTACTCCTTGTTAGCTCTAACATAACAAACCAAATGATTGGAATTTATGTGTATTTTGCCATCAAAAAAAGGAATTATAGAGCATCTTTCCTTTGAATGCAACTTCACTTCTAACATTTAGGATAGGGTAAAATAATTATGTAATATTTTCTCTCTTTCCTCGAAATGGCAAGAACTAATACAAAAACTTTCCTTATATTTCAAATAAAGGAAACCTTATTATGCGTAAAGTTTCCTTAGGCAATACTATATATCTTCTATGGATGTAGAGGAACAGGAGAATATTCCAACAAAAATTCTTATGGATATTTACACTTTAAAGAGAGTTGTTTAATTCAACTGGGGATCAACTTGGTCTCTATTATACTAGTCTCCATCTAAATAGATAGATAGCATTGAGATGGATACTACAAGTCTAAAAGCCTCTCTATGTAGCATAAAATGTAGGTTAATAATTTTAGCCCTTTGTTATTAATCTATTATTTCTTTAACTTTCCTAAAAAAAAGTTATATATAGACAAGAGAAAGTTAAACTATATACTATTAAGGAAATTAAAACTTATAGTTATTAATTTATATCTAAATTCACATTTAAGACTCTTTGTTAAATTAATCATTGCTGAAATATATTTTCCGAGTGGTTCTCTCATTAACCTTATTATTTTGAATATGATTTTTCAATTAAATTAATTCTTAAATTTTCTTATAAAGACATGACATATTACCATTTCTATTAATCAATTTGCATAAATTGAAGATCATACATATAAGTTACTATAATCCGTTACCTTAGTAGTAGATTAAAAAATTCCAAAAGAATAAGTTAATTAAGAATGGGCTTGAAATGGAATTAATAGATACATTGCAGTCAATAGATGTTAGCTAGTTGAAATAAACTTGATTCTAGTCCAATTTGAAATAAAAATATAGAATCATAACCTAATGAATTATTATTATTTTGGATCTTTATAAGGTTTTTCCAAGGAGTTGTATCTAGTTTAGATCTTGCCTTTTTTGGAAAAGGATAAAAAAATGTAACCAAACATGTTGCTTCTTTCTTTTAAAATGATTGTTTCGACCTTAAGATACCTTATTCCTATAATTAGACAAATTACTTCTTCCTTCTACAAATCCTAATCACAATTACAAAACCTTGGCTATATTTTTTACCTAGCCGCCGTTGCCTCTAGTAACATTTGCTGCAAGCCACCGCCTTCATCATCATTAATTAACGCCATCACCAACTTAGCTTCCAACGACCATTGCTCATTGGTGACATATCATCTAACAGTGACATTATCTAGATCATCAACGACATCTCAATAACAAAATCATCTCAGACGATACAAAAGCCATAAAAAACCAACCTCACATCTCCATCACTATTTAATGTCTCCATTTACTAGCAACCTTTAATAAGTAGCTTCTAGTGACCCAGAAACCTTTTCTCAAATGAACCTACAATGTTCAATCATATTCAACAACAGCAACATAAAACTAAAGAGCCTAGAACATTTTCTAGATCTCTAGCAAAGGTAATGACAAACATCATGCCACTAATAAGGGTGAAAACATTAAATTATCATTAGGCTAAAGGGACAAAATGGGCCTTATGGGTTCCCAAAACCCTCTTATACTTGTAAAGAATTCCAGAACAATTCTTTTTTTCTGTAGTTTATCAAATTGGTGTTTTTTATCCATTAGTGCATGGGATTTGAATGACTGAGTTGCGTGTAGAACAAATCTCTCTAAATGATAATAGCTTGTCAAAATATGCTTATAATTGGATAATCTAAACTTGTTATATTTTAAACACACTTAATTAGATCATAGTCTGATTTTAGGGCTAAAAGCCCAAATTAGGACTAAACTTTTCTTTGATCAATTTAATACCAAATCTTTTAAGATGCTCAATAAAGGTATAAACGTTCACGAGTTTGCTCAATTTTAAGCTTTTTTGGAGATAAATTATGAAGTGTCATACATGCGCCGTTATTGACAGGCCAGTTGGTTTTTAAATGCCACTTAAAAAAATCCATGTGGCTTAGGTGGATTTTCTGAAAATAAGGGCATAAATAAAATCATTTAGATTTTATAGCAGTAGCCCTAAATTAACTTTTCATCTCTAAATTTTCCTTGTTTCTCTTGGAAACTTAATAATAGGGTTGTCCGATCACAGTCGAGCACTATAATCTCTCTCGCCAATCTGCCCTCCTCCATACATCATCAATGTCAATTATTCTAATCCTTCTTACCGATTTGCCTTACAATCCTTCAACGTAATTGTTCTCTCTAGCAATCGTTAAGTATGTTCATATTTGAGGTTTGACAATTTGTGTAACTTTAAACAAGCATTTAAGAAGCTTTGACAGTACCATTTTGAGTTGTTAACATTTTGCAAAACCTAGCAAAATCTATGCTTTTGGTTCTTAAATCAACATCTTTGGTGACCTATCTTTCTACATGAACACTGAAAGTTCATAAGGATCTTTTTTGTTAGATGATTTCCATTAACTTTTTTGCAGTCATTACACTAAAAACTCTTGATAATTGTTTATCATAGTGTGATATTCCTTCTCCTTTCTCTTTATCTGTATAAGGCTTATAGCGGATTTATTGTTAATTTTTCAGGGTCTTATAAAAAAGATAATGCAAGCTGATGAGGATGTTAGGAAGATAACTTTGTCAATTCTTATTATAGTTTGTGAGTTGCTCTGTTGATCATTATTATAGTATGTTTTATGAATTTATGGTTATATTCTTGTTTCGTGTTATTACAGTTAAATCTTTAGAATTGTTTTGACAAGATCTGTGTGATCGTACATATAACCCTTCAGAGAGAAGCGATAACCCTTCAGAAAGGAGCACAGACTATAAATATGGTGCATTCGTAAGTGGCAAACTACCTGTTATTTCTTGTAACAACTTTTATTGTTCAATGTATGAAAAGCTTGTTTGTTCTCTACCTATTATTCCATTTGAAGGCGTATACATTAGTTGGTGTCTCTTCAGTCTCTTATAAAAAATTAATGTTTGTTATAAATGTATTAGGACTGAGGCTTTATATAACCTCAAAGTTTCTTGAAATGGTTCTTCAACTATTTGAAACTCGTTACTAAGCCTACAAAAAGGGTTTAGTTTAGTATGAATATCTAATTAGGCCAATCAAAGTAGAGGAAAAATTCAAATTGATTTTTCTCATATGACACGTTAGATAATGTTAGCTAGTCATGGTGTATAATATGTGGCACTTGCATGATGTTATAGTTTGTATATCTTTTAGAGATAAGTTACTTATGAGATTTAGCATGCAAGATAGTAAATCAGGTGGAACCTTTGTTAAAAAGGGAGATAATGAAGTATAAGCAGTAGTTCTTATCTGTGGATCTTATAAGAAGTCTGGGAATTATTTACCCCTTTAGCAGGACCGTCATGCTTTAAGAATGAACAATTTGCCTGTAATCTTAATATTGCCATATGTTGTTCTAGCCTTTTGCTTAATTACTAAATTTAATGTTTGTTATTTTTAGAAATAGTATCATTTTTAGTGTAAATATTAGAGATGGTACTCATTAATTTTAAATGACCTTTATCTTTTTTTTATTAAGCTCGATGTTAGTGATTATTAATAGGGCTTTGATGAATATATGAATTTAGTTATGGATGATGCTAAGGAAGTTAGTGATTGTTAGTTCTCTTTTCTAGTGATACATACACTAGTATATTTTTGTATTAACACTATGCCTTATTATTTCTTCGATATCTAAATTTTTATATGATACACTATTGTTGTTTCATTTAGGAGTGGGCTAGCTACAGTCGATTCATTAAGGTGATGCTAAATAATCCTGCTGAATTAGGCTAGGAAGCTACATGCATTTGATGAGGTCATTATAGTTTGGCAGAATGGCATTTGGTGAGGTAATTATGAGGTTTCACCATACGGGATGTTTGGTTAATATAAGTGATAATGTTAGGCATAGGGGTGGTTTTGTGGGTGAAAAAGAATTTGATCCTGACTTACTCAGCTACTTTTAGCTGCTTGATGTACGTAAGACTAGTGGGTATAACAATGTGAAAAGGATTTTATCTTAGGCCAGGTTTAAACAATTTAATGGTTTGAGGGTGTACCAGATGATGCTAGTGTGTTAGATATGGTTAGTGAGATGATGGTTATTGATGCAATTGATATTTATGTTGAACATGGTGTAGATACCTGATAGGTGTAGATTGCATTGTATTTTTATATGTAATCTGATATGTGTTTAGTGGTTAATTTGATTGTTTAGTGTGTGTTTAGGTTGAGAATTTTGTTAGTTCATAAATACTTATGTTTAAAGTGTTCTTTAGGTGAAAACATGTTTTAAAGCTTCAATTATATATATATGAGATGTCGTGATGAGTTTGTTAGTGTTTCAGGGCATTTAGAAGAGTTTCAGAGGAGACCTGAACGAAAACACAATCCCACAAATGTGGCAGGTAAGCTATGATTATGACAGAAACACCAAAACAGGGCAACATTCGTGAAAAAAGCTTGAGCACAGAGCCACGATCGTGGGGAATCTACCACGATCGTTGCAAATAATAGATAAACTGACCACGATTGTGGCCTGCACGTAGACATATGTGGAGTCATTTTCATATTCGAGTTTTTGAGGGACATTTTAGACATTTCGAACCTCGGAAAGACACTAGAGTTACCTTAATTGGAAAAGACTATAAAAGTATTATGATGTAACCCTAGAAAGGACTCTACATTCAACCTACATTTGGAAACCTAAAAAAGAGAGAGAAAAGAAGAAGAGGAAGAAGAGGAGGGTTTCGACGTCAAAGCTTCTCGGAATAGGTGATCTCCAAATGTCGCTGATTTCCTTAATCATCCAACCTAAGTTTCACTTCCTCCCCATTTACCTTTTTATTCATTTAATATGTAAAATTGAGATTAGTTATATGGTTATAAATTTTGAGATGTTAATGATATTCTAACTTTTCTTTCAGGATTTTGTTTATATTTAATGTTAATCTAGTTGAACTATGCTTACTTGATTAGGGTTTTGTGATTGATTAATGTATTTGCATGTTTCGGTAATAAACCAAAAAGGTTGAACCAGATAAAAATGATTAGATTGGAATAATGAGAGTTAGGCGATCTAATTGACTACTTAATCAATCTAATCGGTAATTTCATGAATAGAGATCCCATACGAGACTTGATTGTTTAATAGAAAGCTTTAGAACTAATTATAATTATGGGCAATTTGTGAATTGAGAGATTGCAAGTCCATAATTTGATTAGGTCTACAATGTAAGGAATGATTATAACTCGAGAGAGAGTAATCAACCCTACGATCGTCTATAACTAACACCCCCATAAACACATAAAAGGCTAGATTAGCATTAATGATAGGTAAAATCCCTTGTCACATAACTTGATTAATTATCTTGACAGATTTCCATTGTTACATTATTTGTTCATTGCTAGTTTGTTTGATTTAGTTTACTTTTTAGTTTATTACTCGAATTTGAGTTTTAAACAAAGCACAACCTGAATTAAGTGGTGCCTAAGCAGAATCTCTGTAGGATGATATCTACTTTTTACTACAAGTAGCAACCTGTATACTTGCAATTTTTTTAGTAAAACAAGCAATTTGTTTTTGCAATCAACAATTTTTTGACGTCGTTACTAGGGATTTTTTTTAGCATCTTGTTTAGCTTAGGTGACTTTGATTTAAGAGTGATACTTTTCCTTGCATTTTTACGAGTGCATGAACACAAGGAACATAAGAAGGTCTAACGAGCTTAATGAAGAAGAGTTTTTACATATTATAAGGCACGAAAAAGAGCTAAAATAGTTAAATGTGAAGATAAAATACAAAGGAATATAGCAGAAGAAGGAGTGTTAGCCTCGGGTCTCGGTCCTTATTTCGTGGCGACAAGGCACCAAAATTAGGAGACTTTTAAAATAAAATAAATAAATAAAACTAAGATAAAGATAAAAAGAATTCACAATGGGAGTAAAAATAAATACACAAACAATTAAAATAAAATAGCATAAACTAAAGTAGACATAAAAATAAATTGGATTGGGAGTCGAACAAATAAACAAACAAATGAATAAATAAAAGAAAAAGAAAAAGAAGAAATGAAAAAGTCATGGGTGTGAAGCACAATCGTGATTTTTGGTGAATAATAGGGTTCGTTGCAATAGTGTTTGTGCACGATCGCGACATCTATGAAAAATTGAGGTACATCGCGATCGTGCTTGTGCACAATCGCGATAATCCAACTGCACACTCCTAGTTCAATTTATCATAACTTTCAATCCTGAAATTCAAAAATTATAAACTTTATTTTGTTAGAAAGCTAAGAGAAAGAGCTACAATTTTTATGTATACAATTTTGTCAAATTCTGCCTAAATTAGTACAATTTATTCATTGAAGTTTCAAAACATATTTTTATCCCCTCTTTCTCTTATTTCCTCTCATCTGTCAATATACATTCTTACAAAAACAAAAGACCCAAATCTAACAAACACAATTCAATACATGTAAGACTCCTAATAAAACCGACTCCTAACCCAACAATTTACTTAAGAAGAATTTATCCAAAAATCATTAAACAACTAACAATTTATTTCCAACACAATTGACACTAACAAAAAAGAAATTTCTACACAGATACAAAAGAAATTCTTCAACCCTTCTTTCATTCATTTTTCCACAAGACAAAATTACATCTTTCAGATGTTGCAAAGTTTATACATAACTTCCATTACATATTCAGAGTCAGCACAGTAGCATAATACAAAAATACAACATGAATGCTCATGCTTGACATGCTTCTAAAGTACCAAAAGTTTATGAACTAACTTAGTTACAAAATAGAAATTCTAAGAGGCAGCCAAAGTTTTTGCAAGGTTCAGTGTCGATCTGCTATTTCTGCATTTAAGGAGTAGAAAGATAATGGGGTGAGCTAGGAAGCGCAGGGGCTAATACGTTTATAGCCATTAGCGACAAACCATACACACACAAAAAAACATATACATAAATTTATATCACATTTAAATATACATTATCCACGGTTCAAGCTCACAGATAACCATATTCTTACACAAATTGAATCAGATAAATTTTTAATCATCAAAACATAGCACTCAATCATATGTCGTGTTTAGCAATTTAAAGCAAAATGCACACATATAATGGCTTGAGAGAATCCCATGGAACGAAATGGTAAAATCAAAGTTTACATCATAAACGAAATGAGTCCATTTTTCAGAGCTCATATGCCACAAGCGGGCAACCGGGAGAAGGCTATAGGTCCATGTGAATATGACGAACGAAATGGTATCTCTCTTGCCCATATAAGCAAATCTCCGATGCTTACATATTTCATATTGTAATCATATTTTCATGGTTCTTAAATTTTCTGTTTTTCATTAACATCAAAGCAGCAGAATTCTTGCAAAGCAAATATGATATTAAGTTCACAGAACATTTCTCCCACATTCACAATGATAAAAAGACAAGCATTTATGTACACATACAAGCAAATAATTCAGCTCATCAACATAATGACTATAAATGTATTACCCACCTAGTTACTTATAAATTCAAGCTTAAGTTTGTTCTTCCTCTTGCTCTCACCTTCGAGATTCTTGATTCCCTTCAAACAAACATATTTTTTGTTCAAGCAACATATACGAATAGAACTTCTATAAAGCTCTATTATCCAAAAATGAGCTTAGACTTAATCTACTCTTAGTTTGTCTAACTAGAAGAACTAAGATCTAGTAAAAGTTCATGAAAATCTAAGAACATAAATCTCTTATTCCTCTTCTTTCTCTCTTCATTTTTAGCATATAAAAACCTAGTTTCTCTGCTTTCTTCTTCTATCAAAATAAGAAAATATATAAATGGTTACCTAAAACTCAACTGAACCCTCTTCTTCCACTTCTTATCTCCTTTTTCTTTCTTTCCTTCTTCTCCTTTCTATGCTTCGGTTTCTCCTTCTCTTCTTCTAGTTTCTTCTACGACTTTCTCTATTTTTCTTTCTTACTATGCACGACTCTCTCTTCTCATCTTTTCTTATTAGTTTAAGACAAACTTTTGTCTTTCCAAGCTTACCCTTCCATATTTAATCTAATGTCTTCTAACCCCTTAACTTAATTCTAGCTCTTCCTTTTAATCCATGCAACTACACGTAATTAATTATATGCCTAATTAAACTCCAGCAATTGCTAATTCAAGAATTCCAATTTATATTCATGCTTGCTAATTTATTTAAAATAAAGTCTAAAAAAACTTAGGGTCCAATAGAGGTGGCTCAAAATCATACTGATATTTTTTGTGCCAACGGAAATATACATTAAACATTATTTCAGAAGTGGGTTTATTAGGAGAAAAACTTGTTGATTTTTCTTTATATCAAAACCATCATCTTCCTTTGGCTAACAGAAAATCTCTTTCAGATCCATAGTGTTATCATAAGTTGGTTGGTCGATTAATTTATCTTTCTATTATGAGACCTAAACTTTCTTACAATATTTATATGCTTACATAGTATATGCAGTGGCTTGCACAAGGATGTAGCGATTCTTGTGGTGCGTTATTTGAAAGATAATCTAGGTTGAGGAATTTTGTTACGAGCTGACTATGATCTGCAACTATATGCCTAATGTGATTCAGATTGTGCAGGTTACCCTTTGACTTAATGATCTCTTATTGCACAGTTTACTACTTGGTAATTCTCGCATTTCTTAGAAGACTAAGAAATAACTTACCATGTCTTGTTCTTTAGAGGAGGTAAAGTATCAATCTATAGCCATAACTACCTGTGAGCTAAAATGGTTAAAGGCATTATTATTATCCTTTAGTGTTACACATCCTCGACCCATAAAGCTTTATTTTGATAGTCAGACTGCTTTGTATATTGCAGCTAACCCAGCTTTTCATGAACATAAGAAGCACAATAAGGTTGACTGTCGTTTTTCTGTGACAAAGTTGTTAAAGGAATCATTGTTACAAGATATGTACCTACTCATGTTCAGTTGGCTGATACATTTACCAAATCGTTGGAGAAGCACCAATTTGAATTCTTTCTTCGCAAGTTAGACACTCGAACGCTCGAATTTAAGAGGGTATTAACATCTACCATATCTTATATTGTTAAGATATTTATTAAGATATCTAATTTATTAGTTTGGTCATTATTTGTAGTTTGATATATTTGGTATATATTTATATTAATAAGAAATTCACTTAGTATAGGATTCCACTATCTTAGATAATGTAGTATTCTCTTGAAGATAAGATAGTGCGAAGGAAGGAATTTTACTTAAAAACTGAATTCTAAAGAAGATAAGATTTATTGGAGATAAACTTGCCTAGTTGAAGATATACATATAGCAGATTTATCAAAGATTTAACTATTTTTTGGAAATTGCGTTTCTGCATATGTGCGTGAATAATTAGACTATTTATCTATTGGTTTTGTGAGAGAAAATCTTGCAATCAATTGATCAATATTTGTAATTGTGTTTTCTTTGTGAGTGGCTAAATATTGCAGTTGTGTTTTATTTACGAGTGGGTAAATATTACATGGCCTATCCATCATCTTTGGAAGCTAAGTTTGTGAAAAAATATGCAGCCAATTGATTATTGATTGCAACTGCGTTTTCTTGATGCTTGGGTGAACAATTACGTGATTTATCCATCTATAATTGTAGTTATGTTTTATGTGCTTTGATGATCAATGACACATTAAATTGATGTTTTGTGATGCTGTGTTTTTTACGATTTAGGGTTGTTGGTTTGATTAATGAACTAGGGTTGCTAGTTTGATTAACAATTTGGAGCTGCTAGTTTTTGTGGTGCTTTTTGTAATTGATTACAACATATATAGCAGTCCATCGATTGATTTTTGTAGTTGTGTTTTTAGAATGTTTTGGTGATGAAACATATGTTCAATTGTTGATCTTTGTGGCTGCTGTACATGAGATTCTTCAGTGATTATTTCAAAGGTATGCATCATAATTTTTGTTAGATGACTTCCCATGATTTCGAGTTCATGAGACTGCACATATAGTAGAGTGTCTTTTAACTCAAGTGTTTCTTTATCTATGTCTTTATTGATTTAATCAATTGGGATTTTATTTTCGTCTTTATTATCGTTCGTTGTTGCAAAAATTCTCTATTGAGGTGAGCGCAAGATGGTCGTTCTATTGGGTGTGAAATACTTCTAAGAGGTATGAGTACGAGCGGGTAGCATCAAGGAGTGAGTGGTGTCAACTCAGTAAACCCTTATGTAAGATTATTGTACTTTGGTGAAAGTTAATTAATTTAGGTGAGGGCCCTACAGACATAGGTTGTGTGTGCCAAACTACCTTAACAAATTTTGCGTGTCAATTTATTTGTTGTATAATTAATTTTTCTGTTTGTGATTATAATATGGAAAATTTACATCTATTAAGTAACTGACATATACAGTTTGAATCAACTATGACAACATATATATATATTCAATGCCAGTACTGGGCAGGGTTAGGCAAGGCACTTGCCCAAGACCCACCATAATAAAGGGCCCCATCTTAAATCATAGGTTAATAAGTGTCAGTTTAATGTTGGATGCTAGCTTTCAAGAGGGCCATTTTTAATGTATTTGTAATTATTCCAGAAGAGTAATAAATGTAGAGAACGTTGGAAGCTTCCCAAATTGTCTTGGAAGCTGTTAATGTATTTGCATTTGTTCTAGAAGAGTAATTGTAACATCACGTTCCCACCTAACGGGTCGGATCAGGGAAACGGGTCTACGAGAAGACCAATTAGAGAAGTCAGGACAGACATACCT
>JANIIA010000191.1:13270715-13285312 GCA_027478495.1 Erythroxylum alaternifolium | reverse complement strand
CCAAAGGAAAGTTTAGGTAAATTTTGTCTCATCTCTCTCTACATTATGATTTTGAGTTTGGTGTTAAGATATGTTGTCCTTCATGCTTGAATATGCATGAAACATGGTTTAGATGAATGAAATGGGTCATGGAGAAGCTTCTTTAAGCCAAAACCAAAATGGTCTCTCTTTAGTGAAAGTTTGTGAAATTTTTAATATCTTTTGAAATTGACGGTTTAAATGAACTCTATGATGTTAATTGGGTATGTATAATATGAATTGATGATGAAAAAATAAGGAAGTACATTAGAAGGAGGCCTTCAAGTTTATGCCTTTAGGTAATGCCTAAGTGAACTTGGCTTAGGATTTAAGGATTTTGATGGTGTCCATTGGAAAGAGGCTTTCATGTTTACTTAGAGTACACTTGAATTGTTACTTAGATTGATGAGTATTGGGCTAATGTGCTTAGATAAAAATCTACTCAGTTATGTGTTGAAATGTGTAAGTATTGGATCAAGGCATTAAATGCCTTGGAAAATGAAAAAGAAAGCTTATGTGAATAATAAGAATTGAGTTTTATACACTTATGTAATGGGGTATAAATATCAGTTATATGTTTGAGTAGTAAGTACATTACATTTGTATGTATAAAGGCTCGGAAGTTGCGAATCAAGGAGCTCATATAGAGGATTGTTGAAGTTAAAGGTGTGTACACCTTCTTTTGAGGTGAGTTGGAGAAATCATATCTCTCAAATGGGATTAGGACATTCCAAGATATGCATAATGACTTGTATATGAATTTTAAACCTGGGTAATGCATAGTAGAATTGATTCTCAAATAAATGCTAGTATACTTATGTATTTAACAAACGACATTGTTTTGAATAATTCTTTGCACTTAGAGTGAATATGATGTTTTTATTTCATATTTTAAAAAATGATATTGTTTTTATCAAACCTACAATTGAAGTGAAAAGAACAATGTTTGATTTTCTGAAACTACATTTTTGAATAACTTCACACTTGGATTTCAAAAGATGACTGTCACTATATGAAATAACATTTTGGAACTTACATATGCATAATCGACTCTTTTATGCTGCATGTATATGTTCTCTTTTGGCTTAGAGCCATGGCAACGTTCCATTTTATCTGTTGGACTGATAAATAAAGGCATGGTACCTTATTTAATTTTTTTATTTAATATTTGCATATGATTTTTTTTATGATTGGTGAGGAAACGATTGGCCAATTATGCTCTGGGCACAACAGATTAAGTGACCCCCATACCCTTAACGCTGGTACATAAAAGTCGAGTCCTTGTAACAACATCATTCTATAGAGCTCGTGGATGATTGCACACCTAGAGGTCTGGTCATCGACGAAGTCATCACCTAAGGTCATGACGCTCTTTTCGACCATATTCTGGACTCACTACAGATGAAAATTAATCCAACACTGGGATTTGGCGGGAGTGCACACTATTTTGGTCGACTAGTGGTGACACACATAATTGTTTTGGCTTATTATAAGATTTGGCTTCCTGACGAGATTTGATTTTTTACATATGATGCTTTTATACTTAAGCGTACTGAAACTGGAACCTATGTTCGCTGCAAGAGTGTTAAATAGGCTAGGTCTATGTGGTTCCTAACTAGTATGGCATGAGCCATAGACTAGGTCTATATGTTTTACGTCATACATATTCACTTCGTAGGTAGTTATATACATGTTAGATATATAAAACTGTTCTTAGGTTATTTAGATCGTTTTGGTGTGTACCGGGTTCTATTTGTCATAGATGTTTCTTTTGCTCATTGAGTACATAGTGTACTCACCCCCTCCACTTCCCAACCATGCAGGTTAATTTGTGAGCTTGAAGTTCTGAGTGGTTCATACTGTCTTTTGACATATTCAGGGCATTACCATATGTGGGTAGTCTCTATTTTGCTCTTTTGTTATTTAGTGGCTCATGATTATGTTGATATACTTTAAAAATTTTGTAAATTAACTATTGACTATCTTATGTTCTGTAAATGACTTATATGGGAACCTTTTTGTACTGTCCAAATGTTTTTTAAAAAATATTCAGTTAGCCTTACAAAGTTAGGTTAAAGGTACTATGAGTATTCTTAGCCCGGGTGCGGCAGTTGTCATAGGCCCGATGTGGTTCCGAGTCATGACATGTATAGAATTTGAGATAGTCGTAGATGATAGATTTGTTGAATGTTGAGGATTTCTCTAAACTCACCTTCGGGATATTTTGTCTTTGATATTAATGAAATTTGATTGTTGTGTTTTTATTGGATTTCTTGTTATTTCAATTCTGCATTGTATAATTCGACAATAAACTAGGAGGGTGAATAGAGTGAAAAATTATTAAATTGGGCTAACTATAGTTAGGTAATCAAGAATTGAATCAAACTGGTAATTTGTGTAATGAGAATAATCTAATTAAGGTTTATAAATTAGGGTTAATGATTATAACTCGAGAGAAAGTAATCAACCCTAGGACTGTCTAGAACCAGTAATCTAATAAATTCATAATTAGTTAGGTTTTCATTAAATTCAGATAAAATTCCCCTTTCTCTGAATTGGTAGTTCTTAGTTTGATTCTTGATTGGGTGTTGCATTTTCTATCTTATTTATATTTTTGAATTGATTATTGGAATTAATTACGTGATTCAAATAATATCTTGTTTAGTTTTGTTTATTTTGAATTATTGTGAATTGTGTTTAGTCTTAGATTTTAGGATTAGATTAACCCTCCTCGTAGGATTGACACCTTGGGTACTAAATGAACGATCTGTGCACTTGCGGAATATCGAGGTTAATTATTAAAGCTTTTTCATATTGGAAACCAGCGATCATGAACATTAATAATTGATAAATGAAATGATAGGCAAGGATATGGATTGTCACGATCATGAATGGTGTTGAGTGTACCTATAAATATATTTTACTTAACCATATTTTTCAAGTCTACCATTAGATTACTCAGTTTTTAAAGGTATTAAATGTTGATTGATCATAAGTAAAAGCTTGGAATGTTGAGTTCATGCTACGATTTTTTAAAGTCATTCATCTTTGTATATGATTATGTATTCTTGAAACATATGGAAAATGAGTCAATGTTTTTGGGTCTTTGAGCTTAAATTTGATGTTTTGCCCAAGGACGACCAAAAGTTAAGTGTTGGGAAAATTGATATGTGTTTAATTGTTGATACAATTAATCATTTATACTTAGCGATTAATGATACAAAAATGCTTAAGATACTCACTTTAATTTATATATGATTTTAGGTACAATTTGGAAGCAAAGAAATTAAAATGAGTGAAAAGCACTACAATTAGGCCATTTTTTGAAGATTAATTTTTACTTGCCTTTATGAAGCAAGAAGAAGAAAATTAAAAGATAAGAATAAGAAAAAAATGAAAATACCAAGAAGAATAATTAAAGGTGGCAGTTGGGATGAAACACGAAATGACATCACAACAAGGAGGAGCAAGGACCCAAAACGACAGCAGATGTTAGGCGTTTCATGCAATCAGCGTGCATTTCATGTAACCAAAACGATATGTAGCGAAGGCAGAAACAAGGAGTAAAACGGCAATACATGAACAAGCTGGCCAAGAAAAACGTCATCGTACAGAAGTAGCGTAAGGTTTGCAAAGTTTTGTGAACAGTAGCATGGACTTCCTCATTTATTCATCACATCAACAAACAGTGTAGGGAGCTTGCGGCAGAACAAAAGAGAAGGGTGAGTAGCGTGAATAGTGTAGATGGCCAAACTTTAATCTTTAATTGTCCCAACGGTGAATAATGGAGAGAAAGTAGCTAGGAAAAAAGCTTGCGTAGTGAAGAAGACCAAAAGGGGTCTTCGATAGGGTTATTTTTGTGGAGGTTGAAACATATTTTTGGGAGACCCATAAAAGGCTAAACATCTTAACGTTGGTTCGTTAAGTGTATTTTCCTGTTTTTGTTGTTTCTTTCTCTCATTAGAAATTGATTGTGTTATTATATGCTAATTGATTTGGGTTTTGTATATGGATAATCAGATTTTCGTTATTGTTCGGTTATTTGTGTATGAACCCATTGGGTATTGTAAAAGGATGATTTTAATGTGTTCATTTAATCGTTTAATTGTATACCCATTGCTAGAATTTCGATATAATCTATAATTATTATGTTAAAATTCATGTGTAGCAACTGATGATTTGTAATCATTAAGGATAACATGACCTAGGTTAAATGATGCATCGTATGTGGTTATTGCCTTAGTTAATCGGTTTTCCTAATTTGTAATGCTACTACCTAATTAAATCTAGAGATCGTATCCTAGGTTATTCGGTGGTTAGGTTTAATTAATGATCGTATCTTGATTAAAAAAAACTAAGGGAAAACTCGGGTTAATTATTAACCCATGGTTAATAGTTACTAAGAGAGGTTTGAGAACAACAAAGCGTTGAAATATGCCTAACTAGGGTGTAGGTTGAGATTAAACCAAAGAACTCGATCCCTACTGAATTCCCTACTTTTATCATTTTTTGCTTGTTTTCTTTAATTTGTTTTTATTAGTCTATCTTCATTTTATTATTTATTATTTATTATTTATTATTTCAAAATCCAAAACCCCCCTAAACCTAAACACCGATATATTTCATCAACAACTTTATACACACTCTCTGTGGGATCGACCTAGACTCACCATTGCTATATTAGAAGTCTAGTTATTTTATTTTGACTAGCGTTATGACGCGCCAGTCAATAATCCAAAATTGTTCCTTAAGCATTAATTCATAAACCAATATATGTATGTTAAAGAAAAGCAAAAAAGAAACATCAACCTTTAGATATTCATCTTATGTTTAACACTCAAGCCTTTAGAAGACAAATTAATGACTTAAGAAGAATCTTCATCTTCCTTTAGAAGATTCATTAGGATTATTCCTAGATAAAATTTCCTATGAAATACATTTATCCCTCATAATATATAGAAACTTTAACTAACTATAGGGGATAAATTATCATTTAATCTTAATTGTTGACTCAAGTCAATCTCAATTATCCGTCACTCTATATAAGGTGTATAATGTGAAGATAGTTCACTTCATCATTTTTTATAATTCTCGATAAAGAAAATAACACCTACCCTTTGTATGTCTATTTGCATTCTTCAGGAAGAAGTCATCCTTGGATTTATTTTTCAGCTTGCTTACTTGAGAAGATTTAGTGTTAAGCCATTAAAAAAGTTTGTGTTCTTTTTTAAGCTTCAAATCTTCCTTTACCATTTTAAATTATGATGGTAGCATAGATGATAATAGTAGTTCAAATAATGAGATGAGAACCTCTTATTCTATTGAATATAGTGATGTAAGATCAATGGCCTCTAATTTTTGGAATAGTGTCCATGTATTTGTCAAGTCTAATGAGACCATATTACCCTAACCCATAATATCAAGGCCACTTTTAAGGTGTCATAAGAACCTGAGCTAATCAAGTTTAAGAAAGTGCTTTGGTTGTACATGTCTCTCTTGGTATCTATGCTTAAAGACTTCGATAAGATCTTTAAATGTGATTAAAGCCAAATGAACATAAGAGGATTGAGTTTAAAAAGATTATGGAGAGATTCCACATCGCTGGGGAGATAAGGTTATGATATTCAAAGGATGATGAATACATTTGTGATCTTAAGCCTAATAAGGTGGGATTTTACTATAAATCATTTAAGTAGGAGTGGCAATAGGTTAGTCGTACGTGAGCCCTCCCTGGGTCAGGCTCAACCTAAAGTTTTTTAATTAGGCCTACGATATGTAGACTAGGCTAAAGTTTGATTGGACTTTTAGTGGTGTGAAGCATGATTGATCCTTATAAGCAAGGGATTTTTTTTAATTTTATATTATTTAATTTAAAAATTAAATAATTTTAATAAAATATCTCATCCAAATTTCAAATAATTGAAACTATGAATAATATGTAACATAAATATTTCATTTTAAAAAATAATTTATAAATAATACAGAGAAATATTAAATGAACTAAGTATGGATTTTGTTTTCCCCTCCACTTAGGGATGGTAATTTGGTTTGGCCTTGTTAAACTTGACTCAATTCAACCCAGCCTAAAGTTAACTAGCAAAGACTGGATTAACCAAATTTTGAGTCAAGCTTGAGCTCAGGTTTCATGGCTCGGCCCCCATAAAGTAGTCCAAATTTTTTAACTTAAAATAATTCCATTTTTTTTAAATAATAACATGACATTGTTTGCTAATGAAAAAATAGTTAGCTTTTTCTCCCTCCCCTGACACACTCTCTTTATCGCAAATTCGTAATCTCATTCTCTAAAATCTCTCAAAGTTAAGAAATAGTTCACTAATTGCTTACTGCTCATCTTTCTGTTTACTGCTTTCTAATAATGGTTTTATGTTGTTGAAGAGTTGGACTTGAAGTTGGGTGTTATTGTACCATTTTTCATTGCATCTGAACTTTTAGTTTCTACTTAATTCATGTTTATTGTCAAATATAGGATAAACTATAGTTATTATGAGTCTTCTCAACAGAAAACTTATACAAGAGTAAAACAGTCTAGCTAAGTTAAGCTTTGTACAAAGTCTAAAAGGCTTCATTGAAGTCAAATGATGTTGAGGAAATAGGCTTTAAGTGCCTTATAGTTATGGTTCAAATTCCAATATGTACTAAATTGAGGAAGGACATAAAAATAAGTTGCTATTTTTGTGCCTTGGTCTTTGCTTCGTATAACTAACTAATTCAAAATCTAAGAAATTTGGGACATCCTTAAATTTTATGTAAAATTGTAAAGTTTGACTTATATATCATATATGAGAAAAATTTATGAACAAACTTTTATATAAGTTGGCAAGCAAATTATGTGCTTTGAAAGGGTAGGCAAAGGAAATGGATGCATGTTAGTGCCATACAATGAATCTCTTCTTTAAGAAAGGATATTTATTTTTAGATAATATTGCATAATGAGTTACGCTACAAATAACAATATGTACAGGAATTCTAAATTCAGTATAGACTATATAAATCTTTTAACGTGGGTTTTTGTTTATTAACTTTGTTTTGTTTTATATAGGTATATGAGTAATGCATCTTTAGAGCTTGCCAAATTAATTGACCAAAGGATCAACTACATATTCAATTTCTTGATGATTCTAATGATGAGAGCATCCCATTTCTAATCAAGGCAGAGTTGCTAAATAGAGTAAGAGGAGTCTTAACATCATATATTTGTACTAGTCATAAAGCTAGAAATCTCAAGTATATAATGAGTTGTGATGATGTAGAAGATATTTTCAATGTCAATGTCCATTCCATTATTCTTTGTTTATAATATCATCGTTTTCAATTAGATCTGTGTCATTCAAACAAGTTTTGAATAATTTTTTAACATGTGAGCATTTTTTTGGGTCTAGCCCAACCTAATCTAGCCTTGGACTATCAAAGTCTGATTAGGTTCAAGTTCAGGCTTAGGTTTAGGTTTAGGTTAGGTTGAAATAAAAAATTTTAAACTAGGTTTGGGCCACCTATTGCTAACCCTACCTTCGTCCCACAATAGGAAATTACATCTTCATGCCTATAGTTTATTGGTTAAATTCATCATCACTTGTCCCATTCAAAAGGTGTCCCTGACCTTGAGCAATTTAAATTATACATAGACCTATTAAGACTTAAAAGCGGATGATACAATTTGAGCACAAGGAGTAGGTATCACTTGTTAATGATCCTCAAAGGATTATATGGATATAAGGATAAGTTTATCTTATTATTAAATGAAGTAGGCTTGTGGTCTTTAAAGTCATTGGCAGGTGAATAAAGAGGTTTATACAATAGGATAAGAACAATTTGAAACACTTCAATTCCTATCTCAAAAATAATTTTTGTTCCTTTTTTTTAAGGAGAGAAGTTATTATTGTCCCCTTTTAAGAAACCTTAACAGTTTTACTTAACAAAATTAGGTGGGTCTCCTTCCCATTCAAGCTTGCTCAGGAAAGAAACTAGCCTCTCTCACTTACTCTTTTTGCTAATTCGAAGGTAGTAGTAGTGGTTTATTCCTCATTTTCTAGCTCATTTTCCACTACCTTATATCTCTAATCTCCTTCTCAGCTTGCTCTTTTGGTTTTAGAGTTTATCAAGCAACCCTAACTTAATCCAATTCCACCTTTTATACCTCCTCTTCCTTTTTTAAAGTCTATTATAGCTAGGGACCTTCTTCATTTATCTCTCCCTCACTCCTTTATGCCAATATCCTGTTAGAGTAGTGCTCTAATATTGCTTTTAGCACTTTTGTATAAACTTTATTTTGATTAATAAAGCAAAAGGAATTTTTGATTAATTTGATGTTTGTTTATATATGAATTAATATTGATCTTAAATCGAATTAATGAAGTCCATGATGCAAAACATGATAATGATATTCCTATAATATGTAATTATATTAGTATCTAAATAATCTCTAGTCATAGGATTAATAAGATAGAACATTATTAATCCAGACAGACTAGAACATATTATACTCCTTGATTTGATCAAGTAGTGGATATCACAAACTGTAAGCATGAGATGATCAGAGTTAACATGTGGATGCTTACTAAAGGTAGTAAGTACATCGAATGACCCACTATGAGATTATCATATGGATGATCTATCGAATGTCAATGATTAATTTCATCATAGCAATGGTGCAAATATCCTTAGACTTGAGGTATTCAAGGATATCTTAGATACTAATTCTATGCTTTGACATCATTCCTTGTTACCTCAAGACGAGGTCACTCTTAGGGTGGTGATTGGGTATAGCTATTGGTATTCGAAGGTAATTGGGTAGTCAATAAAAGATTCACCATTCTTGATAGAAGGAGAGGATACCTACGGTCTCTTGTCGAGGTCATTACTCAGGAATCTCTGACTAGAACAGTTATGTGTCATGAAGAGAGTCTTCAATGACACATAGAATAATGAGATCCCAGGACAAGAACTAACATCACTTGGACTAGACGTGACATAGTCAATCAAGTGGGAGTTGACACATAGCCCATACTCCGAACCAAGTGGGGTATAGTATGGTGAAAGAACGAATTGCACGGTAATTGTCTATGGAAAGGTTCATAAGTTAGATAATTAATTAACGAAGAAATCGTGTGTTAATCCACTTATATTCTGGCAAATTGACATTATAAATCCTTTCATGATTTGCTTGAGTTAAGAGTTAATTCAAATGCCTAAAATAACCTGGAGCCTAAGGGTCACATGCATAAAAGATCGGACAAAAAATATAGTGTGTATGGCTAATTTTAAGTAGGCCACGATCGTGGCTGAAGACGAGCCCATTTTTTAAGTAGGCCACGATCGTGGCTCGTTGACCACAATCGTGACAAAGGGCACGAATGAGTACATAAGTGAGTTCTTCTCTTATATACACATGTTCTTACTAGTTCTTACACACTCAAGTGAGAACATAAAGGCTCTAGAAGAGTTCTAGAGTAAGAGAGAGGTATCAAGAGTCTTGTCCTTGCAATTTATACAATTGTTGCATGAAACAAAGTGCATGTAACAAGATTCTTAATCTATCTTCCATCATTTTGAGCATTTACTAAAACTCATCTAGTTTGGTGCTCAAATCACCTTTATACATTGTTTCTTCATCTTCTTTGGATGTTCTTGGGTGATCAAGGAAGGATTTAGTGTTTGTAACAACCCAAATAAGAAGAAGAAACAAGAAAGAAGGAGAAACAAAAGGTAAAAGTTTTATATTTCGTGTTCTTATATATATGTCTATGAATGCATGTATGATTCTGGGTTTTCAGATTATCATAGTGTCGAAGTCTAGATTTCGACACTTTCGCTGCATTCACATACATATAATGCATGCAATCATGGCTAACCCAACATAATCTAAAGTGCAATGTTCAACTTAGGCCTAGAGGGTTGCCTTAGATGATCTTTTTGTTAGTTGTTTATGGGTTGTTTGGAAGTTAAGACTTTCCCTTATATTTCAAAATGAGATTATTTCCTTATTGGTACAGTGCCAACAAATTAGCAAGTTGGCCATGTAGAACATGTTTCTTCAGGACATCAGGGCAAACCGTACTGATTCCCATTATTTGGGTCTCTTAGGAGTGTCCTAAATTTGGATGGATAAAAATAAACAGTGATGGGAGTTGTCGTGGTAATCCAAGGGAGGCTACACTAAGGCGGTTATGCGGGATCATAGAGGTGTTTGCTTGTTGGCCTTTTCTTTTAAAGTGGAATGGTGTTCAATCATTAATGCAAAACTTCAAGCAATTCGACAGGGACTTCATTTTGCTTAGGATGCAAGTTATCGTTGAGTAGGGTTAGAGTCTTGAATCTCAGCTTGCCATCTATCTTATTAACTCATATAGCTTGGATCACCATCCACTTGGAGCTTTAATAGAGGATTGTTGGGCTCTGATAAAGGGCAATTGAGAGTATTATATCAGACATATTTATCATTAGGCAAAGTTTTGTGCTTATTTGTTGGCCAAACAGGGGTTTAACATGAATCTTGGATGTTAAATATGAGATTCTTGTCTTGTGGAGCTATCTGCCCTTCTTGAGATGAACTTGATCGGTGTTAGTTTTAGTCGTTAGTTATTTGTTTCATTTCCGATGTATTAATAAAAGTAGTAATTGCTAATTACCCCTCCATCTAACTCTTCTGTTTGAACTCATAATACAATGGAAACGGGCAAGAATATTATATATATATATATACATATATTCTTGAAATATATACTAAAAGATTATATAAAATAATAAACCATTTAACAAATTAATAACATAACAAATTCAAATTTTGTGGCAACTCTTACACAAATCACAATATAATATCCCTCAGGAAATTAACCTGAGGGCCTTATATACTACAATTCATGAATTCACAATTCAAAGTCTTCAATTGGTATATTGTAACATATGCCATTGTTCTAATTTAAAGTTAAATAATAATTTCAATTTATTGATTCAGAATTAAATAATAAATTATTATTTTTATGTTTAGTTTATCTTCATTTTTAACTAATTATTTTTAAAAAATTTTAATTAATATTTCTTGTTTCAGATTATCTCTATTTTTAACTAATTAGTTCTTAAAATGTTAGGTGAATTACAATACCTCTATGCACAACTTTAAATCATTAAAAGATTATTGACGAAAGTAATTAGTCCAGATGAAACTTGTCATTGAACCAAAAAAATAAAAATGACCAATTTAGTTCATTTTTACAATCGACTTCAATTTTTATTGAAGTAAAAAACACAACCATATGTGAACATTTATAAGCACGTGTTTTAGTATGGGATAGTCAGTTTCGTTTGTTTTTAACAGGAAACTCACTTGTTACACTTACACCAACTGACAATGTTGTAGGTGAGACTAAACGTCTAGGTTAGTTAGACAAATGGAATTTCATGTACATTAAATTCTACCTTTTGTCCTGCAAATCAATTGATCTGAACTCGCTAGAAAGCCGATGAAAGAAAGGGAGGCTATTCCAAAGCGATTAGGTGGAGTGAGAAAGTGTTGATGGTTTGATGCGAGAAAAATTCAAGCAAAGAAAAAGACTTTGTCTCAGTGTATCGGATACTTCTCACCAGAGCTCAAAAACTGTGTCTAACTCCTGATCCGCCAGCTAACCCACAGACTCTGCATGAAGGACATGTGTCATCCTCCATTGCTTCCACTCCCCCTTCTTAAACCCACCTCTTCTCATGCCCAACACACACCATACAACCGCTTACTGGTATAGTGAAGCCAGTGCACGTACGGAACAATGAGAATTAACCGAGCTACTCTTTTGTTGTTAGTGTTTGTTCTGTGCCATGGAGCTTGTTCCACGGCAATGGGCTTTTACAGAGAAGAGGAAGAGAGTGGAAGAGAAGACGAAGGGAGAGGAAGAGAGATGGGTGGTCAGAGAGAAGACTGGTTCTTGTTGCATGACTCCAAGCGCGTAGTGAAAACTGATGCTGGTGAGATGAGGGTGATCAAGAGTTTTGGTGGTAGGATACTAGACAGACCTCTGCATATGGGGTTCATAACTATGGAACCTAAGACTCTTTTCGTTCCTCAGTATCTCGATTCCAGCTTGGTCCTTTTCATTCATAGAGGTACGAAAGCTATAATCTTTGTTTAATGTATTTTGAAGTTCTGAATTACAAATATCTAATAAGAAATGGTGTACACAAGTCTCTAATTACCAGACAAAGCAAAACGAAGAAAGTAGGTGGTATCAAAAATTGAAAATTATGTTTTATTCTGGCTCCAGTTTCATATTTTCCAAGTTCAAACTAATTAAGCACTAGTGACGACAGGAGTTAACAGTGTATGGAAACTTTTGACCTTATTGATCATTTTCCAACCAAAGCAAAATACTCCATATGACCAGGCACCTTGAAAACGCAGTTTAGGATCATACCGTTTATCTTGTCTTTTTATATTTTGTAAAAGATTAGGATCCACTGCGGAGTTTTAAGACATTGGGATTTGCAAAACAATGGATTGGTTTGCAGGGGAAGCAAAGATTGGATTGATCTACAAAGATGAATTAGCAGAAAGACGATTGAAGATCGGAGACATCTATCGGGTTCCCGCAGGTTCAACTTTCTACTTGGTGAACACAGGAGAGGGGCAGAGGCTTCATGTCATTTGTAGCATTGATCCTTCTGAAAGCTTAGGATTGGGTGCTTTCCAGGTGCATTAAGCCCCTCAGTGCGTTTACTTTATATTCTGCTGATAGCCCCAGAATGCCTCCAGCAATCAATTTTGTGTCTGAAAGTAGCTTTGTACGATAAACTATGCAGGAAATTAACTAACACGTATTGAAGATTTGATTGAAAGGGGAAAAGTTTGGAAAATTATTCTGAGAATGTGTTTAGCCATTGCAAAGACAAAATCTCAGACTGTTGGATTGTTTCTGTTGTACCTGTATGCTGTATCCCGAGCAATTAATATTTTATTTCCTTGCAGTCCTTCTTCGTCGGTGGAGGGACCAATCCAACATCTATTCTCTCTGGCTTTGAACCAGAAACACTTGCAACTGCCTTCAATGTAAGTAAGCAGAGATTATGAACACTACAAATAAAGATCACCCCTTCCTTTCTTTGATCTTTTCGATAATTTCAGTACAACAATGGTGAACTATTCATTGCAGGTGACAATGGACGAACTTGGTGAGATCATGACTAGGCAGCAAGATGGCGCCATTGTATACGTTGATGATTCTCGTGCACCTAGGCCAGGCATATGGAAAAAGTTCCTGGAGATGAAAGAGCAAGATAAGCTGCAGCAACTAAATAGTTTCGTCGAATTCCAAAGACAACCCGAACCCGAACCCAATGAAGAACAAGAGCAGGTAACCTGGTCATTGAGGAAATTCCTAAATGCTCTATTCGGACAAGAAAACAAGAAGATAGGCGACAGAACAGGCAAATCTCCAGACTCCTACAACATCTATAACAAAAGCCCTGATTTCAGGAACAACTATGGATGGAGCACTGCCCTTGATGAGTCTGATTACCGTCCCCTCAAGCAATCAGGCATTGGTGTCTATCTTGTCAATCTCACTGCGGTAATAATACTGCTTTCCCTAAGCTAACAATCCATGTTCTTGCGTGACAACTTGACAAGATCATTCACTGATGTTCTTGTATACACTTTCGATCTCAGGGATCGATGATGGCACCCCATGTGAATCCAACGGCGACAGAATACGGAATTGTTCTGAGAGGAACTGGAACAATTCAGATTGTGTTTCCAAATGGAACACAGGCCATGAACGCCAGAGTATCAGAAGGTGATGTCTTCTGGGTACCAAGATACTTTCCGTTCTGCCAAATAGCATCAAGGTCAGGTCCTCTCGAGTTCTTTGGATTCACAACCTCAGCTCGAAAGAACAGGCCGCAGTTCTTGGTTGGAGCAAGTTCAATTCTGAGGACACTAAGAGGACCTGAGATTGCAGCTTCATTTGGGACGAGTGAGGATCGAGTTAGGCGCTTCATAGATGCACAAAGAGAGGCTGTTATATTGCCTTCTGCAGCTGCATCCCCACCAGATGAGACGATGAAGAAAGAGGCCAAGTCTGAAAGGTTATCGAAGATGATGAGAATCCTAGGGAATGAAATGGCTATGGCTTTTGATTAAGGAACGGTGTTTAATTTCAGATGCGGAGGGCTGTCATGTGTTTAGCTGTTTTTTCTTTTCAGGTTTTACTTTCTTGTCTGTTTCCTGGGTTGTTTACGAATTTCTGAGCTGTGAATAAAAATCAAAGTTTTTCTATCACTTAGGGATGGATTGATTTAAGTAATGGAATAAATAAGAAATAAAATAATTATTTTTAAAATAAAAAAAATAAAGAATAGAATAGAATGGATATTACTTACTTTGATTCAAAGAATGGAATAAATAAGGAATTTTTATGCCAATGTTTGATTTAAAAATGGAATAAAATAGAATGAATATTACTTTAATTGATTCAAAGAATGGATGGAATAGATAAAAAAATTTTATGTCAATATTTGGTTTGAAAATATAAATTTAGAATTACAAAGGAATAACTAACAAAAAGACCAGAATATCC
>JANIIA010000191.1:13253565-13263921 GCA_027478495.1 Erythroxylum alaternifolium | reverse complement strand
GCCCTTCCTTTAATGCCTTAGTGCTTCTAACCTTAAGTAAACTACCCAAAATACCCCTTTATGAATTTTTACCACCTACTTGACCATACCTGCTAGTTGACTAATGTGTTTAAAATAGTATATTAGTCAACTGTACATACACATCGATTGGCTAGTGTGCCTGAAAATATGTTTGAAGATTTGTTAAAGTTTTTTCAAACATCTATTCATATTTCTTTGATTATAAATTAATAGAAAAACATTTCAAATGTTCTGTAAAGAGTATTTTAAAGATCAAGAATTTTTTAATTAAACCTTACTTCCTCTTAATAATAGAAAATATTTATGTATTAAAGTTAAAACATGGTATGCTTATTCATGTATACCTCCCAAACCGATAAAATAGTTAAGAGATATAAGAAAGGTTACAAATAAGTTTTATACTTTTTATTGCTTGATCTTCCTTAGTCTTGGTCTTCTTCTTGACTTGAATGGATTTAGTCTCCATAAAGTGTTTCTTAACTTCATTTTGTAATGTTTTTTTTAAACATCAAAGTGTAAATCATTAGTCGTAACTATGATTTGTTATCATCAAAACATAGATTGTAACTTCCCTTGGTTCAACAATCTACCTTTTTTTATGACAAAACTTATTATGATATTAGAAATTCAATAATAAAATTAACTATTTAAGCATATAAATTTTCTTAATATAAAAGAAATATGAATATTTGACTCTCTTTTAAATTCAGATATCACAAAAAAAAATTTAAAGGCTAAGAGATAGAACATTTATCTTTCATTGAAATTATGGTCAAATAAAATAAAACATAAGTATAATAAAATGAAATTAACCACTAATAACAAATAGAATGTCAATGAACATCCAAAATCAATAACTAAAGATAAATACAAAGTCAAAATACATTTAAATAGTCTAAATGAAATCAACTATTTCTCCTTAATACTCTAAATGATCCCCTTAAACACATCTAATATCATTAACACTCTTTCCCCTTTTTTTGGAAGCATAATAAAGGAAATCAACAAATTAGAACAAAAGATCAAGATTATTTAGTATGAATATGTCCAGAATGATATCTTTAATAGGCAAAAAGTCTTCAATATTATCTAGAATATATTGAACTTCACCGTAAAATAATGTAATTTGAACCTCAAATGCATCAAAGTGAGAATCCACTGTAGAATCATGACATGATCTGCAGATAAGAGCCTCTTCATCTACATAATATTCAATAGTATGTTCATAAAAAGCTCATTAATATTAGCATGTGTAGATGAGCCTCGTTATCTATTTACTACTACTAAATCTACTATCACTAACAAAGTCTAGTCATCTGGCTGATAACTAACTGATAGCCAATATGATAAGGGGAGGCAGGCATAATTGAAGATTTTTAAGTTGAATTCATCATTATTGGTTGAAATATTAAAATGTTAAAAAATGAAGCCCAAGATGAGGGCATATCAAATGTGTTAACTATTTTTCTTAGTGTTATTATGTTGATCATATTAGTTAAAATGAAGTGAACATTCTCACATATTATGAGGGTGTAAAGGAATCAAAGATCACTATAACCCAAAAAAGTGAACTGCCTACTAGAAGAGACAAAGTTCTATTGGATGAAAAGATGATGGAAACAAGGAATGACTTTAAGACCCTAAAAAACAATTTAAAATTCCTAGTAATATCTTCCTTAATATTTAATTTAAGTATAACTCTAGCTCTATCATGCATAAAAGTGATGAAAATGTCGTAATTAAGTTAGGTAAAAAAAGTAGGCATAATACTTAGATATGGCAATTCCTAAAAGCTTATTAATAATGTCACTAGTTAGAATAATTTTTATACTCAGTGTATAGGTCTTAAGGTTACAACAAAATATTCTTATATTACTGAGACCCACTTGATAAGAATTATTAAGTAAGGATTCTTATAATTAATCAATAAAATATTGAACAAAACTATACTTGTTAAATTAGTCTAACTTGTAGTTAAAATCAAACAGTTTGGTGCAAGACATGATAAGTACTATAATTGATAAACTAAGAGAGGGGTTGTCAAAGTACTTATTCTCATAAATTAGATTAAGAGAAGTAGGAGTTGGAGTGAAATATGACATCTAACTCCTTGTAGAGTTCTAGACACAGGAAAGAAGTTTCCTCAACTTCTAACTATGAGAGTAAGAAGTAGGACACACTGAAAAATTTAAGACTCTTATGAAGACTCTAGGATAGATAATAAGGTAAGGGTATTAGTCATTTATAGAACAAATGAGTAACGTATAGGAAGATCATTTCAATAAACTTCTGAAATTAACATATAGGAAGATCATTTCAATAAACTTCCAAAATTATAACTTCATTAAGTTCAATCCGAAATCAATCTCAATAAGCAAAGTTCAATTAATGCATGAAAGTTCAAACATTGTAAAGTCTTGAACTATGCATGTTTGAGTAAAAATGTGAAAATTGAAGTAATTTAAAATGGTTTTAATCAAAATCAATAAACTTAATCAAGAAAAGTTCAATTGAACCTTTAATGTTTCCAAAAATGTTAAACAGGTTCAATTGTATGGAAATACCCATAAATTGTGTCTAATTTAAATGTTCCATAATTTGTCAATGTACCTAAGTTAAAGTTTCCAAAAAAGGCATAGATTATAAAATTTTGACAAAATTGATTATTATTATAACTCATATATGTTCCAGTTGCAGTAATCAAGCATCAATTTGATAAAAGATGGCAAAATTTTGAGTAAATTAAAATTTTCTAAATTATAGTAATAATAAATTTCCAAAATTTAAATTCAATCAAAATTAAGATGATCATATGCAATTAGGCGTTAAACAACCACAATTCAATTGTGAATTTTAATAAGAAAGTATTAAAATGAAGAAATAACAAAAAATATGCAAAAGAATTAAAATTCCTAATTAAAAAGCCCCAACACATTTAACTTTGCAACTTGATTCAATTTGAATACACTTGCATAAAATTTGATGCACAAACTTTGAAAACATGTAAACAAGGGAAACTAACTAATAATTGAAAAAATTATGAATTTTTGAAAAATGTCAAATAAAAAATAAGGGTTGACCCTAAGATGATTTTAATGAATTAATGTTGAAATGTAAATAGAGCTTGGTCTTATAGGTTTAGAGGAGGTCATGCTACCATACTAAGCCATTTGATACTCACCAAAGAAGGAAAAGCACTGCTGGTGAAAAGATGAAGAAGAAGTTGTTAATAACGTTATAAGAAAACTCACTGAGTCACATGGATAAGCTAAAGACTTGAGTGATTAAGGTAGAGTGAAGTAAGCAAAAGAAAAGCCTCAATCAAATCGTCAATTTCATTAAGAAAGCATCAAAACGAAGAAATAATATAAAAATATGCAAATAATTAAAAATTTCCCAATTTTGAAACCTTAATGTACTACCCCACTCTCGCAAGATAAGCACCCGACATCCTGAATGATGTCCGAGTGCGTACCCTGCAAGGGTGCTATACTAGATCAATCAAACACTTGAAACTCGATAATTTTTTTTGCACTAACGTATACGAAAATCAATAATCAAATTCAAGCCCAAACTTTTATTTCATAAAACTCGAAATCACAATTATTAAAACACTTTAATAAATTTCATTTACAAAACATTTCCAATTTCAAAAGTTATTACTTCACAAAATCCTTTAGAAACATTTCCCATTTGGAAAATTAGCATAAACAGAATGTTCAAATACACATTGTACAAAAATCACGGAATATACAAATTGATACAAAATAAGAAAGTACAAATACAGATGCAAACTGATCCCGACCTCTATCTTTTGCTCAAATGCATTGTCTGTACTCCCGTTATCCGAACGGGTAACTCTTCTAAACCTAAAAAAAATATTGTAAAATTTGGGTGAGTTTTGTGAACTCAGATGAGGTAACCGTCATCGATGGTTCACTCAATTCATGCATCACATAAATACACATAACATGTAATTCACATCTTTTCATTTTACACAAATCATCACTACATTTATTAATCATGTAGCATTAATTAACACCTTATTAATTTATTTCACATTTCACATTTCACATTTGAACCATTTAAACAGTGCGTTTCAATCATTTAAATGTACATATCAAATACATATACAATGCTCATGAGACTCACATTCAATTGTTATTATTGTGACCGAGTGCCTATAATTGTCCCGTATCTATTGTGGATATCGGGCTCATTAATAACGGTCCCTTACCTATTGAGGATACAAAGCCCATTTTATATAGTGATCCTTTGGCTTTTAATCACTTTCTGAGCTTTAAGCTTTTTTTTTTGTGCCTACTCCAGTCACAACAGCCTTTACATTATTATGCATTCATATAATGAAATGCATAAGCCATATATGCTCAATCAGTTACTTTATTTCACCTTACACGTTCACTTTCGCATGTCATCGGACCTTGATCCAGCATTCAACATTTAAGTTGAGAAAATACATTTATTTCATCATATTCACATACAAGGAGCACTTTAAATATCACATTCATTCGTCAGAACCATTAGACCTTCATTGTC
This sequence comes from Erythroxylum alaternifolium, assembly GCA_027478495.1. NCBI lineage: Eukaryota > Viridiplantae > Streptophyta > Magnoliopsida > Malpighiales > Erythroxylaceae > Erythroxylum > Erythroxylum alaternifolium. Next base: position 13,259,343 of record JANIIA010000191.1, on the reverse strand, counting down.
CAGAATTAGCACGATCAAATCACATTCATTCAATAATTCAAACATAATATAAAACAAACAATTAATTGAGTGAAACTGTCTAGGTTGCTCACAGTACACTCCAAATTAGCATTAGCTTCCAAAATCTGGAAGCGTCTAGATGTGGACGTTCTATCCTGAGTATCAACATCATATAATATACATTTACACACATTATTAATTACATAATCATATAAACACCCAATCATATACATATGTATATGTGTTGTGTATAATGCATGCTCAATGACAATCCCGGGTATCTTTCCATTATTCTTGTCACAAATCATTTATATTTCTAAACTCACATAAGAATCATTTATACTTATGGTTAATACCTCAATAAAACTATAAAAATCACAATTCATGACTCATTTCTTCAATTCAGATTTTTCGTACGACACACTTTCGGGTCAACTTTCTATGATCAATCTAATAATGAAAATGAAGTAATAAGAGAGGGTACTTTCTTCTTGAAAATTGTTCATCTATCTCTTAAGTTTCTAATGACACCAAGATCATTCAATTTTTTTTAGTATGCTATTAGTTATGCTCGCAATACTACATACTATGTATAATTGAACTTTTGGTTAGTTCATGATCACATCCTCAAATTGTACAACTCATAACTTTCAACTCAGATATCTAAAAATTACAAAATCTTTGTCTGATTCAACTTATATCCATTTAGTTTTTATGAAAATATCAAGACATAATTTCTGTCTTGGGCAGTACTCCATCCCCAATCAAGACTCAATTTCGCACCAAATTTTGGAAGTTTTAGAGATAGAATTAAAACTCAATTTCTTCAAAAAATTTGTAGCCCTATGTCTGTAGTTCACTCCAAATGAGAATCATTCCATTTGGATGACTAGAGAAGAAGTTATAGGTAAAAGAAGGAAGGATGTCCGGTGACCAAAAGCTCTCGGGTGGTGCACTTTTGACTTTAACAAAATAATTAATGGTCGTGCAACATTAATGCACGGCTGTGCATCCCAATATAAACAGGTCATGGGCATGCAACCATCACACATGCCTGTGCACACCAACAAAATCACTACTGTGTGACGTTAACGCACCACCGTGCACACCCACTCGAACCAGTCCCAAAATTTTCACTCAATCTATCCCCAATAATATCACTCCCCAGTGATATTAGATGGATAATATTTTTTCTGGAGAGGTAGATTCAAGTGTTTCAAGTCCAATGGTTCAAGTCCCATGTAATTTGGACGACGGGAGAAGGAGATATAGCTAAAATACTAAAAGATGTTCGAAGCTGTCTTGCTTTTCTTCCGATATTGCAATTTCTTCTTCTTCTTCTTCTCCTCTACTCAAACCAACATCTCTAACTTAACTCAACCCCATTTTCTACTTCATTTAACTCAATTCATTGACAAAAAAAGCCAAAATCCTAGATTAAAACATAAACCTCAAAATAGAAGGTCACACTTACGTATATCTCCATTTTTCTACACTTCCTTCACTTTCATTTTTTTCTGCATACACTTCATTTTTAACTTTAACTTTTATTTTAAACGTTCATTCTCATCTCCAGACATCACCATATACCGATTCTGTCACTCTAAACTCATTTTAAATCATTTCTAAAAACACTTAACAAAACTCATGTATAACAGTGAAGACATCAACAGAAATAGAGCATTTACAAATTCATTTATCACGAATTTTCTACATTAATCTCATACTCATTTTCATTGATCTTTCAACTCCAAAATTAATTTAACATTATCTCATAACATTTTGGTCATCAAATATTCAAAATCAACACATCGAAAATTTCTATATCCTAAAAGCCACGATGTTCATAAAACAAACACTTTTCCTCATGATGATGTAATGTCAAATAATCACCAAATTTATCTCATATACTAACAACTCATAAAGATTAACATGTACTTACTTGTTTTAAGCTTCAAGATCAACCCTAGCTCTCCATCTTCATATGAGCATTACCACTTAAAGAGGAATGAGCTAGGTTTTTGGCATCAAAGAGGAAGAAGAGGACAAGAACCTTGAAGAAACAAAGTAAAGGAGTTGAGGAAAATCAAAGATTATGAGGGTTGTAAGAAGAGAGTATCGTATGTGGATGGAAGAAAAGAAAAATAAAAGAGATGAAGAACAAATATAGAGAGAAGAAGAAAACGTGCTTTGTCGAAATGAAAGAAAAGTAGAGATAGTCTTGCAAGATAAAAATTTCTTGGGTGAAACAAATGGTGTGGCAAGTGACACATGTCACTTTTTCATAGTTTCCTTTATCCCTCCTTTAACAACTAGTCTATTTATTTCCAATTTCTAATCCAATTGACTCCTAATTTTCAATGACATATGTCATTAAATCCCAATGTCGCATATTAAAATTTCCACTAACATTTGACATTTATTTCTGCTACTTGGCATTTTTTCTAGTCTAAAAATACCCTTAAATTCTAGAAAATCCTCAAAATTTTACCAAAAATTCTAAATCAGTATATATACTCTCCAAATAAATTTTCAACACGTAAAAACCACAATTCTCAATATAATCACATTTATAACTCAATTATACCTGGAAAATGTCAATGAATGCATGTACAATTATTTTAGTGTGAAAAAAATCAATATTCACATATGTGTATGTTAACATTATGCATAAGCATGAAATGCATTTTTCTTAATCTCTTTGATCTCACATGCACCGTATTTTAGGGTTCTAACCCTTAGTATGGAAACAGGATGTTACATTTCTCCTCCCCCCTTAATAAATTTTGTTTTCGAAATTCTTATCTGATTGATCAAATTAATGGGGTTATTGTTTCGTCGCATGCTCCAAGCTCCATTTCCCATTTAACTTCATCACTCAAATAGTTTCTTCCAATCGACTGTAGTCAATGGAATCAATCACTCTTTCAATTACCTATTCCGATACCATTGTATCTTTATTGTTTCCTCAATATTTTTCACTTCCTGAGTTGATAACACCAATATCAAATTATACTAATATTTCTTAGCATAGTCACATATAACACATTATGAATCTAAAACATCTTTGTTGGTAATACAAACTCATATGTTAATGGTCATGTGCTCTCTATAACATCACTTGGACTAATACAATTCAAGCTTAGTTCATTCTCTTTCCTAATCTGAGCATAACTTTTTTCTCAATCTAAGCACACCTTTGCAAGGTGACACTCTCGGAAACATCTCATCTTTCGCTTGATAATTCACATCTCTTTAGTGTTAATACACTTAACTTGTATGTTCATCACACTATATTCCATATGTTTGGCGTTGATCCGCCTATCTTATTCATCTTTCTTGAATAACTTAATTTCTGACATAGATCAATTTCACTTATCAGTAACATCTCCAATCAATTCTGGCCTTCAACTATATTAGGCCTTATTCATCCAAATATAAAGGCGGACGACTCTTTCTATCGTATAATGTCGCATACGGTATTCTAATAATATCACTGTGATAATGATTGTTATGCTTATAGTCAATTAAAACTATACATTGACCTCATGTTTCTATGAACTCTAAAATATAAGCTTTAAGCATATCTCCAATAGTTAAGACTGTTGGCAACTCATATATGTAGTCACTTGTTTCTACATCCTTAGCCGTCAAGTACTATTTCGGCATATTCCTACTAGGATGTATAGCCTAGGTTATTCTTAGTGCTTTCTCTAATAATCTCTTTGCTCAATCATCATTATCGGGTACACAGACCTCTTATTTCATTCATAAGTATCATTTTTCAATTCAAACTCGAAATTTATATTCATTTTCAATTCCTCAATAAGGTTCGTAGATTCTGAGTCCTCAATTTAGGCTCTCCTAAACTTTCAAGTGAAATTGATCTTAAATTCAATGGCTAATAGTACTTTGATTTGCCTAAAATTCAACTCAACATTCTATGCTCTTCATTGCACTAGGTTTGATCACCTCAATATCTAAGTTTGTGATACACTGTTATTGAATTTTCTTTTTAACGTATCAGATTATAATACTAGCTTTACTGGGAAATACTCATTTGTACATCATAATCTTCCAGTAACTCCAACCATTGTCTCAGTCCCCTTTTTAATTCTTTCAAACTCAATAATTACCTCAACTTTAATGATCTCTATAAATTTTGAAATGTTTCTACATATATAATGTCTCCAAATTTTCAAGCAATCACTATTGTAGCAAGTTTCAATTTATATAACAAATAATCAACTCATGAGACTTTAATTGTCTCCATGCATATGAAATCACTTTATTATGTTGCATTGGATTTTATCCTAATCTCTTATACAAACATCATTGTATACTTCAAAACCTCCGAATCTAGACGATATAATTAATATCGGTTTTATAATTCCTCAAAATTCTCTGTATATATTATTTAGGGTTTCTCACTTCATCATTACCTCTATCTTCTTGGATCTCCCAATATGCCATGTTTATATACTATAAGACCCAACATTTTGAACTCAGCCTATAATTGTTTCTACCTTCATGATTGTTTATCCTCAAGTTTCATAATTATGCCCTTTGCTTTTTACATACATTCGATATATAGTTTATAATCATAGTCACTGATTGATCCAGTTTTGCTTGGATCACTTTAATTTTCAATACCATAATACTGTTGGGACATTGTTAAACTCCCTGTGCCTATGATCTGTTCTCATAATTCTTTAAGAATCTAATTCCTCAACGAAGTAGTATTATCTCATGTTATTTTTGGATTCCCAATTATCTTTTCCCAATTAACTCCTTTTCTCGAATGATTTTCTCTGATTTTCACATGGATTTTTTCGAATGCCTGCTCATTCGTTCTAGTTTCTCCACATATTTCAATTTAATTTCAAAATTAACTTCCTGTGTTGGTAACACATTCATCAGATCTGATTTGTATCTCTTATACTTAATATCACCTCAAATTTAAGAATCCATTCACTTAATTGGATATATTTTACATCAATAAAAACGCATGCACTCTTAGTAGCATATTCGACATCGTATCCTTGAGTCTCCATTATGATTAGGACTCTAATATTCACTTTTGATTCATTACAGATTTATTTCTGATTTGTTCTTTCATTAATCATCCTTAAAGTAAACTATCTGGTTTGCGTAACCTAATTTGGTGAAATTCTTCTTTGAAAGAAGATTTCTTGCTATTATCATCTATACTGTTCATGTAACCTTTATCAATCCACTGTTATTATCATTGCTAATCAGACATTCTTAGTAATCTCAAGGAGAATAATTTCTATCATAACTTATATAATAAGAATATCCTTTCTGATAAGGATTAGTAAAGCACTAAGCAATTCATTTACTCTAATACCTTGGTATATATCATTAAGATCATCCCACTTTTTTTCCAAGGATGTCTTTATAAGACAATTCACCAATTAATAACTTAAATTCAAGATACCTTAATCTTATTTGATTCAAGACAACAATTCTTCTTTTGTATCTATCCTCAATTGTGGGGACTGTGCCACGATCGTGACCTTCGTCTTTTTCAGAAAATTCATCACCTATAGTAACATCATTAAAAACCTCAATCTATCCCCAACTGATCCTCATAAACGCTTTCATACATTACTCTGATTCATCTCTTGAGTTTGACGATAGGGACTAAGACTTAAAAACATTTAATAAATTATAAATCACTTCATTTATCTTTCCCAAGTAATTATTACATGTGTGCTCAATAACATTATTCACCAATGTGATCACATTATCAGATAT
>JANIIA010000191.1:13223331-13236736 GCA_027478495.1 Erythroxylum alaternifolium | reverse complement strand
ATGTGTCGGAATGACCTACGGGGATATGTGTCGGAATGACCTACGGGGGTCCCGGTACGTACCCTAGGGTAATGGGGTGTGACAAACATAACCTTTATAATAAGAGCTATAACCAAGAAATATACAAGACTTAAACCTAAAATCTATTTTATTGGTGTTATATGGATAAAGATAAGGAAAGCAAAGACAACCAAAGGTATATAACAAATGATAGTTAGGCACACAATGGTATAACACTTGAAAAGGGGATTTAGAGTAAAGAATTGTTGTAAGCGTTTGATTAATTAGATAAACAATTATTCCAAAAGCTTATTCGAAAAACTTAAGTGGTAGACTAGCATGGGTTAAAAGAGAGAGATCTTTATCAATAATGACTCGGTGACGATGTTCCACAGCCCCATTATATTCATGAGTATGAGGACACAGAAGTCGATGCTTTACACCCACAAAAATATTGTGATAAAGCAGTTACATTTTGGTACTCTCAACCCTCAATGGTTTAAAGATGTTTGATATTTTTTAAATTACTTATTAACCATGTTCCATAAATTTTTGTACAGATCAAACACTATATCTCAAACAAACTTTAAGTAATCATCTGAAAATTGAACAAAATAATGATTTCAATTAGTAGATGAAATTATTATAGAGCCCTATAAACTAAAATAAACAAGTTCAAATGGAGATTTAGAAAAAATATGAGACGAATCTAAAAACAATGATGACTTTTGCCTAATTAACATGCCCCACATATGCTAAAACCTTTATTTGACACAGGAAGAGAAAAAAGAGAACAAATTTGGCACACAAATTTTTCATGAGGATGACCCTAATGGTTATGCTAAGAATGTAAAGTGTTGTGCTCACCTATAAAAGCAATTGGTATGAATGAAGAAAGTTTAGCAAAGTAACTTGTGGTGCACGATAAAGTTGATGATAGAGGTAGACGATAGAGCCCTTAATCAAGCATTCCCTGAAGTAGCACCTTGCCTTATAATGTCTTAACAAAATAACAACCAGGATGAAATTCAATAATGACATTATTGTCTTTTATAAATTGGGTTGTGCTAAGAAAATATTTAGTTTTTGAAGGATCATTAAAAACATTTGAAAGACAAAGTGAAATATTTTTATTTGTTGTGGTAAATTAGTAGAGTCAACATGAAGAATGGGAATAAGATTACCATTGCCAACTTGAACTTGATCACCACCATCGCAGTCACTATGAACAACAAGATTACTAAGATCAACAGTTAAGTGATTTATTGCTCCAGAATCAAAATACCAGCTAGAGTCTAAAGGAGTAGCACAGGTGGTGGCAACCATAGTCATTGGAGGAAGAGGAGTTGCTTTATTTCCAGTATAGCTATGGTTGAAGCAATTGTAGTATTCCAAGGCTTTATGTCCAACTTTAGAGCAAATATGACATATCCCATTTGATTTACCATTTTTAGAATTTAAATTAATGTTCAAGCGTAAGCCATAATTTTCAGAGGTTGTTTTGGGTATCTCTCCAAATCTTAAATACTAGTTATGTGAGTTTTGCAAAGGTGAGCTTTATTTTATTTACAAGTGGTGGCTCTCTAAGTAAAGAATTCTTTGATTGGCGCATAAGTGATACATTTTGGTGGCTTACTAGAGAAACCAATTTATGATAAGATAAAATAGGGTTTACCTTTTTTGTTTGTGAGTTGTATTGCAGCAAAAACTAGAACGGAGGAGGAGAAAAAGAGAGTTCTGCTCCGTTGTTTTAGCATGTGGGAAGGCAGCTGTTTGATGAAATAATCAAGAGGAAGTGAATCATCATTAACAGGTATTCGATGTTGCTATCTCTTGGGTTTATAGAGAGTCCTAAATTGATTAACGTTTTCAATTTGTACTAGAACCTAGAGATAGTCCTATTTATTGTTGAGATTATTGTTGTTGATTGTCGATTGTACTCTTGATTATTATAATGAATTGATTTTCATCCGTGGACGTCCAAACTGTGATTTTCCCCTAATTAAGAGGAGTTTTTTATTTCTCTTGCTGTTATTGTTGTTGTGGTTCTAGTAATTTTCTCCAACAAGTGGTATTAGAGTTATGGTTGAAGGATCCTTTTGTAAGGAAAATTACCGCTTGTTTGATTTAAGAAGGAACTAGTGTGAGAAGAGAATGGGTGAAAATAGTGCTTCAAAATTTCATGTTCCCTTATTTGATAGGAAAATAAACTTTTGGGTGTAGAAGAGTACTATTGAGGACCTGTTGGTAGAACAAGATTTAGATGCAGCTTTGGAAGCGACAAACTGAGGAGTTTGAATGATGCTAAGTAGGCATCGATGAAGAAGAAGGTAGTTAGTACGATTCGGTTGGCAATAGCTCCAGAGATCAAGTATAACCACTTGATTGAAACGGATGCAAAAGCTTTGATGGATAAACTCCAAAGTGTTTGTGCCTCCAAATCGTTAACTAACATCTTGTGCTTGAGATGGGAGTTGTACCAGTTGAGGGTGGTAGAGAGTACAACCTTACAGGATGATATTAATTTGTTCAACCAACTAGTGGCCCAGTTGAAGAATGCGAATGAGAAGATCACCAATCAAGAATAAGCTCTCTTGTTGTTGACTTCACTACCTAAGTTTTATTGACCCATTATCATGACATTGCTTTTTGGTAGGGAGAAGATTATGCTAGATGAAGCTATGGCAGTATTAGGGCAAAACGAAAGGATGATGATACATGTTGATGGAGGTTCTTTAGGTAATAGTGATCGAGCACTAGTTGTGAGGGAGTATGAGAGAGGAAGGAATCAAGAGAGAAGGGAAGATGGCTCGAGGAGTAGTTTGAAATCACACTCGAAATGCTTTAATATTGTGGAGTGTTACTATTGTAAGGAGAAAGGCCACATCTAAAGCCACTGTCCAAAGATGATGGAGGATTTAAAGAGTCTCCATTTGATGCAAAAGAAGAAGGGCAAGACTAAAGTAGATGATGATGTGATTCCACTAATGAGGTCATAGGTGATGGTGATGGTGATGGTGATTTGTTATTAGCTACTCATGGTGAGGTGAAGGAGACTGAGAGAGTTGGGCGTTGAATTCAGCCGCATTAGTTCATGTTTGTAGAGATCAAGCCTTGTTTGATACTTTGCGCCAAGATGGGGAGTATGACCACATTAACATGGTGGGTGATCAAAAATTGAAGGTCTGAGACATGGGGATCATGAGGATGAAGCTCGATGATGGTATGACTCGAACCATCTACAATGTGAGGTATGTGTCAATTGCTAATGCTATCCTTATTTCCTTAGGTGAATTGACAAAGTACGGGCATAGATATGCTAGTAGTAGGAGGTGGTGAAAAGTACATTGTGGTGCTTATTTGGTGATGCAAGGGAGGAAGGCCGATAACAACATTTGCTATGTAGAGGGCCATTGCATCCTAAGGGACAAGGTCGTGAAGAAGAAGGTCCGATTCTTGGATGAGGTGGAGGTGTTTGGTGGTTTGGGTCGAGGGAGGAATATGTTAGGTATCTCTCCAAATCCCAAATACTAGCTATGTGAGTTTTGCAATAGTGGGCTTTATTTTACTTACAAGTGGTGGCCCACTAAGTAAAGAATTCTTTGATTAGCCCATAGGTGGTAGGTTTTGGTGGCTTATTAAAGAATCCAATTTATGATAAGATAAAATGGGGTTTACTTTTTCGATTGTGAGTTGTATTGCCACAAAAACCAAAACTGAGGAGGTGAAAAAGAGAGTTCAGCTCCATTGTTTTGATGTGTGGGAAGGCACTGTTTCATGAGATAATTAAGAGGAAGTGGATCATCATCAACAGGTATTCTGTGTTGGTATCTCTTGGGTTTGTAGAGAGTACTAAATTGATTAAGGTTTTCAACTTGTACTAGAAACTAGGAAAAATTTTACTTGTCATTGAGATTATTGTTGTTAGTTACCGATTGTACTCTTGATTATTATAATGGATTGATTTTAGTCCGTGGAGATCTGAACCCTAGTTTTTCTCTTAGTTGAGAGGGGTTTTTCATGTAAATTGTGTGTGCATTGATTTAGTTTCTTGTACTTTATTTCTATTGTTATTATTGTTGTTGTGGTTCTGGTATTTTTCCCCAACAGTTGTATGAATCTAACCATTTTGTGAACCACCACTATGTCCTTGGCCATGAGAATCCCCACCATAGTGTGATTGAGTCCTTTGCAACGACTGTGATTAGGTACGTTGAGCAATATAAATAAAGTGAAGTGGAGCTTGTTGAATGCCCTCCAACCGAGCTTCTTCTTGGATAAGAACTCTAAATAAAATGTCTACTATAAATGGCTCAATAAGAACACAAAATGAAGTGACTGAAGAGCCAAATTTAGGATCAAGTCCAGAAAGTATATTCTGTATAAAATCATATACAAGTACATGTTCATTTAAGGCAGCTATTAGATTAGCTATAAAACGTTTCTTTTTAATATAATAAAAAATAAACATTCCCCATTATTGGATGCTTGTAAGTTGCATCTTTAGATGCATAATACAAGCCTTCGATTGAGGATTGAAGGTGTGTTTTAGCATTAACCAGGTTTAATGAGCTGTTGAAGCAAGATTTATACGAATGAGACACCGTTCGCTAACAAGCGATCAAATCCATAGAAGGATTCGCTTGTCTTTATATTTTCAAATTGTGTAAGTTGAGTTGTCAACTGAATTTCCACCTGCGTCAATAAGTTGAGGAGTTAGTGCAATATTTTCTGACACTATAATATAATCTAATTTACAAGCTTCCAGAGCATAAAGAACCGTGGGTGCCCAGAGATGATAATTTTCTTTGTCCAACTTGAGGCTAAGGGTATGGTAACTGAAGGAGTTACTTTAAGCATTGAGGGCTACAATCATGGTTATTTTCATGGGATGAGTTATCAATAGCCATGGAAAAATAATAATCATTGAGGACTGTGAGGCTAAACTTCTGATGCCATAATAAATAAGAGGATGTTTGACGTAAATTGCAGGCCCATTTCCTTACTTGTATTGGTATTTATAATATAAATACAATACGTGAAAGATTACAGATAAAAAATATTTATCTCTATCAATTACGGAGATTTTTTTAAAACAATATTATCAAGTAATTACTATTGCATATGGATATTATCTTCAATAACAACGCTATCATAATTCTTGGGCTCAAGTTTATCATTTGACCTGATAGTTCCAATATTATGAATTTATAGTACATTATTATAAATTCAGTTGAAATGAATTATTGTAAATATATTAAAGCTAATCTATATTGGACTATAAATTATTTATAAGCGAGTGATTCTATAAGGTTCTACATAATTTGTTAACAATATATGGTATAACAAATAACTATTTTGATATATGTAAGTCAATCACAAATCATACTTGAAAGAGATTAACTAATATTCATAAGTTAAAAGATTAGAACTTCGGTAATTACAATAAAAAATTATGGTGAGAAATTATGATTCAGTTATAAAAGAAGATTAGAAAAAAAAAAGGTTTTTGGAGTATATTTAAGATCTGTTTAGTTCTACTTCTGTCTTTTGATTATGATTTTAATTTTTAATTTTTGTTAAAAAACAAAAAATTTATTTGGATGAGAATTGTAATAAAAACATTGAAAAAAAATCTTTTTAGTTGAGGTTTGTAATAAAAAACTAAAAAATAAAATTATATTTGATTTTATCACCTTATTTTTATTTTTTATTATATTGTTAGAAATTAACACTAAATTTTAATTTAATTATTTTTAATATATCAAATTGTATTCTTAACTAAATTAATTATCACTATGATTAGAAATAAAATGTATGAATATTTATATAACAAAAGAAATTTGCATATCAAATTTATATAATAAAATTCTATAAAATATAAAATTATATCAGGTCATTCTAATTAATAAAAGATGTTCTTATACTATAATGCTTCAAAATATAATAGTAGTATCACTTACAAAAAGGAGCATAAATAAATTGGAATTAATATAATCATTCCACATTTGTCTAACAATCTCATCATATTTTTGAGACATACTTCGAAGTTGTATTCGAGTCTACTTGAGAACTTGCATTTTCATTTACATTTTTCCTAATTTTCTCTTGATTTTCAACACGACTGTCAAATAATTCATTACCTTGTCCATGCATTCGAATATAATTATGTATAGCGTAACATTTAATAATGATGTATTTTTGTTTATTCATATATAACTCGACATGTTCAAAAGTATAGGAAATCTTGCTTTTCGAATGCCAAAACATCTTTCAATAACATTTCTTAGAGAATAATGCTTATAGTTAAACAATTCCTGTATATATGATCATTGAACTGACCAAACTGAGAATTCTCAATGGTTAGTATTACTTATGAACTGTCAAGTGGGATATTCTCATAAGGGTTTAAATGTATATTTTTCCTTTGACCTAAAATTATTATAGTAATCAATAGGTCACTTATTATGTTTTGATGTCAGACACCTAGAGTGTAAAAATGCTAGTTGAATGACCATTGGCTATAATTAAGTATCTATCTGATTAATGGAGAGCCAAGATGGAATCCATCGACTCTAAGTAATGAGTTTGAGCTTTATGTTGTCATTGATCTTAATGGTTGTTTCGAGACCTTGGCCAAGGCGATTGAATGAGTGAGGAAAGGAGTTTCTTAAGTCATTCACCAATCATTAATGATCGACATATAATATAGTTGGTTATCTAATAGGATTTGACAGTTAAACCATACCTTAGGATAATCCGGAGTTGTAATGATAGAAGGTAATAATACATTATCCTTAACCAGGTTCCGTCTTTGTAAGGTTGTTACTTCACACTCTCTGGTCGTTAATGAGTGTTGTTAGACGTCAATCTTGATTAGTAATTAATTGGATTAATTACTACCGGCTTAGTGATGAACCTATGTGGTCACACACTTATAAGTGTAATATTTTTTGTTTATGATTATTTAATATATTATGAGATAATTTATTAAATAAGCTATATGGCATATTATTATCTTTTTTGCTAGCACAGAAAATATTATTAATAGTGGAAACTCTCTTTTGCTAAATAAATAAATAAAATAAAATAATTTTGTTTTGTTTTATTTCATTTTAAAATTTAAAAAAGGAGGAGTTACCACCGTTTTTGGCATTTCACAAAAACCAAGTTAGTTATTCATTTTAAAAGATGGAAATTAAATATACGAAGTGAATAGAATAAGGGACATACTCTTTCACTATATACGTTGAAATAACGAAAAAGAAGAGAGAGTAAGATATTCGTTCTTTCTCTTTTTTTTAACGTTATAAATCAACAAGAGAAAAAGAAAAGAAAAATTGTTTTCTCCGTTCTTATATAAAGGGTTCTTCAAAATTAAATATAGTTATATCAAATGTTAAAAACGAGACGTATTTTTTAACGTGGAGTAGATAAAGACTTTATATTTTCAAAGTTCATTATCGATTAATTGTCACAAATTCCAAGTATTTGTTTTTGCTTGTTCTTGCTATGAGTAATGAATATTAAATGCAATAAGTGAATTTAGGATTGCAATTTTTTGTTTTCGCAGCGTTTGCGATATCGATCTTTTAGGTTTCAACTCTATTAAATGTCAGTTGACAATGCATATACATCAATCAACTAATTCAATTGATAAGATTATAAAAAAATATAGGACTTAATTGACAAAAAAATAAGATGTTAAATTTAAAAAATTAAGTTAAAGTATTAAAAATTTTAGTTATTTTTAATTTTTATCATTTTAAATGGAGTGTATTTATCATTGTTTAATTTTTTAAATAAAATTGGCAGATGACGACGATGATTTGAGATTTTTAAAATTAATAAATATATATCTATTTAATAAAGCATTTATTTTTATAATATGAAATTACTTAATAAATTAAGCAAAGTCATATCTTTTATCATATCTAAAACTAACATTTAAAAGGTTGAAATCGCTTAATAAATTTTGACGCACTTTTGTTTCACTTTACAATGATAGAATTTGGAACTTTTGTTTGGGTTGCCCATAAGATATCCTAGGCAAGTCTCAACTATGGGAAGGTACCTTTAAGTCATTCATATTTAGAATAATCTCTGCTCAAGTCAGGTAGGTCCCTTGCGGGAAGCAAAGCTCTGGACCCAAGTTTTAAACAGCTGCATACACGAGAAAGGTTTGAACACACTACCTCACTTAAGCCAAGAAAGCCCCTTATCAACTCACCACCATGAGGTGAGAACTTTTGAATACGTAGTAACTAAACTATTTAGATCAAGTAATAGCTAACGTTAATTAAAAAAAGGTCTAAATTTGGCTTGAGTCAACAGATAAAGTTATTAAACATTAAACCCGATTTAAATTTAAACAAAAATTTTCAATTTCAAATCAAGTTTAACCTTATAAAATATTGAATTAAGTCAAAATTAGGGGTGATAATGGGTGGCCCATGGGCCTAGATCAAGTGTTTTTAATAGGTCGGTCTGTGAGTCAGGCCTAGGCTCAGTCGGCTCAAGACTTAACTATTCTAACAATATTTTTTATGTCGTTTTGCTTAAAATAGGCTTTAAGTTAGCCTGACGCTGCCCGAATCTAATTAAAAAAATATTATTTTACACTTTTAATTTTAAGAAATTGATGAAGCTGACCCATAGACCGATCTATTGCCATCTCTAGTCAGAATCATTATCAATTCTAATAATGATCCACCAATCATATATTTTAATAAATCATTTAGCAAGTCCCTAAATTAAAATTAGGTGATAGTATCGATTTAATTATCACTATTTAAAAAGTATATTATCCTAAACCTTTGTAATTTAAGATTATAAAAAATTCAAGTAACTTTTCTAAATAAATAATATGTCCAACTAGCGACTTAGAAATAGTCTATGATCCAGTACTAATTGATGAGATCACATTTTTCTACACCTGTACTAACGTACCTGAAATATTAAGGAAGAATCGCCAAAAGTATGGTCAGTTTGCGAATTGGAACTCTGACAAATGGACTTGAAAACACTTTTAAGATGACCTCATCGCCAGTAAATCATCCATCCGGGGCAAACACACTCACTTTAAATAATAATGTTATGACACTGATTAACGACAAGAGTTTAAAGAGCAAGGCATCTACGACAAGCAATAAATAATTTTAGGGTAATTCACAATTGTTAAGCTTGTGAGATCCAACCAACCGTTTAAGACTATTGAAAGGTTGACACTAAACCACTTCCGACTGCCAAATGGAAGCCCACGTCAGTTTCATTAATGTGTTTTTACTAACTAAGGTGGAGAATGATCATGTGCATGTCCATGAGCAGTAACAGACATAAGTTCTTCAATTTTGTTCCTTTCTTCAGTACAATATGGTTTTGGTTAGCCCTACCAGTTCAATTATGGCCTGTGAAAGTAACTGCAGTTGATTGCTCAACCTGAAAAATGAGAAATATACATACAAGCTACTTAGTACCAATAATTCAGATGCTACCAGACCGAGTTTTGTTGAATTGATGCGACAGATTTTTCACAATTACGAAAATGGGTTTCCATATCTTATCATTCATGTATCCATGCAATGTCCAGGAATTGCAAGTAGCGTTTTCTTTTTCAAATTTGTCGCCTACGGTCAATTCAGGGTGGAGATGGAGTACACTTGCGTCGCAGCTGATGTAAGATGTACTCGTAACAATTGAATGCTACAAAAGAGCACAAATAATAAGCGCCATATGATTGTGCCAGTTCGGATAGCAACGAATATTCAACGTGAAGCAGAGAGCGAGTTGCAGTGCTAGTTACCTCTATATATGGGATGACGAAGAAGAACGAAGAATCTGCTCCTTATATTTAGTTTATCGGGAGGACTGGGAGCACTGTAAGGTGCATTGGAAGGCTTGCTTCGCGGGAGATATGACACCGTCGCATATCAATCCTTGGTGTTGTGTCGGTATCATTTCTCCCGCAGAGTAAACCTTTCATGTCCATATAACTCATTCAGGACACTCCCTCGACCTCGAGGTTTGTTTATCTTTTCTTGTTCAATTACCTTTTTTTTAATTGAAGTTTTGCCAGATTATGACCTTTAAGAGTGCATTCCCACGTCGACGGAAGAGGGACTCTCGTTAGGCTTAACTCCTTTCTAGTAAGAAGGTCCATCCTTTACTAAAGCACAAGCAATATGCTCAGTGTCTCACTTTTACCCCGTCAGATCCAGGTTCGCTCTTTAATCAGGTAAGCTCAGACTTTCATGATGCCACACTCTGTACAACGTTTGACAGGGGAAGAATCCTGACCTGCAAATATGTACTAGAGCTGGAGAAATGAATGTTGGTGGCAAATGGCTGAATCAGAACAGGTTCTTATTTTAAGCATCACTCGTAACAAAGGGATTTAAGCTGAAAGCCTCCTCTTCGATGACCAACATGCCTGTGCTTCGTTATGTTTGCGAGGAATTGCTTTCTGACTTCTACACAATTAAAACCAGAATAGAAAAACACCGATAGGCAGAGCAGATCTTAAAAATGGACAATTAGACTAGTTAGCATCTTCTTCAAGTTCTGAAGTTTGGCCAAGTAACGAAAAATACTGTACCATTACAGCTAAGTCACCAAATTGCCATTCTCATTCAATTAAGTAAAACAATAGAATACTCATGGAAGAAATGTTTGGAACAGTAAATTAGCAAATGAAATGATTTTGAACGTGCATACATCATAGCTGACAGCGTAGCAAGCTCATAGAGAAAAAAAAAATACTCAAGCGACAGAAGATTGTATTCATGGTTCAGATAATTTTTATGCGGATCAAAGCTTTTCGAGGACTCCAAACGCAACATGCCTCGCAGTTTTGTTATGGAAACAGACCCTGCTTCCTAGCCATCTACCAAGATCCTTCAGCACCAACTGATGGATTCTTGAATGCTGACAATTCCCAAGATGTCTTCAATGCATAAGGTGGTGAGACTGTTACACCTTCTTCTGTGATCTTAGCTATCTGAAATATGAGAAAATGCAACATGTTACTTACAATAGGAAGGCAATATCCTCTGATCTTTGACATGAAACCTAACCACAAGATACAGCACCATTTTTAACCCTTTTGGCTAACAGATTTCTTCATAGGATATGTCCTAGAAATGCTAATACTAAAAGTTAAACTTCCAAGAACTTTCCAAAGCTCAAGAGTTTAGAAGGCTGGGAGGAAGCCTACTAATTGTGAATGAGCAAAGGTCACAAGATACACACATTAAAGAAATGCATAGCCAGCAGCACAGATATAGCATCAGGGGAAATGAAGGAACACAGAGAATTAAGTTTAGTGAAAAACGAGCACTAATGCCTATCCATCTAAAACACCCCAGATTATTTAATATCTAAATATGAAAAATATTAATGCACGATGTTTCTTGAGAACACTTTCTGAAGATTGTAGACATCAAGTCCAAGAAAAAAATTACCGCCACTAGGATAAAACTTCAATGGAATATACAATATGATTGGTGGTGCAACAGTACTTAAACCCACCAGACTTACTATACCATAAAATGCATAGTTTCAATCTTAAAATGCATCTTAAGAGACTCAACTTAACCTGATGCAGTAGAACGAGAATAATTTATGATATCACGTTATTCCCTTAAAAATTCTGCTAAACAGGGAGAGGATCAAGTTTCAATTCACCAACCTACTTTATACAGAAAAAGGAATCAAACCTGTAGCTTGTTGATAGCAGACCTATCACGGTAGAGAAGCACTCTCATGCATTTCTCTAACAACTTAACACCTTCTTCAAAGCTCAAGTTCTCGTGCCACTCATCACGGAGGATGGGCCGTGCCAGGTGATTCCCAAATCCAGTCGCCACATGATTATCCTCAAAATTTACTCCTATCATTGTAACCTGGGCAGCATAAATTGAGATGATTCAGTATCTCTAATTGTATACAGGTTTTTCATCTTCTCATACAGATACTCGGTCACGGCAAAATATAACTGATTGTCAAAGGAAAAATGTTAAGCAGATATACCATGCCGAGATATTTTTGTCCATTTTTCACTCCACCAAGAACAAGCGTATTCCACAACGGATTGAATTTATTCCGTCTGTTATACATGATACGAGTCAAGTAATTGTGCACCTCCTTGGGCCCCAGGGAGTTCCCATCATCCCACATATTGTCATATAGACTGTAAACACAAAAACATCACAGAACCATGCCCATCAGGAGTTTGAATCAAATGGAATTCAGAAAATTTGAAAAGTGGAGATGAAAAAGCAAAATCCAAAGAAAATTAGCAGGTGGATGGCCAATTCTCTACTCTAAAAGCAAACATAAAAAGCCAAAAAAGAAAAAAAAATCTGCATCAACCAATACTTACATAAGTTCATCAAGATAGCGCAATATCTCCTGAAAATCACTGATCTCTCCGCTGGCACCAAGAAGAGAATGCTTTCCAATTGGCTTCATGCGCTCCACACTCTTGTATCGAAGGGTGGACCCATACGAACCTGTCAGTTTTAGTGGCACAGATATGTTAACAGGGAACGTCATTATCATTTAGCAAATATAGGGTACATGTACACTCTCAATGTGACACAATTCCCAAACCCAAGAGACATAATAAGGAGTGGCATGTGATAGGAGAAGATGATGAAATACAGTAAAACTGACATGAAAATAAGCAAATCAAATGATGTGCCAATAAAAGGATGACATTAGTATGTCATTTGATGTGGATCAGAGTCAGAGAGCACATAACTGTCGTATTTTCCAATTTTCGTCATTTATAACAGACATGC
This sequence comes from Erythroxylum alaternifolium, assembly GCA_027478495.1. NCBI lineage: Eukaryota > Viridiplantae > Streptophyta > Magnoliopsida > Malpighiales > Erythroxylaceae > Erythroxylum > Erythroxylum alaternifolium. Next base: position 13,223,936 of record JANIIA010000191.1, on the reverse strand, counting down.
CAAATCCCTATATCTTGGACACGCTTAACGAGGACATATCCACCAAATTCATCATAATGACATAGTAAAAAAATCACTCCTTCAACCCCGTAACTTTTCTCTTCCCTACAGTTCACTAAAATTCATTCTCTTGCTCGAGACCACAAAATTGAATCTTTTTTGCCCTCGACCTCTGTCACACATTGAATTCGTAATTCTATCATATAACTATAAGCTCTTTTACACCTTGTATAGATATTATTATTAAAACTTAAACCCCAATTCCTAAACTTAAACCAACCATTGAACGCCCTGAATGTCATTAATCAAATAAGAACCGTCAAGAAAAGCGTGCTAGCAACTGACCTCCCATATCAGCAGCCATCAAAATACCATCTGCATATTTCAAAGCCACCACAGATGTCCCAGTCACATAAGGGTACCTACGAAGAGGGGGTGAAAAACATTACCACCCACCAAAAGTTAAATGAAAACAAAAAACGGATAAGCATTACCACTCCAAACAACCTCTAGAAATCATCAAATGTTTCAACAACAGTGGCCTCTCTCTGCACTTACACATCTACAAAAACCGATATTTACGTACACACACAAACACACACACG
>JANIIA010000191.1:13159574-13175200 GCA_027478495.1 Erythroxylum alaternifolium | reverse complement strand
CCGATCTGTGGAAAGTGCTGTCTTTAGGGACCAGGGATTCCCAGTAGGACACCTTACAGGTTGGACCAAACCGATAGAGGGCCGGGTCAAGCTAAATACTGATGAGGCGGCTAAGCCTGGGTATAGCATAGCAGCCGCAGGTGGTCTAATCAGAGATTGCCGCGGAAACTGGTGCGGGGGATTCCTCCATCACATTGGCCGAGGCACGCCTTTAGCTACCGAACCTTGGGGAGTCCATTCAGGCCTGACTCTAGCCTGGATGCTTGGATATCGCAGAGTGATTGTCGAAGTGGATTCTTTGGAGGTGATTAATATTCTTTCCTCTTCTGTTACACCTTCAACTGAGTATTCCTTTTTGGTGACAGGTACCCGTGGCCTACTACACCGAGATTGGGAGGTGAAGCTCCACCATGTGTATCGTGAAGGAAATGCAGCGCTTGCAATGATATCCAACCCAAACCTTCATATTCTACAGGCACCTCCGGCAGTCGTCATAGACCACCTCAATCGTGACAAGCACGGAACTCAGTACCGTAGATCCCTGCGTTAGATAGGATGTTAGATCGTTGTTGTTTAGTTTTCCATTGTATAAAAAAAAATACTTCTGTTTGGATGAAACGTGGTTATCCTGGGTAAGAGTTGTAAGAGAATTTACTCTCCATACGTTATTCCATTAATTTCTTATCATTAATTCATTTTTTAAAATTAAAAAAATCAAAACTTCTCAATTTCTTTCAAAAATTAAAACACATTCTTTGACAAAAAGTTGATTCAAAATTATTTCAAAAATTTTATTTAAAAATTAAAAGGTTTTTCTTAAAAGTCGAAATAATATTTTTAATTATAAAAAAATTTATGTATTATATGTTATATGTAGATGATCGTTAAATGATTAAGCTCATAACTTATTTAACTAGATAAGATAATGCTTAAGAAGAATTATATTAATTTGCTTAAATTTTGATATATTTGATTCCTTCTTGTTTTGAATTGCATATATGATTCAATTTACTTATTTTATCACGTCTGATTGCTCAATTGATTCACTAACTCTTTTGTTTACTTTATACTTTTATCGAGCTTGATACTCTACATACTAAATTACTAATGTTGTCAAGAATAAAACATTATACGTAACATATTTTGATATCACTAAAACCATTGGATAGAACTTTACTTAATCTAACATACATATTTTGATATCACTAAAACTACTAGTTAGAGCTTTACTTAATCTAACATATTGTAAAAGCCATTCTAATTAAATTGCTTAATTAATTCATAAAATTATTTTGTCCCTAAATTTTATGTAATATTTAATTATTATCAACAATAAAAGTATAGTTACATTGACATTAATAATAAATATATTTTTATTTAAAATAAATATAATATAAAAAATAAATTGAATTAAACAACCCCTAAACAATTTATTATGAAAATATTTAGAATTAAATATTTTATTTTTTAAGAGATCTAAAATAAATTACATTCTGAATAAATACAATGAGATGAAAAGAAGTTATATGCCGTCGATTTGAAATTTGGGTATAAGTAAAACTTTTCATATTTAATTATACTTGATCAAGTTTAATTGATGGATTCCATACAATTTTTGATAAAGCATAATACTGGCATATAGCTTCTTAATTTGATTCGTGTGATAAAAGTTGGATTTGATTTAATTTAATTATCTTCATTGGTAATTTATTATTAAACGAAAAGGAAGAAAAGCCTTCTTTAATTAAATAACATTTTTGAAGAACTATAAAAAATAAAATGGTATGATAAATGCAGTGGGAAACGGTGAAAAAAGAAATATGAAAAGATGGACTCGTGGGACCACAAAAGAAGAGCCATCGGAAAGTTCGACTGTTAGAGATCTCTATTGATGGAGCAAATCGAATGGCTAGACGGCATCGATCACTTAAAGTATTCGTGGGCCCTGTAGTAACAGATTAAGTGATGTGATATCGTCTGTGAGGTGAATACAGAGAGAGGCAACGTGGCAAAAGCACAGACGTCCGATGGCTGATGCAAAGGACGAAAGAACGAGTACGCTAGAAAAAACCCCGGTGAAAGAAAATAACGTAAGGGCGTGCATCACCAGCATAGACTCGCAACCACGCGAAAAGTAGCGAAGCGAAACCCGGACATGTTCTTGTTAAAAAAACCGGATTTCATAATCGTCGATAGGTCCGGGACTTTTTTGTAGTTGGAGGATGGTTTGTCTCGGTTTTTTCTCGGTCAAAAAACAGGAAAAAGCACGATAAACGCTTAAAACGCCATTCGAGCTGCGCCAAACCCTAATTCTGGCCTTCGATTTCTGGCGTTAATATTCTCATCTCCATTAAAGAACGTAAGTTCTACGCTTGTTTACTTTTTTCTTAGTCTTTGACCGTTTGTTTCTGGTTCTGATTGTTCCGTGAATTAATTTGATTCTTGTTGTCTTTTAGCTCGGTCAGATCGGTCACTTTGAGCGAGTGTTCGGTCTGTGTCAGTTTTCATGCATCTGTGATGGTTTGATCATTGGTTGGCTGTTAATTCGTGGTTTCTAGTTGAGAAGATTGCAAGCATGGATTTGGTGTCAAGGTGTAAGGTATTTCAATTTCATTTTTTTCGTTATTTATGTGTTTCTTTTGATATCATTTGAAAAAATATGAATTCAAATTACTAAATGGTTTAGTTATTTGAAGTTAATTGGTACCCGTTGTCTAATACTTCTGTTGGTAGTGTATAGTCGGTTATGCATATTGGAAGTGTGGAAATGTGGAAATGTGAAATGTTTTTCCATTAACCCAACTTGTGGTTGAGCTTTGTCGGGTTGACTGCGGTTATTTGGGTTGTTGGTTTATATGCTTCCTCAATTTTCTTGGTTGTGCTTCTTGTGATTCTTTTGTATAAAATTAGATTGTGGTTATTTGTTACAAATGGGGTTCTATAGTTCCCTCGGTGGATGCTGGTCTAACTGGTCCTGTCCCATGAGTTAGGAATTTCTATGTACATGAGATTCATTGGTTCTAAGCCTTCAAGTCTTCGCTCTATTGCTGTCTCATTTCACGCACACGATAGAAAGGCTCCTCTCTTTCTTGTCTTCTATTCCATCCATAAGTCAACTCCTGTTGAAGCTCCTCTCAACTACAACTGAGTTTACTCTATGTACATAGCAGCAGTGACAGTTGTTGTTGCTGTGTTCTTGACTTTGACTGCCTTCATTTAGTATCTGGTCAAGTGATTTAGCTAAGATGTTTTTCCTTTTCTTTCTAATATGCTGAGCTACTTTCAAAATTTTCTGGTAGGATAAGTTGGCATATTTCAGAATAAAGGAGCTTAAAGATGTCCTAACTCAATTAGGCCTATCAAAGCAGGGGAAAAAACAGGTCAGATTCCTTGAGCATTTCTATACTTTTTTTCACTTCATATTGTCATGATTGCTGACTGAATGTATTGTCAAGCATTGAGTTTCAAGTTGGTGAATACTTGTAGCCATGGGTTTAATTGTTCTGAAGAGTTGAAGATTTATCCGTGGGGTTGGATTTCCTTGAATGACATCATAAGCAATACTTTATACTATTTCAGCAATGCATATGTGCTCGGTGACATTCTGTCTTTGCGCATTAACCTTTGCTGTATTTAAAATGCATAGGACCTTGTTGACCGGATATTATCTATTCTCTCTGATGAGCAAGGTAATGTACCTTATTGCTGGCAAGCTTTAATATACCTTATTTCTTGCGAGCTCTCTTTTTGGTATATAAAAAAATTATTTGGTTAATCTAGAGCATTTTTTCTTTCTTGTTTCTGTTGTGATTTGGCTTGCTTAAACCATGAACTCATGAGTCTCTATCAACAGTCTGTGACCTTAGATGTTTAACATATTATTGATCAGTGTTTATGCATTTCATTTAGCGAGATATAGTATTCTTGTTAACTTTATATGCTTTTAGACATGTTGCTGTGTACATATTACTTGGTAATAAAAACAGCTAATTGCTCAATAAATTGTTTACTATTTCACATCATTGAAACTCCTTGTTAAAAACATTTTTATATTACATTTTGTAGACATTTTTTACTACATAAATAACAATTATTTATGTATTAGAGAATGAAAATTAAACATGCAGTTCTATCCATAGGCACAATGCTTATGATTGGAATCATTTTAAGTGTACGAAAACACAATTGAGTGGATATCTCAAGTTAAGCTTGAGAACCAAAACTCTTTAATGATATAGCAATATGGGGAGTAATGATTCTTTGTGAGTTCTTTTCCTGCTAGCTGACGCTCATGTCATAGAGGCCATGAAAGATTTCCTCTTTAGTATCTGTTTTACTAAACAACATGCTACTCCTTTGGGATTCTTTCCAGCCAAATTCCCCTTTTGAAGCTGCTTACTGTTTCTGATGGTTTAATCTACACTTGTGTTTTTCTTTTTTCAATTTTTAATTCGTACATGTTTTACTAAAGTTTATGCTACTCCTTTGGGATGCTTTCTAGCCAAATTCCCCTTTTGTAGCTGCCTACTGTTTTTGATAGTTTAATCTACACTCATTGACCTTTTTCCTTTCTCAAATTTTGATTCATAAATGTTTCTCCACTATTATACTGACCTCATTTCTTATTCCTGGTCTTTTCATGAATTAACATTGTCTGTAGTTTCACTCTTTATAGTTGCAAGGATGTGGGCAAAGAAAAGTGCTGTCAGAAAGGAAGAGGTGGCCAAACTAGTTGAAGACACTTACAGGTTCATCATTTACATATGTGTCCCATTAAAATATTTCCACTTTCAGTAAAGCTTTCTATATAATTTGTTTGAATTTTTAAGAAACTTCAATACTTGCTTTTGTTCAACTCATTCACATGCACCTTTGGTTTTTGTATATAGAAAAATGCAGGTTTCTGAGGCAACTGAGTTGGCATCGAAGACGCAGAGTGTTATGGATAATAGTGCTACAAAAATTAAAGGAGAAATTGATGATTCCTCTTTATTCGATATGAAAGTACGCTGTCCATGTGGCAACTTATTGGAGACGGAGTCAATGATTAAGGTTTATACTTAACATCTTAGATTTATTCCTGTTCTTGTAATTGTATTTGCATACAAGTTGTAGATAGGTATTGCAAATTTCATCATTTAAGGGAATTGTTTCATTTTCAAAGTATAGTAGGTGTGATTTAGGTTTTTCAGTTGTAAAAGATCACCTCTGTCTCTATATCGTGTTTTTGGGTAACATATATCAACTAGTTTAATAGAATTGCGTATCTTAGCATCAGAACCATGTCTATACCCTTCAGCAATTAAATATCCATTTCTTTTTCATGATGTTATTTATCTTTGTTATTTGTGTTATTTTTATTGAGGGGATGAATATACACATAAATAGAAACTTTCTTGGAATCCTTATCCTAGTAGTAAAGGAATTCCCAACTAAAATATCCAAAATAGAATTAAATTGTATTCTAATAAGCATAAGAATGCTTTGACACAAAGAAAGAATGGAAAAACGAGGGTCAGAAATCCCAAGTTTGTATACAAATTATTTATTCTTAAATAAGTTCAAGTCCTAAACAACTAGGATAAAGTCAATTTTAGCTTGTGTTGTCTTTGTTGTCACACCAACTCTTACTCTTTATTCCGCCAACTTAAAGCTTGTGGTTGAGTGATTTCCCCCCTTTGCATAGCTTTTGTAAACTCTAAGCTCTTTCGCATCACTTTTGTTCTGCATCCACCCTTTTGGGTAAAGCTGTCCCTATCATGCTGCTAATGATATGTGCCTTTGATTGGCAGTGTGAGGACCCAAGATGCGCAGTCTGGCAACATGTTGGTTGTGTTATTATTCCGGAAAAACCCATGGAAAATGATCCACAACTTCCAAACCTGTTCTACTGTGAAATTTGTCGACTCAGCCGAGCTGACCCGTATGTATATTAATGCTCACTTAGTTATCTTCTTACTGTTTCTGTCTTCTGCTCATTTTCAGAATTTTCCTCCGAAGATCTTGTAATTGCACACCACGAGACTTAGCCATAAGAGGCTGCGTAAATAATTTATGTTTCATGGTTATGCTTGCTGTTTTAATTTTTGTCACATTCATGATTATACTTGCTTTATTGTCAAACTATTTTCTTCTCTTTTACTCATGATTGATGGTATTAATGGCTAATCTTCACTCTTCATTAAATTTAAATTCCATACATCTAATGGTTAATTGCTCAAAACAACTGCAAAGTAACTGAACTGTATTATCATAATTCATTATTGGCTAGGAAGGTTAACTTATGCAGTTAGAAGTTCGAATGCAGTTCCAAGTATGTGGTTTAAATGGTTCTTCGTTGAGGGCAACTTTGTGAGTTGGTTGTTGAGACAATGGAAAATGATTTCCATGATCATTGGCAAACAATGAATCATTTTCTCTTTTTGTGGACCATTTGAAAGTTAGCATAACAATCTTATGGAGTGGTTTATGATACAAACCATGGTTCAGTTGAGAGGTTCTATCTTCATCTCTCTCAGTTTGGGGCAAATCTTGATGAATGTAAAAACTTACGGGTCTTTGTTCTTCTTTTTTCAATTATAATCGCCTATTTAAGATATTTGTCATTGGAATTCTTTGCATGTTTTCTGCTCAATTTCACTGTCTTAACATGTTTCCCCGCTTTCAGTTTTTGGGTTGCAGTTGCCCACCCCCTCTTTCCTGTAAAGTTGGCTACTACAAGCATTCCAACTGATGGGTGAGTTCTTCATGAATATTCTTCTGTGCTGTTTCAATGTACTTTCAAATTATGAATACATTTGCTTCATATCATCAATTCAACAAGTATACTCAACATAGTTAGCTTTCCTAGATAATGTGAGCCATGTAACTTACACAAATTGTTTGCGTAAAGTTTCTGTTGAGTTTTGGTTTCACATTTTGTGGTGCCTAATTAGTGGCAGACAAAAGTGACAACTTAATTGTCATGTTTGAATTATACCTTGGTGTTTTCGTTGTGTAAACATCATCTGCTATCAGAAAATATGCTGTTTCATGAGACGTATAGCTTGCGAAAAGCCTGAACTGGAGTTAATTTAATAGTTGATTTTTTATTTTAAATTTCACCTTCCCTTTAGCCATTGATAAGAAGCACATCAGTTGGCATGCATATTGATGACATATGTACTTTTTTCCTGTTATTCTAGATCAAATCCTGTACAAAGTGTGGAGAAGACTTTTCATTTGACACGGGCGTACAAGGATTTGTTAGCAAAACAAGACTGTGATGTTCAGGTTTGGTGTTACATGCGTTTGACTTGTGTTACTTGATTAAACTTCAGCTGATGGCTTGCCTGTTATGCTTTACATTTCAGGCTTGGTGCATGCTTTTGAATGACAAGGTTCCTTTTAGGATGCAGTGGCCGCAATATATGGATCTACAGGTTAATGGTATAGTCGGTTAGCTTTTTAGTTCTCATGGTGTCTATCAATCTCAATTCCACAATTCAGAACCTTTTGTTTTCGAACCTATCTCATCTCCAACTCAGAATTGTAGTATTTGGATCCATTTTTAACTTCATCAGATCTTTGCCGTTCGCAATGCCAATATTGTTAATTGAATCCATGTATAAGCTAGTGTAGCATACTTTCTTTTCTATTGTGGCTAGTCTTTATTTCTGGATACAGAAGTAAGACAAATGTCCATGGATATTTTGGATCTTGCGCGTCAAATAAATTTGTTGCTTGGGACCTGCAGGTATGCCTGTACGTGCTATTAATAGGCCTGGTTCACAATTACTAGGGGCTAATGGTCGCGATGATGGCCCAATTGTGAGTTTATTCCTGGGCTCTGAAAGTTTTCATGCAGTTAAACATGTATTTAGTAACTATGTTGCTCCTTCATTGCTGATCTAGATATTTATTCCTGAATACAATTTATACTTCCCTTTTCTTGTAGATTACGCCTTGTACAAGAGATGGAATCAATAAGATTTCACTAACTGGATGTGATACACGTGTATTCTGTTTAGGAGTAAGAATTGTCAAGCGACAAACTGTTCAACAGGTATTTATAATTTACTTTGGACTTGGTGATGGTAAAGTAAATGATATTCTCATTTTGCAATTCCTCAAGTTGTAGTTCTCTAGTTTGGGATCATGTGATGCATACATTGGTACCACAGGTAGAGAACTCATCCTCATTTTCAGTCTTTGTTCTTTTAATCACCAAAGTGAGTTTTCACTGCATTGTTTTTATGCTGCATACTATATGATTATTGGGACCCTGCCAATTTTTGTTTCACACAGTTGTTTTACGATCTGTCCTTGTCAGATACTCAACTTAATTCCTAGGGAGTGTGATGGTGAGCGGTTTGAAGATGCGGTTAGTCGTGTTTGTCGTTGTGTTGGTGGTGTAACAACAGACAACGCTGACAGTGACAGTGACCTAGAAGTTGTTGCAGATTCTTTTACTGTTAATCTACGTTGCCCTGTAAGTTACGTCTGATTTTAGCTTAAAAGTTTCTAACGGGTGTTATTTTTAGTTCAATGTGCGTCCAATTTGAATATAGCTAATAAATACTAAAAGATTAAGAACGTATTCAGAGTTTCCTCCTGTGGTTGCTAGGCCCTCATCATTGATGATCAAACTGATGCATGTTCTGCTTCGCTATTGTTTATAATGCTGAAAATAGTTATGAGAAATGAGGAAGGTAGGTTAGGATGAAATTGGCCTGCAGTGGCTCCAGTAGCAGATTATTGTTCTGTGAAGAATATAAAGCAAGTCTAAAATGATTTTATGGCCCATGGTATAATAATTCTCAGGGTCCAGTGGTGACTATGGTATTATGGTCTTACTAGATTATCAGGAATGTATCTCAACCCTAATCTAGTGTCTGCTGGGGTCGGTAATTTTTCTGCTAATCTGCCTTTAATAAACAAAACACTATATTAATATCCTACCATTATTTTCCCGTCTTCTTCATATGTTTCATCCTCATTAGATATGCTTTGTTCATTATATCCTCTGCTTATGCAAGTCTTCTTATTTTTCAATGTTAGTTTTGTCAAATTCTCTGTTGCCTTCTGGCCTTTGTCGATATGAATTTTAGTATACTGAATTTGTGTTCATTGTGTGTTTCGGCATTGAAGAATTACCTCACTATTTTCGGCTTTTGGATTAGTGCTCTTAGTTTTGGTTGAATGTTGTGGTTTTTCATTCGAAATTGTCATCAAATGTTTAATATAATAGATCTTTGTATCTCAATTTCTAGATGAGTGGTTCAAGAATGAAGGTGGCAGGAAGGTTCAAACCTTGTGTTCATATGGGCTGTTTTGATCTTGAAGTTTTTGTGGAGCTAAACCAGCGTTCTAGGAAGGTAAACAATTGTTGATTTCTAATCATTTTTCTTCCTCCATAAGCCTTTTGTCTCTGAGCCAGAAATGACCTCCATGCAGTGGCAGTGTCCCATTTGTCTCAAGAACTACTCACTGGAAAGTATAATCATTGATCCATATTTTAATCGCATAACTTCCAAGGTACTCTTACTTTAGTTTATATTGGTCGCAAGGATAGAGTTTTGTTAATTGATTAGGTGTACTAATCAATAAAACTATTTGTATATGTTGTTTACTTGATGGCATAACAGATGCGCCATTGTAGTGAAGATATGACTGAGATTGAGGTGAAGTCTGATGGCACTTGGAGAGTAAAGACCAAAAGTGAGGCTGAGCGCAGGGATATTGGAGAACTAGCCCAGTGGCACAATTCTGACAGTACTCCTTGTTTGACTAATGATGGAGAAATCAACTCGAAAACAGAGATGATGACTCAGATCAAGAAGGAAGGTGTTTCAGAAGGCCATCTTGGTAATGGTTTGAAACTTGGAATCAGGAAGAATCGCAATGGATTTTGGGAAGTTAGTAAACCTGATGATACGAACTCTTCCTCTTCTGGTAATAAATTTCAGAAGTTTGAAAATTGTGAACAGAAAATTATACCTATGAGTAGCAGTGCTACCGGTAGTGGTCGGGATGGTGAAGATCCAAGTGTAAATCAGGATGGTGGTGGGAACTTCGAGTTCCCAAACAATGGGAATGAACTTGATTCTTTATCTCTGAATGTAGATTCAGCATATGGATTTGCTGAACAAAATGTTTCTGCACCTGATGCAGAAGTAATTGTTCTCAGTGACTCAGATGATGACAATGATGTGCTAATTTCATCTGAACATGTTTACAAGAATAATCGATCTGATGATGATGGGGTTGTTTTTTCAGTGCCTGCAGGATTGGCAGATCCTTACCCTGAAGATCCTACTTTAAGGCCTGGGAATTATCCCTTCGATGCTAATGATGAGTTTATGCCACTCTGGCCATTGCCTTCTGGAACTCAAGGAGGTCCAGGATTCCAGTTATTTAGTTCAGATGTCACAGACCCATTGATTGATTTGCAGCATGGTTCTGTCAATTGTCCCATTGCATCAATGAATGGCTACACGTTGGCTGCAGATACTGTTATGGGATCTACTAGTTTGTTACCAGATTCTTCTGTTAAACGACCTGAGACAGACATGAATGGTGGCTTAGTTGATAATCCTTTGGCATTTGGTGGTGAAGATCCCTCCTCACTTCAAATTTTTCTTCCAACTAGGCCTTCGGATGCATCACTACAGCCCGATTTTAGAGCTCAAGTTGATCCATCCAATGGTATCCGCAATGAGGATTGGATATCTCTTAGGCTTGGTGGTGGTGCCGCAAGCAGCCACGGTGAATCAATTCCTACAAATGGGGCAAATCCAAGGGGCCAGGTGTCATCTGGAGACTCTGGCATGGAACCATTGATTGATGCTGGTTTGTTCCTATTCCTTTGGCATTATTTTTTTTCAGACCGTCCTTATATGGAGTGGTCAGATACAATTGTTATTTTTACTTGTGCTAGATTTCGATGCATAAATACTCTTCCATCTTCCAATCTTTCATGTGCTGCTTTCAGTTTAAGCACTGATTGTTATTGGTTATGCAGCTTCTTTACTTCTTGGTATGAATGATAAATCTGAGAAGGCTAGTCGGCAACGATCTGAATCTGATAGTCCCTTTTCATTTCCTCGTCAAAAACGTTCTGTGAGGCAACGTTTCTATCTGTCTATTGACTCGGACTCAGAGTAGAGGAGGGTCATGTTTGCTGAGATTATCGTTGCTTAGTTTAAAGTATTTATGGGAACAGAATACATTTCCTGGAGTGAGTTGGTGACTGAAGTCCAAGTCATTAGGTAGAAATTGAAGAAATTAACATGTGCTCATAGCAACGAACAACTGAATGGTGGTCAGGTGGTGTGATGCATAAGAAAACAAGGGTTATCAGCATTACTTACTCCTAAAACATTGTGATGGCACCTGCAAAATATTTTGTTGCAGTTGATGAGCCGAGGTCTTGTATACACTGGTCAATATTGTGCAGCATAACCTAGTGTCTGCTGCTGTTTGTTTTTTGAGGGAGTACATCTCCCTTCCCAATTACGCCAGTGCCTGCTAAGATTGTACAGTTCATAGTCGTTGAATCTGAAGACTCTATTGAATCCCTCGGTTTAAAGCCTGTGGATGTAGTCGGGAAGCTTCCAATTGGCAGAGCAAAAATTGCCTCCATTTTGTCCCTCATTTGAGGAAGAGAACAAATTGCTTGTACATATCACTGAGGTTCAGCTATTTATAGAAAGAAATAAAATTTGCCAAACGTAATTTTGTCCAGTATAAACATGGTGATATTTTCTTCTATTTCAATGCCAGACTGCAGATATAAAATTGTTACATTTCTAATGTTTGCTGTAGATAGTCTGTTCGCTTCGATGTTGGATAGCGATTGGTTTATTCTCGTTCCCAATTTGGAAATATTTCCTCTCCTTTGTTAAACATTGATTTTGTGCATAAAAAATAACAAATTGTCAGATCTGATATGAGATGCCAAGCTATCCTTTTTTCTCTCTTTGTTCCGTGGATATTGACAATTGATAGCTATCGCACATCTTCATTCTGGTTCTCTCTATGGCTCGCGTAATAAACCTTAAGCACCGGTTACTACCGATAATCAGTGGCCTTTATTTGCATGAAGCATAAAGCTGAAGACCTGCTGCAGCGTGAAAATTGTAGTAAGAAAAAAACAGAAAGAACGTAGAGGAGGGGGAAAAAAAATCCTTAAGAATGGGAAAAACTCGAAAATTGTCACATGGATGGTATATTGATCGCAATCTGTAAGAAGCTGTACATGAAAAAGTATATTATCGTGCCCAGTCAGACCAGTAAAAATAAGCCTTCTTAGCCTTCGTGCTATCATCATAACCAAATCCCTCGAAACATAGGAGTTGAAGAAAGAGCAATCGCAGAAAAGTGTTCACAAATATCCAACGGAATACACTGACATGACACTGGTACAGCCTTCTAAATTTTGCAACTACGCGCGACTACGATGGCCTCAAACTCTCGCAACCTGGGCAGTTGTGCAAGCTTTCATGGATATAAATATCACAATCAAGGCAGAAAGCATGCTTACATTTTGGACAAGCAACACAAAGGCCGGGCTTATTGCCTGTGACAAAAACCGCAGCATTTGTGAACGACATGAAACTAATTAAAACAGAACATAATTTTGAGAAAACATATTGATATTTTCGTTGTTGTTGGGGGACTATCAACACCTAGCCTCTTACATCACGAGCCTTTGGCTCCTTGTTTATGGGAAAAAAACATTGTTATTTTCTTAAAGAAATGAAGCTATTTTATTTTAATGATGAAAACAGGATAAACAACACAGGGAAAGGCCAATTACATGAGAAATATTGGACCATGAGCTTTCAATACCTGTTCAATTTAACAGAGGTTTGTGAGTTATTTGAGCAGCTTCATTTAGCATTTTTAACCTCATTTAATCATCTAGTGTAACATGAACTATGCACCAAGAAACCTTTGCATGCAGTGTCACAGTAACATATTCTACTTACCAGTGATAAGAAGGCTCTGTTGGCAACCAAAGCATGTCCTGTGTGATCTATGGTGTGGTTCACTTTGACGTGATGGAAGCAAATCATCAAATGGAGCTATTGGAAAGAGATGATGATATGACCTTGCCAAATGGGGTGAAGAAACAAGTGTCAGCCCACAGATACGACATTCAGTAGGAAGCTCACAAGCACGTGCTTTGCATCTGGGACAAATGTAGCCCTCACCAACTTTAGCTTCTTTATGACAAGAACAGATCGACATGGAACCCTCTGCTGCTCTTTGTGGGAAACCCATCTTTATCAGGTTAGCAATTGCAAATTCGGCTATTGCTGGAGGTGGCGGTGCATGCTCTAGAATCAACTCTTTGAAGTGGGCCTCCAAAAGAAGGAAGAAATCAAATCAATTTTTGGATAATCTCGGTCTACTTAAGAAGGAAGATTTGAAAAACGTAGTGGTAGAATCATTGAGGTATATTTTCACACTTCTATTTCTGTCATTTTTTACTCAAAATTCTGAATGAGTCTGGATCATTACCTAAGAAAAGGCGGCTAGCCCCCTCTAATTATTCAATTTTTAATTCAGTTATTTAATGACATATGACAACATAGTTTATCCTCTGATATTTGAGAAAAAAAGTTTATATACAAGGCTGGCAAGCTAATAGAACTCACCTCATCCAGTGCAACTGAGTATGAACCCCCAGTTTCCTGGCAGAGATGTTTGCAAATGAATAGCTCAGCTGCAAGGCCAATTACTGAGCACCTTAACTTCGATTTCTTGCATTTCTGGATGGTCTCCATAATATCTCCTGGATCACAGGTACTAAGAGAGGAATACAAGATCAATACTTCACGATGACCATATGAAGGAATTGGATCAAGATACCCGTGAACAAGCTCTAAGGCATTTTGTAATGAGGAATCTCCTGAGCATCCCAATTTGCCCATCAATGTCTTAATATGGGCCTCAGGACTCCCACCAAGTTCTGTTAAGCAATGGGCAACTCCATCTTTAATAGTCACTAGAGCCATTTGACTAAGTGGGTTCTGATCAAAAAATTCCCTAATGAAAGCTTCCACATGTTTGGCAATCATAGCCATTCGGCTTGGTCGAAAATCCATCACTCCAGCTGCCTACATAATTCATAAAAATCATAAAAAGTTGATAATGACTCATTTAGGAAAAAATCGAAAGCCCCAGAAATTTTGATTGCCCTTCTCCAATGTAGAATAGCTTTGCTGACAGAACCAACATATGTTTTTCTTAGGGGTGCCGTTATTCAAGTGTCATGCTGAATTATTAAGCCTGACAGAATCAAACAGGTCCAGTTTTTCCAATGAAAACTATAGACATGCTACTAAAATTGAAAGTAAGAAATGTGAACCAAACACATTCAGTAATTGGAGTCATAAATCTCAAACCACCACTTGGATAATGTAGTTCCATCCCTACACACGAGGCTGGAAATCATTTTCACTAAAACTATATGCAGTGATCAACAGGACTCCATTAAGTCAAGAAACTGTAATCAAGTTCAGGAATAGACATACCCTTGAGAGGTCAACAACAACATAGAGAAACCGAATGAGGCCCTTCTGAATTCGAGCAGCATTGCCAGCAGTTGAAAGCGAACGAAGGCGGCGACGATACTGAGCATGGTAAATAGCCTTGTTATCAATTGGGCGAAGCAGGCCCGACTCATCCTCTTGCAAGGACTCCCATGATCTCTCATCAGTGTAAGTTCTCTCCCATGCATCCATCCCATCCTCATCCAGATCATCCTCATCCTCCTCTGCTTCTCCATTTAATCGCTTCTTCTCGCCATTGTGCATCTTTTCCCAACCACAATACTCCTCCCAATTCAATTCAACGGCTCCCAAACCTAGAACCGAATATTGTACAACGATCTGTTTCAGTTCAGACACTAAAGAATTCCTAATTTGAAAAAATAGTAGTTCACTAGCTCATAATGGCATTAAGTGAAGAGGAGATGGAATATATACAGGAATTTACGGTTTTGTTCGATAACCCTAAAACCAACACTTATTCTCCTCCATTCATAATTAAATGCTCACCTCACTCAATACAAAGAAAGCAAAAAGGGAGAGAGAAAGAACATAAAATTATACAACTGAATAAATTGTTGCAGTCGGCGGTCGGAACTTCGCCGGTGGAAGTCTAGAGAGAAGCAAACGTAGTAAAGACAGTAAGTGTGATTCGAGGGAGTGTGTTATCAAAAGAAAGGAGGTCAGTCACGGACTTAAAACAAGATACTAATTTTATTTAATATATTCCTAAGCTTTGCGAAATTGCTTTATATATATTAATCACTTGTGTAATTCAACCATTTAACATCTCATACTATGCGTGTATCGAAACGACATGATTAGGACTTCTCCCGCCATTATACCAAATTTAGTCTAAAATAGAATATTCTCAAAATCTTTTTATAACAAATTTGACGTTATTCTAATTATTCTACACTAAAATTTTACATCAAAATTTTACAAAAAATATTTCACAATAATTTAGCTATTAACTAAATTAATTTATATTTATACAACCAAAATAATTTAGTTATTAACTAAATTAATTTATATTTATACAATAATTTATATTTATTTATTAAAAATTAAAATAAAATCATTATTCTT
>JANIIA010000191.1:13028022-13049267 GCA_027478495.1 Erythroxylum alaternifolium | reverse complement strand
AACTTCATTAGTGAACTTCCTAAAATACCCTTACACTAACTCTTGTTCTTCCAATTTCAATTTACACCATATGCTTCAAAAATTTAATCTCAATTTTTCCTTTTTAATCCCTCAATTTAAAAAAAAAATTCTACACCCCAAAACATTAAAATTAAAGCCTAATCACAACAAAATAATGAAATTAAATCCCAAACATATTGAAGAAGAAATCGGGGTCCAACAGTTATTTAGTAACAACAATAAGAATATCAATGGGTCTAAGCATCTGGAAATCAAGTACTTGACCATCAAGGAGTTGATATAGAAAGGTGACGTTGAAGTGGACTATATGAGAATTGAGAAGATGTTAGCCGATTCTTTAACTAAAGGACTTCTCCCACTTATGTTCGAAAGACATGTATCCAGTATTAGTGTGTTAAAGACCTTAGACAGTGTTAGTTAGGGATCGTTATATTTTCTCTTTGTATGTTTATACATTTTGATGTATTATGATATTATAATTGTTTATTAATATAGATCATCATCTTTTATCCTCAGTAATACATGTTATTGTACAAAGTCATAATGCATGTGGAACTCTTAAGATCTATGTCGATCTTAAGCATTTTAAAGATCATTGGATATATATACATATTGACCTTGAACCTAAGTCATTAAGACACATACAATTTAATATAGATATCTATGAATTTTAAATGAAATAGGGGAATATAAGTTTTTAATCCCATAAAGGTTCTCTAATACAGTTTAATATTCATTTAGAGAACTTAAAAATTTTCTCTAATGCAGTTTAGCATTCGATGAGAGAAAACAAGATTTCTCTGATGCAGTTTAGTATAAGATTTAGAGAAATAGAGACCTATAAATGAAAAATGATACATATAAGATCATACAGGTATCAACCTATTTTGCCACACTCTATTTTCTCATTCATGTTAATAAGGTATTATATTATTGGACCTTTGTCACACATGAAATATGTGTTTGATATCTTTAGATGTTGAAAGCCTTGCGAGATGAAATGTTGGACTTTTGTTATCTTTGAATCAAATGTTTTTAATTTTTAAACTTGGTACCAATACAGTAGCATGGCTTAATCGAATTTTTAAACTGGTTTTAAACTTGAGTCAATATCGCAATTGATTATTGTCCAAAGGGGAGAATGTTAGATATTTTCCATAAAGTTGGACAATAATTAATTGAATTTTATCAATTTTCAATAATTTATCAGTTAAGTTACGTAATTTGATCTGAATAAAGATAATAAAGTGGTTCAATAAATGATCTAAGTGAATGAGCTAAAGTTCAAAAAGAAAATGGACCCGATCAATGTGGATCAGACCTATATCAGGTCTGTGATGGGAAAACCTGATATAGAAGCTATATAAAGAGGTAAAGGTCTTCTGCAGTTGCTTATGTCATTCATAAGCATCAGGATTCTTTGACCTATTAATAGAGCTTATGTTTTAACAAACTGTAGAAAGACGTTAACCACGTGCCGGTGAGAGAGTTTTATGAACGTCCCGGTGAATTTTAGCTCGTTACAGCCTAAGAAACATCATCCGAACTTGTGATGGATCAAAATTAGGTATTTCAGCATTTATTTTGTTATTTACCTTTCATGTTCGATCCAGAACACGTAACTAAGGCTTATGTTACATGTTACATGTTTGTGATTGGTTGTTGGGCGCCTGAGCGATATAGAGAATCTCCAAAACATAATCGATTTTGATCTTTTCAGAGACATTTGAATCAATTTTTTGAAATTTACCAGGGTAGATATGCTAAAGCCTTTTCAAGATTTGGGTTTTTTCTTACTTTTTATAATTTGTGTGTTTTGTTGGGCGAGTTCTAGAAACTCCTTTTTTCTTTTACTGCTTGGTTAGGAATTGTGACTTTAGTAGGAGCAAAATGCTAAGCAACTATTTGGTTATACTTTTGTTTTTTATTGTAATTTTTAGTTTTTATTTTTAGTTTTTGGTTTATTTTTTAATTAAACAAACAAAAACATATTTGGTTGAGATTTGTAACATAAGAATTGAAAACAAAATCTGTTTGGTAGAATTTTGCAATAAAAAACTAAAAACAAAAATATGTTTGGTTTTATCTTTCTCTATCTAAATTTTATCTGTTTACTATCAACAAGGTGAGAAAGACATAGTCTTTTTGTTATCATCCACAAAAGAGCAAAAGGTGCAACAAAGCTGTGAGCCAATCATGATGAACTAATGGGTTTTTCTTTTTTTTAGAAATTACGACGGATGTACTTTGACACTAAAACATCTTTACAGGGTTTTTGTTTACTATCTATTTTCAAGGACAATAAGGGACTCTGGTGAAAGAAAATAGAGAAGATGAATTAAAGAATTAGTTTTAATTATGCCATAGTAACATGTGCATGTTACTGTAGCATAATGATCTTCTTGTTGTTTTCTTTTATGCAGCTAAAGCTTGTTGCTGATAACTATGCTGGCACAATCCCAACCCTCTCAACACTTCAAACATCTCATAATAGAAAGAGATGGATATATAAAGGAATATAAGATATGGAAAAACTATACGTATTAATCGATTTGAAAAGATCAAAACTTGGAATTGAAATCTAGTCATAGACGAGCAAGGACTTTCCAGCCAATGTAGACTGCCCAATTATAAAAAGAGAGGTATAAGTGCCTTAAAATAGAGAAACCCCGCCTAACAGAACTAACCGAGTTGAGATGAGATTTATAAATGAGAGAATTGGACTTTATAAGGAAGAGAAAATTGGTAACGAAGATCAATCCAAAGAAAATTAGACACATACCAAGATTCAGGTGTGTTAAAATATAATAACAGAGAAGTTGATGATTTACCCATTTAATTTTAATAATGCTAAAAGTTAATGAATTACCGATTTAATTATACTATAGTAATAGCATAATTAAATCGGTAATTCATTAACTTTTCTATATTGTTGTTTTTCTTGTGTGTGAGACGAGACGAAGATGATTGGAAGAATTTTATCTTTGACTTCTAGATTAAGAGAAAGCTTTGAACGTAAATAACAACAATAATTTAAAAGCAAAAGAATAGATATGATAACAAAGAGGAAAAGAGTATGTTTGGAGAAATTGCAAAAGAGAAGAAGCTGAAGATGCAGGAGACGTTTAAAACTGTTGAAGTCAATGCAGAGAAACCATTGATGTTTATGTGAAACAAAAAAACCTGTTTCAAAAATATAAGAAAACATCCTTTTTACGTTTTCATAAAATGATTGTTGTTTTCTTATTTTTAAAAACGAAAAATGAAAACAATTTCAACCAAACAAGTTTTCAGGGTATGTTCATTTTTTACAAAAATAGCAATAAAAAAACCAAATAAAAAAATGGAACCAAACAGCCCCTAAACTTTTGTTTTTATGAGATTTTCTTTTAGTTTTCATTTTATCGAAGTGAAGGAAGAAGTTTGATTGGTTTTTTTTTGCTAGTTTGAGTTGTTATTTCAACTGCCGTCTATTTGTTGAAATTATCACCAATTTAAGTCTTACCATGTTGATTTTTAGTCCTATTCCAGGCATTTCTTCGTCTAGTTTTTAGAAAACCTTGTGTTTTGTTTTACTTTCTTCTTATGCAAATCTGGAGTGATCCCCACAAAGGAGGAATTTTTGTGAACGGTACTAACTTTGATGAGAATATACAGAGCCAATGTGTGGTATCTTAAATAGATCATATTGGTTTGGTTGTTTCCCTTCTTTGGTTAATCAGTATCTTATAAAATTTTTCTCTATTAGACGCACTTGTGATTGGTTTCAAATTGTGTATGTTCATGATTGACTCGTTGTTCTTTGGTTGTTGGGATTCAATTTTTAGTCTTTATTGAATCATTGAAAGTTTTCAGTTCTTTTTTATTTATAATTTTCAATATTTTTATTAATTTTTTAACTGTCATTATTGTGTTTTAACATTTTGTAGAGATTCAGTTTCTATTTATATATACAAATTAGTCTTTGTCATTGTCCTTTAGTCAATGGCAAAGTAAGATAAGAGCCGGCTAATAGTGATTCAGATATTACACCATGCAAATCAATATAAATTTTTATTTGCTTGTGGTTAATTGTACTTGTGATTTTCATAGTTGTTTGTTGCAGTGCCCATTTTAAGATTTAATATCAATCCTTGTTTCTTTTCTCGAGTAATCTTAGATTCATTTAGGGACTTATTGGGGTTGTCTTTTATAATTTATGTTAGACATTAGGGTAGGAGTAGTGACTTTGATTTGTGATGATAGAGCAAGGGCTAATCCTTCAATGAGTTTTGGGTCCTGGGGAAGAGAAAATGTTGATAGATTATAGATAAGTTCTTAGAACATCAGGACCCTTATAGGGAAGTCATTGAAACTAGTATAGATTTTAGACAAATATAAGATTCATATAACGTGCATCTAGGAGATAAAGCGAACGATGATTAACGCGAAAGTGATTAATGAGTTAAACTTTGGTATTCAAGGTGTTTGAGACAACAAAATAAGGTAGATATCTTGGTTATCAAGGAACTCATACTCATATTGTGGGGATAAAGAGGATTAATGATATAATTTTGTCCTTAAAGATTATGGTGAAAGGTGTTTTTTTCAATGTGGTGTATGCTTATGCAACCCAAGTAAGGATGGACAAATAACTTAAGCGTCAATTATGAGAAAAGCTAGATAAAGTGATCCAGTATATTCTCCCCAATAAGAGAGTTATTCTAAGAGGAGATTTTAATGGTCATATAGAAGCAACCTTAGATAGATATTCATGGACCCATGGGAGTTTTAGGTATAGTAATAAGAATGACGGTGGGACTGTTATGTTAGATTTGACAGTAGATTTTGAGTTGATGATAAACAACTCATTTTTTAAGAAAAACGAGAAGGACATGGTGACACCAAAACTCAAATTGACTACTTCCATATAAGGTAGAGAGATTGACCTAATTGCAAGGATTATAAAGTGATACCTAACACTTGCTTGTCAACTCAAATATAGATTGTTAGTTTTATATCTTATAATTAAGGGTTGGAGGAAGAAAAGAATCTTAGGAGGTTTATCAAAGTCAGATGGTGGAACCTAAAAGGGGATACAGTGGAACAACTTAAAGATAGAGTAATATATGGAGAAAAATAAAAATTGGAAGGAGATGCTAACCAAATTTGGGAGAGAGTAGCGATCTTTCTAAGGAATGCAGCTAAAAAGATCTCAGGTGTTTCTAAAGGGCCTAAGGGTAGTGAGATAGAGTCTTAGTGGTGAAATGAAGATGTACTAGAAAATGTTAAGGTTAAGAAGGTTGCATATAAAGCTTTATTGGATAGCACCTCAAAGGTAAAGAGGGTGGTTAATAAAGAAAGTTAAATTGACAAAGAAAGAGGAAAAGAAGATAGTCTCAGAAGCTAAACGTAGAGCTTACGAGAAATTATACCAACGATTAGAAAAAAAAGATGGAGAAAAGTATATATTTAAGTTTGCTAGAGCTAAAGAATGGAAAAAGAGAGACTTAGATCAAGTTTGAAGTATAAAACATGAAGTAGGACAGGTATTCATGGTTGAAAATAACATCAAGAGAAGATGACAAAGATACTTCTATAGCCTTTTTAATGAAAGCGTAGAGGACAATATCTCTTTAGGTGATCTTAGCACATCCAACAGATATTATAATTTTACTTGTTGTAGACAAATCAGAAGAGAAGAAACTAAAAGAGCTTTAAGGGAGATAAAGAGAAAAAGGACAATAGGACTTGATGAGATACTCATAGAAGTATAGAAGGGTCTAGGCAAAGAGGGTGTTACTTGACTAGCCAAACTATTTAATGTGATCTTTTAGTTTGCCAAAATACCAAATGAGTGAAGACTTAGTATGCTAGTTCTTCTATTAAAGAACAGAAAAGACATTCAAAGTTGTAACAATTATAGAAAAATCAAACTATTTAGTCACATCATAAAGTCATTGGAAAAGGTGATTGAGAAGAGAGCAAGAAATAATGCGCTTATCTCAGAGAACCAATTTGGTATCATGTCAAAGAGATCCATGACAGAAGATTTATATTTCCTTAAAAGATTAATGAAATATTACAGACAAAGATAGATAGCTAAGAAAATCATGTGGAAGTATTTAAAAGTTGAGGAAATCTCTATGACTTATATTCGGATTATTAGGGATATGTATGAAAGTGTAAAAACTAACATAAGGAAGATAGGAGGAGGTACATAACATTTTTCTATCGATATTAAGCTACACCAAGGCTCTTCATTGAGCTCTTTTTGTTTGCAGTAGTGAGAGATGAGCTCACCAAGAACATCCAAAGAGATGTGATTCAAGTATGTTATTTGTTGATGATGATGTTTTAATAGATGAGGCAAAAGAAAGTGTCAATATTAAGCTAGAATTTTAGAGGGATACGTTAGAATCAAAAGGTTTTAAATTGAGCATGACTAAAATTGAGTACTTAGAGTGTAATTTTTTGGGTCATAGTGTGACTTTCAATGCGGAGGTAAAAATTAATTTAGAAGTTATACCATAGTAAAAGTGTTTTAAGTATTTAAGATTTATTATCTAAAGCAATCGAGAGAGAGATAAAGACATTATTCGTCATATTAAATCAGGGTGGTTTAAATAAAGAAGTACATAATGAATTATATATAATAAGAAGATATCATTCAAGTTTAAAGGTAAATTTTATCGTTTAGCGATTAGGTCAATTATGCTTTATAAGATAGAATATTAACTTATCAAATAGATGCATAGTCATAATTTAATAGTGGTGGAAATGAGGATATTCCGTTAGATCTGCAACCTTACTAGAAGATTTAGGTGGTTCAGACATTTTAAGAGTAGACATCTTGACGCTTCACGAAGAAGATACGAGAAGATTATATGAAAATTTAAAAAAGACAAGATTTAGATGATTCAAACATGTTAAAAGTAGACATGTTAACGTTTCAGTAAGAAGATGAGAGAAGTTTGTAAATAAGAACTATAAGAGAAAAGAAAAGTAAGAAGAGCTGAATAAGTTGATCAAAAATGATAAGATTGCTAAAAATTACCAAGAAAATTCAATAGAAAACTGTGATAACTTAACATAAAAAGATCACTCTTTTTCATAGATCTTTTAAATATTTTCCTTTTAGTCTTATGTCTTATATTTAGGCTAAACATTTAATATAAAATACTTTTCTTTTAGTTATTTAACCTAAATATTTTTTTATAATAACTTGGTTTGTTTTATGTATTTACTTGTCTTCTTTCTTATTTTTGGTTTGTGTATTTATCGACTTATTTTGTCTTTTATCAGTTAGAGATAAGGTTGCACATTTTTCAACTTCCCTAGACCCTACGTTCCGCGAGACTTCTACTAAAATATTGTTGTTAATGTATAGAATAGATGAGCACTCAAAACTTTTTGCACTTTAAGCTAGATAAATCTCCTCCTAATCCCATAAATTTAACCTTTGCCTTCTAACTACCAAGTATTATATCAAAAACACTTTCTGAATCCTACAATTTTGCCAATGTTCCTAAAGATGAACAACTAGAAAGGATGTCTTGTTCCATTCATCAAAGTAAACTTCCTGAAAAAACAATAGTTCTCTAAATACATGAAAAGCCGGCCACATCTTTAGTTGCGAGTGCCTGGAATGCAGTTGATCAATCGATGCACTCCACAAACTTAGTTGCTAACCTTGAAACAGCTTCTAAGCTTTCACTTGGTTCCACAGATAATATAGTGACAGAATTATGAACTCACAAGTCAACTGACGAAACATTCATACGATCAAGGTTTGGTAACACGTTGTGCAAACAGACATACAACCAAAGTACTCTTTTAAAGTAATTATTAATTTTCAAACCCTTACTACAGTCGGAGAAGAATCTGGCTGGCCCACAGAGGAAGACTTTGATGCTTCCATTATCAGAGGTGCTTGATCTAGGCAGCTTTGAGTATCATCACCCGCCGCGCCAATCGTCATCTTCTCCACTTCTTCTCGGGTATATATATGGATCTTTGATACAACGTTGCAGAACTCACTATCATCAGAAAAGGTAACCCATGAGGAACAGACTTGGAAATGAGAATCATAATTCCAATTTTTTAAGATTAATCACAAAATAAGCCTCTCTCTAATTGCTCAAGTCTCGCATAATTTGCACTAGAACGTTGTACTGCAGTACGGTGCATTATATACCTATTTGAAAACTGAATATTCGACATATTAGGTCTGCAACTGTATACTCAAGAATCCAGATCGATATAGAGATGATCCTAGTCTCTTCCCAGTAACATCTATAGAAAGCAGTCTGACATTTAAATCATATTTACTGCTTGCCAAACTTTCAATGACTTATGTTATTTTTATAGAAAGGACAGATTGGTATATGAGTATATCATGATTTATGCATGCATAATCATGCAATAAACTAAAGCTCATCCCAGAAAACAGATTTTAAAGGCCAAGACTTACTGCCATGGATCATCACCAACAACCATTACATCGTTCTCACTGTCCGTGTATAAGATTCGCCATCCTTTATGAGGATCTTGGAGAAGGCCTTCCATGCTAAATAGTCGTTCCAACTCATTCAGTAGGTCACTGTAGCCATTCAGCCTCGAAAGATCAATGGCTCTACCAACCAAGCTGCCTTGCTTGTGAACCTACAAACAATTTTGTGAAAATATGAGTAGATAAATTGAGAAAAGCCAAGTAATTTTCCAGCTTTTCTTCTAATGCAGCTTACCTTGGTACAACTCCTCTTACCAGAGTTTTGAGAACTTGGTGTTGGTGACTCCGCGTTCAAAGAGAACCCAAATAATTTGTAGCCAGTGGCAGTCCCATTCAAAGATTCATCGGGTTGTGTCCTTGAATTGATCCTCACAGCTGGGGAAATGGCATTTTCCTCTGCTGACCGCTGCTCATTCATGTGATTTAACTTTCCAACTTCACCCCCGCCAACATTACTCCGCTGAATAGAAGCTGCACTGAACTGAGCATTTTCTCTGGGGAACGCAGTTGTGTAAGGATGTGTTTTGGTGCTTTGGCCAGAATGGTACATAGCACCATAAGGAAAAGTTGCATTTCGCACATTTTTTGCTGCTTGTGAATAGAAATTGGATCTGGGTGCTTGATACATGTGCAACGAACTGCATCCAAGATCAGATTTTCCCAGAGAACCAAGATTGAGATCACCTTTACCTGTCAAGGATCTCAATGGACATATTTCTTGACCTTGCAAGACCCTCGGAAACCTTTCAGATTCCGCGAAGCCTGTGTATGTAATGGAGTGAGCCTTTGTTCTGATATTTTCCTTAACCATTCCAGTAGAAATGAGATTTTGATGTGCTGGTGTTCGCATCTCAAAATCCAGTGGGCGGTTTATAGTGTCATATCCAAATAAGGGTGACACAAAACCAACATTTTCTTGACCTTGCAAGACCTTAGAGGATCTCATGGACTCCTCAAAGTCTAAAAATCCACCCCTTCCTGAGGCATCAAAGTCAGACGGCAAGGATTCACAATTTAGTTAATTAGGAATATACAAACAGTTACTCCTCTTCTAGAGCAATGAACTGTACCAGCTGTGCAGTTATCAGGTGGGATTGTCCGCAGACCAGTCCGCAATTTCTTTAGCCTCTGGGGAGATTCAACACTCAGTGGTGGGATTGAAACTGAAGGATCAATTTCCCAAGGGGAGACTCTTTCTTGACGATCATTGACAGTTTCTTCATCCCACCTTACCTGCTCAATGGCATAGGAAAGCCAATCAAACATGATACTGAAGATGAAAAATGAACTACAGATTTTAACTGCCCACAACACAAGCTACTACAGAAATGCTTAAGTGTTAAAGCTTAGGCCGCTAATTTATACAAAGATGAAGCTCACAATTAAACAAGTTTCAGCACCACAAAAATTTGCAACCAACAAGTACATGAGCTGTTTAAGTTGAAATTTGACTGGTTTCACTTTAGGATGGTAAATGAGAAGTTGATAAAACATCCTATCCATATTGGTAAATAAATAAAAGCCATGCTTAGTAAAGCATCCAGAGCTCAAACTGGGGACTACAGACTTCTTTACAATGTGCAATATGAACAAAAGTTAGTTCACCAGTATTCACGGAGGATCCTTGTAGCAATTGGGTTCAAAATTGAATAAAAATTACAACAAACAAAATTGTCCAGATCGAATTACCCACAAAGCAAAACTTCCATCTTACCATCAAGCTTCTCCATTTTGAGTTTGGCCATCTATATGGATCAAAGTCTCCGATAGCAGCCACAACACCACTGCAGATGCAAAATCCTGAAGCAAAGTTACATTCCCAAAAAACCATCATAGGAAGCATATTACATTTTCCAGAAAAGAGAAATATTACAAGACCTTCTTCCTGGTGAATTATCCATTGCAAATCTCATTTTGAATCTTGTTCCAATACAGACGGGATTCCTTATGCTTTTGATATATTTTTGGAAGGGTACAACAAACTGTGCATGAGGAGCCCTGCATTTCAGCAATTTTAAGCATTTTGTTGACAGTTTGGAGAGAAAATATGATCTTTCTGTCCGATATACATGATATCACATAATATATAATGCCACATATAAATACCTGAATGAAGTTCTTTTCACATTACACTGGGCATAAACCTAGATATAATTACATAGCTTTTAAACAGGTTCATGCATGTTCAAAGACAACATACACATTTATAATTCTTAACCACTTAAAACAAACATATTCACTCTCTACATGCAACACTTCAATCAAGTCAGATATGTACAAGCAACTCTTCTAGCAATTAAAATGATACAAGTAGTTCTAGATAGTCTAACAAGCCCAGAAGAAATGATGCATAGGATTGCAAGTTCTCATTTGCATTACATATGTTACAGCAACATGACCAGCAGAATCAGGGAAAGGTATATCAAAAATTTGACAACCCAGCAACTTTGCAGCTTTATTTGTTAGGACAGTATTACTTTAGGTACTGTGGAATAGTACTGCTAGGACAAAGGATGCTAGCTACAAAGAGCATTTTTGATATCACAATTAAACCATGGCAATGAGTAGAAGCTTAGGTTCAGCATCTCTTTCCCCATAAGAAGTTGAGATAACAAAACTAGGGTAAATCTAAATCCATCAGAAGGTGAAGTAACATAGAGGTTTCATATGGAAGACCAGAAGTTTCTCCGTGCATAATACTGCCATCACGTTAAAGGAAAAAGTCTCCAAATGGAAGTAATCAACTATCTGGCATGTCTAGTGACTAAATTACCTTTTGGCACAAGGAAGAAGTTTCACCAGATGAAGTATCGGAGAGCCAATGCAATTTAAAGCAAATATTTATGGCATAAGCAAAATGAAAAAACCGAAAGAAGATCATATCCATGCAATTACTACCTTGGATTGTATAAAACATGAAATGTGCTCTTAGTAGATATTGAGTTAGCCACTAGAGAAAGAACACTGGGATAAGAATTCTGCTTCTCAATGAACGAATCAGGAAGACCATTTCTAGGTTGAACAGCTCTTCTTATCCCCAGCCTCAGCTCACCATCTTCACCTCTACAAGGATCATAAGAAAACAGACAATGAATCCAAAATGGAATATAATGGAAATAATGTCGATTAAGAGTACAGCTGTTAACTTCCTGTTTCAATTGCTCGAAAGGCATCAGATATCAACAGATTCCTTTTCTTTTACTCAAGAGCAACTAAGATTTCCCTGCTGCTTATTCAATTTTTTTGGGTACATTTCTCTGCTTATTTCACTTATGTATAGTATATTTCAGAATCTAATGAGATCTGAAGTTTCTCCATTTCAAGTTTTACTTCTGCGGGTGATGACTCCATTGATTTTAATGCTGAGATCTTTCTAATCGACTAATTAATGAATTAAAAGTTGACTGAACTTTAGCTGGTTCAGGTTTTTGTCTCAAATGCAGACCTTAAAAATAGCACAGCATCCCCTGAAACAAGATTTTTTTGACTGACAAAGATACTCCATCCCGTAGTCAGCAGATGTCTTCTTGGTTGACCTGGAAAAAAAAATCATTAATCGATGTCATATCTCACCTTAATCGAAGCCGAACTTTGTCCGAGATCGATATTTACCTCTATAAATATGGCGAAACCTCCATTCAACACCATGCAGATCTTTGGCCACAAGGTCTTGAGAAGGCCTCTGCTGACTATAATCCTACGAATAAACAAATATATATCATCATAATAAATTCTGATTCTGTCGATAGGATTAGACTCTCTAACAACAAAGCAAGCATTAAGAGTATAAAAAGATACCAAAGGGGGAAAACAGTCCTCGGCAGCTCTACGAGGAACAGAGAACCCTCCATGGGTGCTCGTATCAGAAGCTGTAAGTGTTTTGCAGAACATGTGAGGGGTTGATTTTGTTAGTGAACCGCCACCACTCTCCTCATCCACAGCCAACTGTCCAAGCTCTTGCCCCTCCAAAAGTCGTCCTGCCAACTACAGAGATACCCAGAATGTTGGTGAAAGATAAATTAAAGAAATTAACACCATCGTCATCATCAAACCACGGACTGTGAACTCTACTCTAGAGTGAAACGAGCACACAAAAAGTAGAAAAGATGAGAGAATAATTCAACATTTTCTGGACCTATGTCAACAAGACTCGAGCCGAAAAGAATGTTATATCCATCTTCTTAATATGTAGAAAAGACTAAATTTTGCTTCTTGAAGAGTAAGTAAAACTCGAAAGCGATCAAGAAAAGAAGCAAATGGGCTGTGGCACTACTTCACGCCAAATATACCTCTGGCTGAGGAAGTAAAGTAAGCATAGTGTAGACCTCGTCATTATCCTTATTAGCCTGGATCAAGAGATTAGAATCAGATCAAAATGATGAACTTTGATGAACCAAAACGCATAAAGTTATGAACTTCTAGGAAGTAGACTAACATAGATGATGGAGGAAAGGAATTCAAAAGATTATGGGTTGATAACTTACAAGCAGTTGCAGGCTCACAACTTTACAAAATATTTGGGGTTGGAGATCAAAGGTGGAAAGCTCCATGGTGGAGAAAGGAGAGTAAGATGCAAGCTGTTCCAAGTGGCCTTGAGGGAAGTACACAACAACATTTCCTTTCTTTGGCAGGGAAGTGAGAGGACCAGCACAGGCATGCCAAAGTTCCGAGTAAATTGAAGAGGAAAGTGGAGATTGAGATGAATTTGAAGAACATGAAGAAGATGAAGAGTTGCCATTATTACAAAATGCACTCTTCTCCGCCTCAGTCACTGCATGGTTCAGATCAATTTCCATGAACACCCACCCAGGATTGTATTGTATGTACGGGACTATTTGCTTAATAATGTAAGTACAGCCGCATTACCAAATCAAAAAATATCATGGAATTAATAAAGAAAGAAAGTAGAAGAGGCATGAAAGAATGCGAGAGTAATCAAGAGACAAGGAAGGGTAGCCACAGTAAGGAATGAGGTCAAATAATAGGTTAAAAGATCATATTTTATGGAAGGGTACCCATTAAAAGCTAAAAAATAAAAAGGACAGTGGTGCAAGGAGATGAAAAGAAAAAAACAAGAAGGCCATGTTTAGAGAAGGGATACCCACAACAAAGCTAAAAGATGATGATAGAAAGAAAAAAGAGGTATCAAATAATAACAAGAAATTCAAAGTATGATTCCTCCCCCATTTGCAGGTAGCGAGAAGAGGGAGCAGAAGCAGCAGATAGAGACAATTGAATAGGAAACACAGAAACAAAAGGCAAAAAGGCCAATGAGGTTTGGTGGCTTTTGGACTTGGACATGACTTTGGAGAGCAGGAAGGGAGACTGTTGTGATGGGTGGAGGGGACAAGCCAAGAAGGTACATAAACGCGCCACACCCTTCCCCACACTTTGTCTCTCCCTCTCTGTCTCTGTTGCTTTCTTTGTCTCAGCTTTACTTTTCCTTTTCCCACCTTATCTAATTTTATCACAAATTTCATGATAGAAAAATTAGCAAATATTGTTTTTTTAATAACTCAAGCTTCATGCAACTAATTTTAGGACCTATTAGCTACTTGCTTAAATTCATAGAAAGATAAATTCGAGTCTGATCTTAGATAATAGTAGGAGTCTCCGCTCTAAATGATAGGCCATTATCAAAGAGATTATATTACCTTAACAAAAGTTACTCCTCTCCGAATTTGAACCCACAATTTTTCACACAATTCTCTCCCTCTTTTTATCACTCGGCTAAACTGTGCTTGATAGGTCTTCATTTCTCCGTCCAGACAAAAAGGGAATTTTCAATACCAAGTAAAAGAACTCATTTTTCTTTCTTTACCACTTCCTTTACTAGGCAAGCAGAATCAAGAATAAAAATCAAGTCATAAACTTTTTTTTTGGTAAAAGTCATGAAACTTGTAATTCACTAAGGTCTCATAGAAAACATCTAAATTGACCATTTCTCTAATCTAAATTCTAATTGCCATCATCACTTTGATTAGCTTCATCCACCAAAAGCTAAAGGTTTTGACCGTTCTTATCAAACTTTTTAACTTTAACTAACATCAGATATGCTCCAAAAGAACGGGCCAAATATTCAGTAGGGTAGTCTCTTTTCCTTTCAGTAATGTTTTGGTCAGTTGTGTTGATGCATCAGAACAGACACAGCACAGGGACGCTCATTGATGATGAAAAAAAGCAATAAAATTTGAGAGAGAGAGAGAGAGTTGTCAATGGAAGTAGGGTCGTGGGGACTTTGGCTTGGCAGCAAATATCATGGGCGTGTTGTTAGTTGTTGGGACTCAGTGAGTCAGACACACAGCAGCAGCAGTAACAGCAACCAGTCGTTACTCCTTCCACTCCTTTATAATCTCCAGTCTTGTCACCCCTTTGTTCTTTTTACAGACTTTATACGCAGAACATTGTCTCCACCCTGTGCTTGAACGCGTTTTATCAACTACTCTTTTATCTTCTTAGCAACGTACTTAATGAGTCCAAAAACCAAAAAGTTGGGATGCTCATTTCATTGCTTTAACTGTTGATTCCTTTAATCACAAAGTCAATAATTTGAATTTTCATTATTTCTCTCTGCTTTAAAAGTAGAAAATACATCGTGCTTCTCTTATGATACATATAATTCTATTATAAGTACGAATGTTCTTATAATTCTATTATGAGTATGAGTGTTCTTGATTTATATTGTCTTTTTAACCAATATTATTCTATACTAATTTTCTATTGAAAAATGAATTTTTAACAAAAGGATTAAATAAACTCTTTAATAAATTCAGTAAATATATAATTATCTTTGTCGTATATAACAGAAATGAAAACAAAAAAAAGGGGAAGAGGAGAGCGTGAAACAGACGATGGCAGTGAAAACGAAAGAAGATGCTGATGGCAGGAGGATGGCCTGCGTCTTTGGCGCTGTTGCTTAGCCCCACCCCAACCCCCCTCGTATTTCGCCTCGGTTTACCCACTTTATTTTCCAAAAATACCCCTACCCTCCCTTCCTCGTAATATTGACACGTTCAGCCCACGAGCCGAGGAAGACCTTAACGATAAGTTCGACTTATTTGGTAAAACTTAAAGTTTGAAAGATTAAATTTACTTTTAGTAAAAATCTTTGAGATGTAATCGAATCCAGTAAAAGGTTCCTCCTTGAATATGAATGCCTTAACTAAAAAGACATTCAAATATCTCTAAATTGTTTTTCTGGGTCCATCCTGTGAAGCATGCATGGTTACAGAGTCGGACAGAAAGTGAGGCATCGAAAGCACTAGAATATGCTATTGCCTTTAAAATACACTTGTGCTCTATATCTACAAGACAAAACCAAGAAATGGACTTGACATCTCCACCTCTCTACGTTAGCATTTGGACCATGTGTCCCTCGTGAGACTGATATGTGGTGTTCAATATTCATTACTCAAAGCTCCTCATCCGTTCCTTGAAGAAGTGACCGAGGATAGATAATTATTATAAGTCAACTAGTAAGAAAAAGAAAGCTAAAATCCCCCAAGCGATCATCAAATACAGTGGACAGCTATTAAGTTAGGCCTTTCAGCTCCAAGTATGATGATTAGTTGCACACTGAAAATAAAAAATCCGTAAACAATGCCTTAAGAAGAGATTAGTATATTATGATAATACATTTGCCGTAGAACTGCTTAATCATCTTTTCATCGTTTCATTAAAAAGTCTAATCACTTTATAGGGTTTGTTCATTTATCTAGCAGGTCGGCATATAGTTAGGCTTAGATGCTCCTTTTTCTTTTGCTGCACGTGGGAGCCTAATCTGCCTAAAGAAAAAATAAGCCGAAGTCATTTTCATTTTCCTAAAAAGTAAAATATATTCTTTTAAATATAAAAACAGAAGGATTTGTTGGTTAAGTGAATTAAAATTGTTAATTTATTAAACAAATTATTTAAAATATATGTGCAATAAAATCTTATGTATTTTTAATAGTTTATTCAATACTAATTTAAATAATAACAGTTGAATATTATATTATAAAGACCAATTCACATAACAAATATAATTTAGTTTTTGGACCTATGATTGCGGGACAACATAAATATTTTATAATTTTTTAATACTACATAGATGAAGACAAGTAGTATCATTATATCCACCTGTAAATTAGTATAAAAACCAAGAATATGGAAAATATAAAAAGTAATCATTAATGTGGATTCTTTTCATACTAACTGTTTGCTCAATATTATATTTTTCTGTTAATTTTGTTAATTAAATTCTCGGAGACTAATCATAAAAAATACTCTAACTTTTAATTTTGTAGGTTTGTCAAGAGAAAACGTATACCTTGGTTCATACTATATCTCCAACTCATTATAATAAATATAGTTTCAAATGCTTTAACCTAGACTTACAGGTCATTTGAAGATCTTCAAATTAACTTCATTGATGAATTGGATTCAATCATATTTGTAGAATTGAATTAAATTCGATTTACATTATTTGGAATAAATTTACAAATATTATAATTGAATTCAATCACATTGTTTGAAAC
Organism: Erythroxylum alaternifolium; assembly: GCA_027478495.1. NCBI lineage: Eukaryota > Viridiplantae > Streptophyta > Magnoliopsida > Malpighiales > Erythroxylaceae > Erythroxylum > Erythroxylum alaternifolium. Next base: position 13,032,239 of record JANIIA010000191.1, on the reverse strand, counting down.
ACAATAAAAATGAATTCAATTATTTCATATGACTTTTTTTATCCTTAACTAAAAATAGTATGTAATCAATATGTGTGTATTTTGTAATAATTTGTATATTTATGATGTATATATTTGGAAAAAGAATTTTTATTGTTTTGAAAAAAATTATCTCTTCAATTCACACACTAAATAGATCCATTTGAGAAGTGAATTAAATTCATAAAAAAATGAGATTCAATTACGTTGTTGAATTCAAGTCATCTCTTTTATAACATTCTAAATGCATGAATTGAATTCAATTATATAAAATTAATGAATTGAATCTAATTCATTAGATTCCAAACAGTCTATTAGACTAAGACATGTAGACCTTGGTTCATACTATATCTCTAACTCGTTACGATAAATCTAATTTCAAATGCTTTAAGGTAGGCTTAGACCCAAAGAAATTTAAATTTACAAAAATTATACTATATTAATAAACAATTCTCACGTCTTTTTACTTATTTTATTTCGATGTTTTGCTTTTGGAAATTTGTGTAAAAAACAAAAAGGATTGTATTCTCAAAAATCTTACAATTTTATATTACTATCCATTTCATGATTTGACTCATTCTTGATACAGAAAGTTTACCTTCGGAGTTAATCTGATTTTCCTTTTTCTGTAACGAATTGATGTTTCTTACCGAACACCGATAATGTTTGTACTATAGTATGTTATAACACGACAAGGAAAATGAAGATTTAAACATGTAATTTGAAGGACATAAGCTAAATCCAAGTCTCTTTTATATTAAGAGTAAGGAGATGTCGAGTAGACAAATATACTTTAGCAACTGTTTTTATTTATAAATGCAAATACAAAAATCGAGTTTGAATGTTTTGAATGTGATTCCTTTAATATAAAGTAAGGTACTATTTTTAAATTATAGGATAAAGTTTCAAATATTATATAATTTATTTATTTTCTTCAAAGAGTTCTTATAATTTGATTTTCTAAGAATAATTTATTACATTGTCTTAATTTACTAAAATTGTAAATATAGTCTTATAATTCAAGTATAGTTAGTAAGGTTTGTTTTGATTCCACTACTGTTTCAAATATTTAACACTAACATTTACTGGCAACGAAGTAATTGTATGTCATCTTACTTAATTAAAGGTGAGATCCAACATCCAAGCCAACTCCAAAAAAGATCATAAATATATGAAGTAAAATATTTTAATTATATTAACATCCATAAACGACAAAAGTTAACTGCCATATGCCTTGCTTTAACTTCTAATAAGTAAAAGATATTCTAATCCTCCACTCTTACACTCGTTGTTCTCCATTTTTAGCTTTAAGTATTGTTCTTTCTCTTCCTTTTCTTATTGTACTCATCCAGGCGTTAACTTTTACTACTATAAAATTCTTCAACTTTCTTGAAAATCAAACGAATTGCATATTTTTTTTAAAATCATGTTTGGATAAAAATAATTTAATTAAGTGCGTCGTATAGTGATAATATAATTAAATTAAGTTTGTCACTTAATTTTGGATCATTATTTTTAAATAATTTATTTAGATAATTTAAGATAACAAATCATTATTTAAGTAATCTGTTAACACAAGAAAAGGATGAAAATGGGTGTTGTGCACGTGGGTCCTATGTAGAGGACAAACGGTATCTTATAATTACGAGCTCGAAACTGGGGAATCAAAGCCATACAAGTTGTTGCTTTTTCTTTTCCCCTTTTCGCAAAGCAAGCATGGAGCTATGGACACTGGACACTAGCCAATAAAGAATAGGGTCGTTTTGTCATGATTTGGCTCTGGACTTGCACTATCCATTCCCAAACACGATTGTGGATAAAGAGATCCTCTGGTCTTCGACTAAGATTTGTTTTAGGTGTGCATTAACCCTACTTTGTTGTAAAGAAGGATCATTAATAGACTTAGATGAGTTGTACTGTCTTCTATAATTTATAGAACAAGTAATCAAAACAACGGTTTTATTTCGAAGGGAAGCATTAGAACGACAATTTCATACTCTTATAACAATCTCTATAACACCTCTCGAATAAAATAATTACGATCGAAATGCATCTTGAAGGATTGGATAAGGTAGATGGGGTGTTGTCTATCCTCAATAGTTTATTACTAAAATTTTATAAAATAATTAACATATAAGTCATAATAAAACACGAATTGTAATTCGTACCTTATTCGGAAGTATAATCATTTTTTTTTCGAATCTCTCGAATCATTTCTAAAATTGGCTCATCTCATCTAACGTAATCACATAAATGTCTAATCTCTAATAGTATTTACAGACCAAATTGAGAAAAATCTGTAACTATTACAGAAAAAGTTAGGCGTTAGCTCCTTTGAAATTTATTTTTAATTTAATTAGAAAACTATTTTTTAATATTAAAAGGAAATTACCTTCAAAATTAAATAAAGCGCTTTTAATTTAACTAAGAAGATCCCTTAAGGAAGATGAATAGTGAAAGGATAATAAGGCCTGATAAGATACCTATAGAGGTGTCGAAGAGCCTACGCGAAGAGTATTTTGTTTGGTTAGCCAAGCTTTTTAATGTGATCCTTAAGTCTGCCAGAATTTCAGATGAGTAGAGACTTAATATGTTAATTTCTTTATACAAGAACAAAAGGGACATCTAAAGTTGTAACAAGTATAGAGGCATCAAATTATTTGGTCACATCATGAAGTTATGAGAGAAGGTGATTGAGAAGAGAGTGTTAAAGAATGCTCCTATCTTGGAGAATCAGTTTAACTTCATACCGGGAAGGTCAAATGTAGAAGCTTTACATCTTCTTAGAAGATTAATGAAATATTATAAGGAAAGACAGTGTAACTTACACAAGGTTTTTTTCGATTTAGAGGAGGCATATGACAAGATACCAAGGAAAACTATGTGGAGGTGCTTAGAAGTTAAGAGAGTTTTTATAACCTATATACGAGTTATTAGGGATATGTATGAAAGTGTAAAGATTATAGTAAGGACTATAGAAGAAGATTATGTTTTATCAATATTGGACTATACCAAGGCTCCTTATTGAGTCCTTTTTATTTATAGTATTGATAAATGAGCTCACCAAGAATATCCAAGGAGAAGTATCTTGGTGTACGTTGTTTGTTGATGAATTTGTTTTGGTAGATAAGATAAAAGAAGGTGTCATGTCAAGCCAGAATTTTGGAGGAATACGTTAAAGTCGAAGGGCTTTAAATTGTGTAAGATTAAGACTGAATACTTAGAGTATAACTTTTCAGGCAATAAGATGGATTTTGACAGGTAGATAATGATTGGTTCAGAGGTTGTACCATATAAAGAATGATTTAAGCATCTAGGATCTATCATCCAAAGCAATAGAGAGATCGATGAAGACATAGTTCACTGTATTAAATCAGGGTGACTTAAATTGATAAGTACATCAAAAGTTTTATATGACAAGAAGATAACACTTAAGCTCAAAGGTAAATTCTATCATTTAGCAATTAGGTCGGCCATCCTCTGCATATAGAGTGTTAGACTATCAAATAGTTGCATAATTGTAAGATAATGGTGGCAGAGATGAGAATGCTTTATTGGATGTGCAACGTTACTAAAAGGGATAAGGTCCTAAATGTAATGGTAAGAGATAAATTAAAGGTGACTAATATTAATGAAAAATTAAGAGAGGCAAGGCTTAAGTGTTTCAAACATGTTAAAAGGAGACACTCTAACACTTCAGTGAGAAGATGTAAGAAGATTGTATTTAGAGACTATAAGAGGAAAAAATGAAGGCTTAAGAAGAACTGGGTGAAGTCATCAAGTATGATATGACTCTGTTAGAACTTGCCGAAGTTATGAACCTCAATAGAAAACTTTGCGTACTAGGATAAGGATAAATGATCTTACATAAAGAGGTCTTTGTCATTCTAATAGGTCTTTTAAAAAATTTCCTTCAATTCTTATGTCTTGCATTTAGCCTAAATATTTAATATATAATACTTCTTTAACCTAAATATTTTTTTACTTATCCTAAATATTTTCTTGTAATAGCTTTTTTATTTATTTATGTACTTGTCTTCTTTCTTGTTTATGTATTTATTTACTTCTTTGATCTTTTATTTTTATTATTTACCTTGTTCTATATGTATTATATTATTTATTCTATATTTATTTTTCTATTTTTATAAGTATATTTATTTATTATTATTATTATTATCTTTTATGCATACTTTTATTTT
>JANIIA010000191.1:12979699-12994712 GCA_027478495.1 Erythroxylum alaternifolium | reverse complement strand
AAATTACAATATAATTAATTAAAATATTGTAATTAATTAATTAATTACAATATTTTAATTAATTATATTGTAATTTATTAATTAACAGTAATATTTTAATTAATATATAGTAATTAATTATATTTTAATTAATTGATTAATTACAATGTTTTAATTAATAAATAATTATATTTTAATTAGTTATATTTTAATTAATTAATTAATTATATTGTAATTAATTAATTACACTATTTTAATGATGCATGAATTATATTTTAATTAATTATAGTATAACTAATTGATTAAATTTTAATTAATTAATTAATTAAAATATTTTAATTAATGAATGGATTATATTTTGATTAATTATATTGTAATTAATTAATTATAATATAATTAATTATATTTTAATTATTTAATTAATTATATTTTAATTAATTAGAATTAATTATATATTTTTTAAAAAGCTACTACTAAGGAATAAGTTTCATTCCTCTACTAAATAGAAAGTATGGAGGATTTCTCAAAAGTGAGATATCCAACTGTTGCCCCTACAATGATAATCAACAACTAACTAATCACTTTTTATTCCTTACCCATTAACCCCTTCCCAAACCCATCAACCAAACACCCTATCAACCTTTGAATATTCTTGTTAAGCTCATTCGTCACTATTAATAAAAAAGGCTTAATGAGAAGCCATGGCATAGCCTAATATTGATAGAAAAATTTTCTGTCTCTCCTTATATCATTCTTACTCTAGTCTTTACACATTCATATATATCACTAATAACCCATATATAAGACAAAGGAACTCCTTTACCCTCTAAACACTTCCACAAGATTTCCCTAAGTATCCTGTCATATGCCTTCTCTAAATCAATAAAAACGACGTGTAGATTACTCTATCTTTCCCTTTAATATTCTATTAATCTTCTTAAAAGATGTAGCACTTATGTCATGGATCTTTTTAGCATGAAGCCAAACTGGTTCTTTGAGATAAGAGCATCTTTTCCCACTATTCTCAATTACCTTCTCTCGCAACTTTATGGTGTGACTAAATAGTTTGATACCTCTACAGTTGTTATAATTTTAAATGTCCCCTTTGTTCTTATATGGAGGAATTAACGTACTCAATTTCCATTCATCTAACATTTTAACGGTCTTAAGGTCCACATTAAAAATTTTGGCTAGCCAGGTAAAAATCGTCTTTGCTTAGGCTCTTCCATACGTCAATGGGTATCTCATCAGACCCTACTGTCCTTTCACTCTTAATCTCCCTCAAAGTTCTCCTAATTTCTTCTCTTATAGTCTGTTTGCAACGAGTCCCAATGTCAGTTCGTCATCTAAGTTTGTGAGCGTCTGGTGAGATTACTCTGTATGACTATAGTGATAAGAAGTGAAAAATGAATTACTTTTAAGATGTTATAAAAAAGGTGAAAGAAATAATTAAGGTTAATTTTTAAGAAAATCATTCTTTATATAAACCTCATCTTATTGTTATTAACGAGAGGTAAGAAAAAACAATATTTACCCTCCTTTGTTTATTAGCAATGCATTTCTTAATTCAAGTGTATAGTTTTTACAATTTTAAATGTCCCCTTTGTTCCTATATGGAGAAATTAACGTACTCAATTTCTATTAATCTAAAATTTTGGCAGTCTTAAGGTCCATATTAAAAATTTTGGCTAGTCAGGTAAAACTCTCTTCGCTTAGACTCTTCCACGCCTCAATGGGTATCTCATCAGGCCCTATTGTCCTTTTGCTCTTCGTCTCCCTCAAATCTCTCTTAATTTCTTCTTTTGTTATATGTCTACAATGATTCTTAATGTTAGTTTGTCATCTGAGTTTGTGAGTGTCTAGTGAGATTACTCCGTATGACTATAGTGATAAGAAATCAACAATGAATCACTTTTAGGATGTTATAGAAGGAAATAATTAAGGTTAATTAAAAAAAAGAATTCTTTATACAAACCTCATCTTATTGTTATTAATGAGAGGTAAGAAAAAACAAAATTTACCCTCCTTTGTTTATTAACGATGCATTTCTCAATTCGAGTGTATAGTTTTTACAATTTTAAATGTCCCCTTTATTCCTATATGGAGGAATTAATGTACTCAATTTCCATTCATCTAACATTTTGGCATTCTTAAGGTCCATATTAAAAAGTTTGGCTAGTCAGGTAAAACCCTCTTCGCTTAGTCTCTTCCACACCTCAATGGGTATCTCATCAGGCCCTACTGTCCTTTCGCTCTTCATCTCCCTCAAAGTTCTCTTAATTTCTTCTCTTATAATCCGCCTACAACGAGTCCCAATGTTAGTTTGTCATCTAAGTTTGTGAGCATCTGGTGAGATTACTCCATATGACTATAATGATAAGAAGTCAAAAATGAATTACTTTTAGGATGTTATAAAAAGGGTGAAGGAAAAAATTAAGGTTAATTAAAAAAAACATTCTGTATACAAATCTCATCTTATTGTTATTAATGAGAGGTAGGAAAAAAACAAAATTTACCCTCCTTTGTTTATTAGCAATACATTTCTTAATTTAAGTGTTTATTTTAAACTAAGTTTCACAAAGAGAGTTTAAATCAACATGACCATGCTCTAAACCTATTATGACAATTGTCTAAAGTAAAATGAAGTAAGATTTGCTTAACTTACAAATGGAGGCATGAAATGATGAGAATGGTGACTTTGTGATGACCATTATAATTTGTTAAAGAAACAAAACTTAATTCAGGTATATATTCCTTCAGTAGTACAATTTGTAAGAAAAATCATCAAATTCATTTTATTTATAAGAAAAAAGCCACGTTAAACTTGAGGCCATATAATGACTTTGTACTAAATGAAATTTAGGGCCAATATAATTTAAATGAATATGTCATAAAATGAAAATTTACGTTTTTAATTGTTTTCTCTTTATTTTTGTTTTCAGTTGTATTTGATATATCCTCTAAATGCAAAATATGCAATATAAGTATGAAACTTATAAGTGTTTTGTTTTTGTTTTAAGTTTTACTTTTATTTTGATGTGTATATAAGCACAAACTGCTATTATTGTGATGTTCTTATTATTAGATGCTTTTTGATTGAAAATTATAATATTTCAAGTACTTCATATTATTTTACTTTTGAAGAATGTGAGAGTTTAACAAGCTTCTTCTTATATTAATCGTAACTTTTGTTAGACATTTGATATGAGTAATATTTATCTATATAAATAATATGTGAAAAGTAACTCATTTTCCTAATCGGTGTTCTTTTGATTAATAAGAATGAAGAAATAGTTGTTACATCAAATTTATGTTATTGTGATTCTTTGAAATAAAAGCTGAAATTGAAAAAAAAACTATAAAGCACAATATATATTATATTGTTTTCAACTATTCATGTTAATGTTTGTTTGGGAGAAACAAGTTATTATTAATGTTGAGTACCCTAAAATAATTTTACAAAAAATTATACTCTAAAATACAAATTTTATAATAGGATAATAAATTTTAACTATATTAAATTAAGAGATTATATTCTAATATTAAAAAATTATTCAAAAAAGTATTCAGTAATAAACGATGTCGATACTTTACAAAAAAGGACTAAAATCAATGTAAATTTTGATACAATATTTGTAACTTTAAGTATGACATTTCAACCCTTATAAAAAAATTTAAAACTCAAGAAGTATTTCTCTAAGAATAATATTGAATAACATGAGAATTTAATTGAAATGGTGCATGTTAGTCGTAATTATCTCTAAAAGGTATAAGTACGAATTATTATAAACATTTTATATTTTTAGTGCACTAAACAAATATTAAAAGTTGTTATTACAATGTAATTTATAGATCCACTATACTAAAGCACATATGTATACAAAGAGGAAGTATCTTGTTTTGGGAAAAAGATTAGGGATAACAAATTTTACGATACCAAATCTTTGAGAATTTTTTAATTTTAGTGTCAAACCTTAAATTTTTTTAATTTGATGTTAAACCTTCCAAAAATTATACAACTCAAGTCAAAATGTTAGTTTCATTTGTTGTTGTTTTTTGTTAATGTGGCTAACGTAGCCACTTTCAACCTAACATCTAGACATCTATGTGGTAATATTGTGGATAGGTGAACACTTACGTGGCTTGAACTAAAATTTACCCATGATCTATTTATCCATATCCAGAACTAATGACCCATAACCTATAACTCATTTTTCTTAAAATAACCCATTTCTCCAAAATATAAAATTTAATTTTCCCTTGTAAAAATAATTTGTCATTTGAACCCTTGTCTCTCTGAATCTCTCAACTTAAATTGATACTCTTGAAAATTAGAGCTGGAAATACTGTTGAATCCTTATTTGAGCTTTAGGTTCAAAAAAAGCATGTATTAAAAATGATAATCCCTTATTCTTCTATTGTGATTGTTATACTTGATCTCAACTTAAGCACAAATTTTATTATATTCTATATCAAGGTTTTGAAAGTATATCAAGTGTATGGATTTTTTAGTCACTTCGAAACATTCTGGAAAAAAAGCCATGTTAAACTTAAAAGATGCAATGTAAGGCAACCACCAAATTGTAATTCCTTTCACATCCCAAACAAAGTTACCACTTTAAAAGATTCATCTACAAAAAAGTAGAAAAGACTATAATATATTAGCCGCCATTATTGTAAGTTGTACAACTAAATAGAGCATTGATATTCATTATAAAGACAACTTATGTTCATTCTTTGCCTTCAATTAGAAATTAAGTATGATTATTATAAATAAAATAACATGTTTTCATTGATTGATTTAGAGTCTAGGCATTTAAAGTCTTTGAATGAAGAAAAAGTGAACCATAAATATGAAAATGATAATAAAATCGTAGACAACAAAATAAAAATAGACAAGGATGACAAAAACAAATCGGGAAGATTCAGACAAGGAGGGTGATAAGGATACAATACGGATAAGGATAGGACAACATTTTCAATTTAGATTTACTGTTATTATCTGTACATATCTCTTATTTTTACATATCAATTATTTGTACATATCTGTTGCACCTTATATGTCTACCGTCTCTGCACTTCATAAAACATTGAGGTAGAGTCTCTTCATGGTATCAGAGCTTCAAAGGTTTCATAGCCACAACGAAATGTCAGATGCCAATCTCCCCCTTTATAACAACTGTCTCCTCTTTTTCTTCTCCAATAATGCCTCCCTACCAACACCATCTTTTAATCAAAGCTCCGTCCTTAAACTAATTTCTTCCAGTTTTCTCTTGTGGAAAACACAAATTTTACCCTCTTTTAGTTGTCAGGACCTTAAAACTCACATTGATGGCTCCAACCTCCTCCTCTACAAGTGATTGGTGACATTGAAAAATCCTGCGTATAAAACTTAGAAGAAGTATGACAAAATTGTTTTGGCATGGTTGGTTGCTTTATTAGATCATTTCATTCTACCTCTAGTCGTGAACATCAATACTGCTTAAGCTACTTAGGACAATATTATGCAAGCATTCAATATTGGATCTCTTGCTTAAATCTATAATCTTAAAAGTAATCTCTATAAAATTGAACAACATAATACTGAAAGTATTGTTTAATTTTTTGAACATGCCAAAAACTATTATGATAATCTGATTTCTCTAAATGCCATTGTGAGCATGGATGATCTTGTTTAGTCTATTTTGTGGGGAGTTTCACTCAACCTTTCGACCCTTTTTTCCAGCAATTAATTCTCGATTAAGCCCCATCTCTTATGTTGAACTTTATGGTCTCACCCTAGTTGAGGAATAATAGCTGCAAAAGGAGAATCTTCCTATTACATCTCCTATTATAGTTCATTATTTGACTCATTAGTCATCTTGTGGATGAGGATGAGGAAGGTGTGGAAGAAATTTTGGTAGTCGATCTTCTAGCTCTAATTGTAGCGGTCATGGACACTTGGCCAATCAATATCCTTCTTCTAAACTCTGAAGTGACTCTTCCTCTACTTGTCATTCTTCCAAATAATTTTCTCCAGCCTTAAATCTTGCTTTCACTTAACCCTTTTCTCCTAAAAAATAGTGGATTGTGGATTCTGGTGCCACCTATTATATGACAACTGACTTGGAGAACCTTGCCATCCATATTGAATTCAATTTTTCTGATCAAGTTCAGCTTACCAATGGTAACCACCTTTCCATTTCTAATATTGGCTCATCACCGTTCTCTTTGACAATAAATTATTTACACTCTCTGATATTCTCCATGTTCCATCTGCTGAAATAAATTTATTATTTGTTAGCCATTTTACTCGAACTAACAACGTTTCCATTGAATTCTTTCCTAATTGTTTTGTCATAAAGGATTTTTAGTCCCACAGGATTCTTCATAAAGGACAACTTGACAATGGACTTTACTCACTTCCTTTATAGCTTTCGATTAAATCATCTTCTTCTCCACAAGCACATCATGTTACTTTTGATACTTGACATGCTCATGTTGGCCATACCTTGTCTCTAACAGTATAATAAATAGTCTTTCTTGTTCTTAATAGTCTTTCTTGTTCTTCTTCCAAATCTATGCATTTATGTTCAATAGGTAAAATTCATAGAACTTCTTATCCTATTTATGACAATAAACCAATGGTCCATTAGATCTTTTGTGTTTGATCTTTGGGGTCCTCCCTCTACACCATCTACATATGTTTTTCCTACTATGTATTATTTTTTGCTCATTTTAGTAAGTACTTTTTGTTTTTTTATTCTCTATAAATATGGTCTTCAATTATTTTATTAAATTTCTTTTTATTTTTGAAAAGTATTTTGGACCCCCTATAAAGAATTTCAAAGTGATTACGGTGATGAATACCAAGTCATTACCAAATACCTAGGTGAAAATGCTATCTTATCGAAAGTGCTTGCCCCAAAACACTCGAACAAAATGTTTGCATTGAATGTAAACATCAACACATAGTTGAAATAGGTTTGGCTCTCCATAATCATGCCTTCATGCCAATATCATTTTGGACTCATGCTTTTAAAACATCCACTTATATTATAAACCACTTACCTACATCGGTCTTAGACTACAAAACACCATACTCATTACTTTTTCGTTAACCTACAGATTATAATGAATTACGTGTATTTGGGTGTTTATGTTATCCTTGGTTATGTCCATATACTCCTAATAAGTTATCTCCTTGTTCTTCTCCTTGTATATTTCTTGGTTATTTTAAAATATTTAAGGGATACAAGTGTTATGATTTTGTCACTCACAAAATTCATTATTCGTGTTGTGTATTGTTTGATGAATAGGATTTCCCATTTCAGTCGTCAACCAGTATTGACACCAAGCCACCTCTACTCCCAATTTCTTTGTCAATAATCAAACTTACACCATTAACACATAACTCTCCTTCTACTAATCAACCACTAATGACAGCCCCATCCATACACATGCCTTATCCCTCCAAAATGCCATCGTCATCCATACTCACGCCTCATCCCTCTAAACCAATAGCCTCATCCATACACACGCCTCATCCCTCTAAAACGCCTGCATTATCGCCCTCTTCCCCAACTCATCTAGGTCATGCATTAATAAACTACTCTCCTCTTTAACCTAGCTCCCCACATCCTCTGAACTCACCCAATGTTACCATTTCACCAAATCTTATCTTATCGCATAACCCTTTAAATCTTGATCCATACCAACCACAACTTGCTTCCATCTCTCACTCACATCCAATCAATCTTTAAGTATATTTGTCTAACTATAACTTGACAACGTCACAGGCTCCACTCTTACGATCCATACACTACAACAAAGTAAGGAAAAGGTCACGTTTTTTTTACTACGATTTTACAATCCTAGCTAAAGATTGATATTTGGTGACGATTTTTAAAATCATCGCCAAAAGGATAACTTTTAGTTACGTTTTGGAAAATAGTCGTTAAAAAGTTTACGTTTTGAGACGATTTTCAAAATCGTCACCAAATATCAACATTTAGCTACGATTTTAGAAAAATAGTTACTAAAAGTTAATCTTTTGGCTACGATTTTAAAAATCGTCACTAAACACTACAACAAGGAAGACAATTGGTTACGTTTTTTCGCTATGTTTTTAAAATCGTGGCTAAAATGTTTACTTTTCGAGATGATTTTCAAAATCATCTCTAAATATCGATATTTAGCTACGATTTTAGAGAAATAGTTACTAAAAATTAATCTTTTCGCTACAATTTTAAAAATCGTCACTAAACAGTACAACAAGGAAACAATTGGTTATATTTTTTAGCTACGTTTTTAAAATCGTCACTAAACAGTTTACTTTTCACGACGATTTTCAAAATCGTCACCAAATATCGACATTTAGCTACGATTTTAGAAAAATAGTCATTAAAAGTTAATCTTTTGGCTATGATTTTAAAAATCGTCACTAAACACTACAACAAGGAAGATAATTGGCTACGTTTTTTCATTATGTTTTTAAAATCGTCGCTAAAAGTTTATTTTTCGTGACAATTTTCAAAATCGTCACCAAATATCGACATTTAGCTACGATTTTAGAAAAATAGTCACTAAAAATTAATCTTTTGGCTACGATTTTAAAAATCGGCACTAAACACTACAATAAAGAAGACAATTGGCTACGGTTTTTTCACTACGTTTTTAAAATCATCACTAAAAGGTTTACTTTTTGCGACCATTTTCAAAACCGTCACAAAAAGTAAACCTTTGGCAACGAAAATGAGGAGGGAACAAAAATGAGACTGACTCTTAAAATGAAAAGCTCTAAAAGCCTAAAGCACCCATCTCTCATATGCTCTTTCTTTCTTGTTCCTCTATGAAAATGCCACACCCATGCCTCATCCTCTGCTTTCTTCTTTCCTCTTCCTCTGTTAGCTCTCGATCCATAATATAGAGAGCTTATGTTTGTATGTGCTTTTTTGTTTCTTTTTTTAATATATGAACTTGGGTTGATGAAATGCATCTGGCTTTTGTTTTGTGGATCTCTTTGTTGTCTATGGAGTCGAAAAGGTGTCGTCTTGAGTTTTGTCTGAATGAGCGTTTCTTTGTTTGTTTTTTGCCTATAAGCTTATCTCATTTTTCATCGTGGGTTCATTTTGAAGCTTGATTTCTTGGGGAAGATGTGAAATTTGATGAGAAATCAACCTCACTTTGCGATTCAGAACCCTATTTCCAACACCATAAACAACAAGCATGGTTGGTTATTAAAGCTTGTGGATCCCTCGCAGCGCTTCATTGCCTCTAGCACTCATAGGCTCTTCGCTTCCTTTTTTAGGAAAAGCTTGCCTCCAAGGTTCGATTCTTTTATTTTCTTGAATGATTTCTTGTTTCTTGAAGTTGCGGTTGATAATTTTTGTATGAATCGATATCTTCTCTGACAATTAGGTTTTTTCTTAATTGGGCGATTAATGAAAATTCTTTATGAAACTTTGAGTTTTAGTGAAGTTGAGAGATCAGTGAAAATTGTTGTGAAATTTAGGGTGTGTTTGATTAACTCAGTTTACTGCATTTACACTAGATTTGGGAATTCTTTCATTATCGGTGGATTTTGATTGAATTGAAGTTACATATATTCCATGGGACATGGGACATGGGACAGACAATTCCATTACTCTCCACACGAGCAAAGGCTTACTTTTTTGTATCTGGCAAATGATATTCTGCAGAATAGTTGCCGAAAAGATTCAAAATTTGTTGGGAAATTTTGGAAGGTTCTTCCAGATGCACTTCGTGATGTCATTGAAAATGGGGATAAGTTTGGAAGAAATGTTGCATTGCGATTGGTACTAAATATTTACTTCTTCCACTATAACCTTTTATTTGAAATTTACCTGATGGGGTTTAGTACAGTTAACAAAAATTTTGGATTTCATGGTTTTAGTGAGTTTTTCATTACTTCTTTTTATAATGCAAGACCTTTTTGCTTTTTGTTTATTATAAGTAGGAAATATTGGTTATTAAAGTAGCAATCTTGCAATTAGCATGTTTTGTTTTAATTTATGACTATACTAGTATACTGTACAAAAGATATTCTTATTTTCTAAAAACTAGCGAAAATTTTAAAACAAAGAAGAGAAGGAATTGCTAGCTTCTGTTTTATTTTTTCAAACATTTAATTGTTATTAGTTATTTAGTTCTCTGAGCCAAATGCATCATATGGTGACATTATTATTTCATGGTGCACCTGTAGTTAGATCAGGTACTCTGAAAATATGATGCAATGTGTAATAATTGCATGACTTATAAAATTGTTTGTAATCATATGGTGGATTAAATGTGGTGAGGGCTGATGAATCCAAGCTTGTATGAATTTTTATTGGGTGATATGAGTCAGTCCAAATCAGTTGATATTACCTTCCTTGACATTTTGAGTTTTCTCTTTATAATCCAAAAGAATATTATCTCACGTTCATTGTGAAAGCCAGATTTGCAGTGGCATCACATTTGATTAGTATGCTCTCATGTTAAGTTGTTGATTTTGGTTGCATTTTGGTATAATCTTGATAACTAGACTTACATAATTAAGAAAGGTTATTCTATGCTTTTATTTCATCATATCTTGAGGCTTTGAATTTGAGTAACCATAAGTCCTCTGTTATTTGTTTTTTGATGGAACTTGTGGTTGCAGGCCACTTTTGAGTGTATTATGAAAACACATGAATTTTTGACACCCAATTTTTAAAGGGAAACATGCTTCATAAAGTCTCCTTTCCAAGAATACACTGATCTATTTAGGGAGCCAACTAAAGCTCTCATTCTTGAAGAAGCAAAGAGTAATGTGCTTTGATCGTATTATTCAAGATCCAAAGAGTAGCATTTCTTATTTCTTGATAGGATCATGAGACTAGAGAGTAATTGTCCTATGTAAACCGGTCTTTGTATTTATTATTTTGTTCATAGAATTGTTAAGATTGTAATTAAAATCTCGTATATGAAGAATATTCTTTTTGTTGATACACTTTAATGGTATCTTACTTTTCATATACAATGCTTCAAATTATCAATTGTTTTTGTATAATAAATTAACAATAAAAAATCTAAATATTATATATAATAATATAAATTAAAAATGCCACAAATAATTATCATTAAAATTGTATAATATTTTGTTAAAACGTATATTAAAAAATTGACTATATTTTACAAAATATAGTTAAAAATATTTAGCTAAAATGTAGCTAAAAAATTTTGGCTACGTTTCTGAAAACATAGCTAAAAACATTTAGCTACGTTTATGAAATGTAGCTAAAAACTTCTGGTTATGTTTCTGAAAGCGTAACTAATAATTTTTAGCTACGAAACATAAGTGTAGTCAAAATATATTGGCGATGATTTTCTAAAATGTTATTAATAATTTTTCGCTACGAAAATAAAGTGTATGGAAAAACTATTAATGACAATCAGAGAAAAATGTCGCCTATAATTTTCGACTACGAAGATTTGGCGACTCTTTTAGCGACAAAAATAAATAGTCGCTAACAATAATTAGTGATGATTTTGAGATTTTTTGTGACAAGTTTTTTGGTAGCTAAATGTGATTTCTGTTGTAGTGACACCCCTGCAACAACACATTCGATGGTAACTCGAGGCAAAACCAGCAGTTTGAAATCCAAAACCTTCTCAAGTTCATTAACTGCTACCGAGTCACGTATGTATAGTGAAGCATCATCAAATTCATTATGGCGTCAAGCAATGGTTGACGAAATACAAGCCTTATTCACGAATGAAACTTGGGAATTAGTCCCCCGACAACCTCATTATAATGTAATCGGTAACAAATGGGTCTACCGTATTAAGCGTAAGTCCGATGACAGTGTCGATCGATATGAAGCCCGTCTCGTAACTAAAGGTTATCACCAACGACAAGCCCTTGATTATCAGGACACTTTATAATTCAATCATAAAGCCAGCAGTCATTAGATTAATTCTCTCTTTGGCAGTAACCAAATCTTGGCCGATAGAACAACTTGACATCTCAAACGCCTTCCTTCATGGACCACTCGAAGAAACAATTTACATGACCCAACCTCAAGGATTCGTCAATCCTAATTATCCCACACGTGTGTAAATTACATAAATCACTCTACAGTCTCAAACAAGCTCCAAAGACAATGATTTCGATGTCTCACTGATTGACTTCTAGCTATGGGTTTTACAGGTTCCAAAACAAATGTGTCCTTATATTTTAAAAAGGTTGACGATGATATTTTTTTTCTCGTTTATAAAGATGATTTGATCATTACAGGCAATAATCAACGCCAAATCATCGCCACCACATTTGCTCTTAAATCCCATTTTGCTCTCAAACACTTGGGTTCCTTACACTACTTCTTAGGCATTGAAGTTAAACCCACAACTCAAGGACTGTTGCTAACCTAAGAAAAGTGTATCACATAACTCCTACGGAAAGCCCAGGTGGTTACTGCAAAGCCAGTCTCTACTCCTGCCTCCCCTACTACGAAACTAAGAGGACAGAAAGGCATGGATTTCTGTAATCCTCACCTATTTCGGAGTATTCTTGGTGGACTGTAATATTTTGGTATCACACGTCCACACATTGCGCGTGCAGTCAACAAAATTGCCCATTTCATGCAACATCCGAAGGACGAACACTAGACAGCCCTTAAGCGCATACTTTACCACCTCCAGGGCACTAAAGCGTATGTTCTACATCTCCGCAAATCCAGCTCCATGATCGTTCAAGCCTACGGTGATTCTGACTGGGAAAATGATGAAGACGATAAGAAAAGCATGGTGGTATATGCTATTTATTTTGACGCAATTTGATCTCTTGGAAGTCAAGAAAATAAAGGATAGTTTCATGTTCTTCACTAGAAGCTGAGTGTTGTGCCTTAACTTCTGCATTAATCGAAATTGAATGGCTTCAATCTTTACTAGCTGAAATTGAACTTCCACCTCATCAAGACTCACCAATCTTATGGTGTGTCATCATTTCTATTACCTACCTCACCACCAATCTGATTTTTCACAGCTACTCCAAACACTTAGAAATTGATTTTTACTATGTTCGTGACAAAGTAAAAAATGGCAAGTTAAAAGTTTGCTACCTAACAACAAATAGTTGGTGCCTTCATTAAACCATTATCCACCAAAAAGTTTGTGGGATTTCACGACAAACTGAGCGTCAGAGATGCTTTGCTTGCGGGAGGGTGACAAGGATATAATACGGATAAGGATAGGCCAACACTTTCAATTTAAATTTGTTGTTATTATCTGTACATACCTCTTATTTTTACATATCCATTATTTGTACATACCGGCTGCACCTTTTATTTTCATCGTCTCTGTACTTCATAAAACATTAAGAAATGCAGAGTCTTTTCAGAGGGAAAGGGTTTAAACTACATGTTATTTTTGCAAGGAAATATTAGGGTTTATATTTTAGAAAAGTGAGTCATTTTGAGAAAATCAGGTTTTGGATCATGAGTTATGGATATGAGTAAATGGGTCAGGAAAAAATTTTAGTTCAGTTCAGATACTTGTTTATGAAATTTTTGACACTAAAATATGTTATAATTAAGAATAATGGGACATGAAGTAAAAAGACAATATGTATGTGAGTAGTATACAATTCAAGTATTCTTTGTACTATTACATTCAAACAGGAAAATAAGTTTGAGCTTAAACATTTTGGTTCGATTAGACCTGAAGTTAACGTATTTAGCTCAATTTGACCAGACTCTGTATTAGAGTCATTTTGTAAAATTTTTAGACTTTAAGCTAAACTCAAGCTCAAATTCGAAACTTAAATGTCTCATCAATAATGTTTAAATGATGACATTTGCTAATAGAAGAAACGATGTTATTCTTGATATAACCACGATTGGGCTCAAGTTTGGGTTGCAAGTCCCATGCCCAAACCTAACATGATCCTATACCATCCCTAAATAAGTTATACATTTAAAAACACATTTGAGTTGACAGATAATCAAAGTATTTTATTTTAGTGAGTAATAAAATTTTATTTTTTATTTTCGTTAAAATTTCTACTACAAATCACCAACTAATTGGCTATTTATAATCACCACACACCTATAAACAGTATGTATCTCTTTTATTCATGAGCTTTTACATAAATAATTTAAATAGATTTTTTTAGAAATTATCTTTTAAAAAAATTATTTACTACTAAAATGAAGTTTAGGTCACTTGTAATTTATAGGCTGGGCCTCTCTCTAATTGATAACTAAGTTCACTTTTTCGTTCCGTTTTATTAGTATCTCTAGGTCCAAACTCGATTCAGCCTAATAACTCCCTTAAATAAATTAAACGAACCATGTTTAGAAACACTCCTCAAATTGGGTTGACATATAATTGAAATATATTAGGCTTTTAGCAGGTAATAAATCACCAACTAATTAAAATATATTAGGCTTTTTATTTTTTATTTACAACAAAATTTTTACTACAAATCACCGACTAATTAACTATTTATAACCATCACATACTTATCAATAGATTAGACTAATTTTACTCATCAGCTTTTATATACAATAATTTTAAACAAGGTCTTTATTTTTTTGGAAATCAACTTTTTTAATTTTTATATACCGAAAAGATGATATTTATGTCACTTGTAATTTACGGGCCAAGCCTCACTTTAGCCCCCTCTCTGACTTGATAACTAAGATCGCTCTCCGGTGCAATTCTATCTTGTTTTAGTTTAGCATAGAGATGTGACCAATAGAAATGGCAATGAATTAGGTTGAGTTTGGGCAAACCTTGACGCGACCCGAACGACCCAATTGTGAGTCGGCTCATGGCCTGCCGCACGACCCAACTGAACTGGGTGATTTATTATTTTTGTTAAAAATTTAATGTTGGAATTATGCCCATGACTCAATCGTTATGTAATAGATTGAACACATATGTATTGTAATTATTAACTTTGTTTAATAACATGACAAATGATTATATTGTCCTATTATGTTTTTGCTTTATCCTAATATGATAAGTCCTTGATTAAATTTATACACTTGTCATCATAATGAAGATTATG
>JANIIA010000191.1:12928029-12938195 GCA_027478495.1 Erythroxylum alaternifolium | reverse complement strand
AAAACACAGAAGAAGATGACGTCAGCACAGAAGAAACATAGAAGAAGATGACGTCATCACAGAAGAAGTTTTCCTCTTAACATAACTTTTTCTACAGAGATCGGATTCACTTATTCTTTACATGATTCGAAAGAGGGAATCAATATATACAAATTCCATGAAGACTCCAAAGATAAATTTTACCTTTTAGAGGGTCAAAAATAGGATAGAAGATATTTGATGAACAGTGACCCCGAAAAAGTTTGGAAACAATAACATAGACGATATTTTTCGAGTGCCATAACTTTCTCTAGAAGAAACGGATCAAGATGTTACTTTACATGGTTTGAAAGGGGATTCCAAGATCTACAACTTTCATGAAGATCTCAAAGGTCAATTCTATCTTCTGAGGGGTCAACAATGGGACAGAAGATAGGTATAGTCGAATATAGAAGAAGCAAAACACAGAAGAAGTTTATATTCATTCCTCTATGAACAGTAACACAGACGAAGAGCATGAACAATAACATAGACGAAGTTCATGAACAGTAACATAAACGAAGTTCATGAACAGTAGCATAGAAGGAGTTCATGAACAGTACACACAGACGAAGTTCATGAACAGTAACGTAGAAGGAGTTCATGAATAGTAACATAGAAGGAGATGACGTCACCTAGAGGAAGATGACGTCATCACAGAAGAAGTTGGTTCACAGAGGATACAACACACAAACGATGCATCCTTAGAGAAGAAGATGACATCACCCAGAGGAAGATGACATCATCACAGACGATACCTCTAAGCTTCTAAACATCTTCACTTGTAAAGATCCTAACTTTCGACTCCGATGTCCAAAAATTTCATGCTATATATCATTGGAAAGCTAGAAAAATAATATACAATTTTTAGGAAGGAAACTTCATCCAATTCAGCCTAGATAAATCCAAAATTTTCCCATAAGTCCAAAGACAAATTTTACATTCATCCACCAATGTACTGCACCCAGTTCTCAACTTTATGAAAATTTGAGATTCTTAGAGACAGAATTGAAATTCGATTTCTTCATAAGAAATATAGCCATATGTTTCTATTGTAATCCAAGAAAATAATTATCTCATTTGGATAACTAGAAGAAAAGTTATGGCTAACAGACCGAAGCACACTCAGTGAACGTTTTCCAGATCACTACCAATTTTGTTTCTAAATCTTTCCTCATCACAACTCATACCAAGATCACTCTCATACCCGGAAGTTGTCAATGAATGCATGTACTACGTTTTTTATGTGCAAAAATTTAATATTTATGTGCACATATACTAACATTATGCATGAGCAAGAAAAATGCATTTCCTTAATCTCTCTTTAAGCTCATATGTATTGAAATTTCGGGTCCTAACCCTTAATATGAGAACGGGATGTTACACATACGCTTATAAGGCGTACTTCGTTCCCATATCGGTTGGAGAGGGGAACAAAATACGCCTTATAAGGGTATGGATACCTCTCCCTCAAAGACATGTTTTCTCAGGTGTGG
Source organism: Erythroxylum alaternifolium (assembly GCA_027478495.1). Classification (NCBI taxonomy): domain Eukaryota; kingdom Viridiplantae; phylum Streptophyta; class Magnoliopsida; order Malpighiales; family Erythroxylaceae; genus Erythroxylum; species Erythroxylum alaternifolium. The sequence continues at coordinate 12,936,681 of JANIIA010000191.1, read as the reverse complement.
GAAGACCAAAATCGTGAGGGCTTGGCTGGGCCAAGGCCTAAAGCAGACAATATCTGTGGGCGGATGGTCTAGAGTTGCTACAAATGGTATCAAAGCCAAGTTCTCGGATCGGTCTGTCAGCGAGAACGTTGAGCCCTAAAGGTGGGTGAATTGTGAGATTCCCATATCGGTTGAAGAGGGGAATGAAGTACGTCTTATAACAGTATGGATACCTCTCCCTCAAAGATGCATTTTTTCCGGTGTGGAAAGAGCAAAATCGTGAGGGCTTGACTGGGTCAAGACCTAAAGCGGACAATATCTGTGGGCAAGTAGTCTAGAGCTGTTCAGTTGTAGAGTGATTTGGTCTCGTATAATTTTGTGAGGTGATCTCATATTTCCTTCGTAGTCTTCGTTTCCTCTATGTTGGATAATACTCCATCAGCTAAAGCTAGGTGCAGATTAACTACAGCATTCCCATCCATCTCATTCCACTTTTCATCTGTGACTCCAGCTGACCATTCACTAATGGCCACCAGGCAATTATCTTTCTTTAAAATAGCCTTCCACAATGAGAAATTACGCCTATTGAACTTTTCAATCTTAAATTTTACTATTATTTCTTCTATCATGAATAGAATTTAGCTCCCACTATTTCACGTGAATAGTACTTATATGTATGAATTGTACCCGTACGTATGAATAATTATGTATATGTGAATAGTATTGTATGCGTATGTATGAATAGTACCATACATGTGAATAGTGCTATATACTTGAATTACAATAACTACACAGTTTATTGCAAAAATAAATGCATAAACAGTTGTCATCTTTTGTGGTTATTGTACTCCAACTTTCATTGTGCTCACCCGAACTTCGAATGGATTATGCTAAAAAATTCGTCATAATTTTCTCACCTCGCTCTGATACCACTTGTTGTGAAAATCAACCAAATTAGAGCAGATTTACAGCTAAATAGGACTGAAAGAATAGTAATAAACAGACAGATTTTACGTAGAAAACTCCTAAATCAGGGTAAAAACTACAGGCAAGAATAGAAGAATTTTACTACTGAAAAAAATTGAAAAATTACAAGGAAAAAAACTAGAACCAAAAAAATATGAAGAATATTTTGTCTCTCTCACCTCACGTCTCTCTTGTTGTTCTATCTATGGGATTTCTACATGCTACTCTTTATCCCCTGCCTATTTATAGACAACATAAGTAGGTAGGTACCAAAAACAGTGCCTACCATGTTTGACAATTTAACTTTGACAGCCACCGAAAACGGTCTCTATCATTTTTGACACTTTTATCTGAAATGAAAGCACATCCAAGTAAAATGAATTGATAATGCTTATTAATCCCAACAAACAAGAGCTTGATGCATCTTATATTTTTTCCCAACATAGATAGTATCCAAACTCCAAAAACACAATGTTACAAAATTAATGCAGTCCTGCCTACTTTTGGCATCTATCGAGAATAAGTTCTTCAGTCGATTTTTGCCTAGTTCTGGCATAAAAGAAGTTTGAATTCATATTTTGCATCTTAGTGAAGAATCAAGCAAAATCTTATCATCTGCGTCATCAATTGTCAAATTCTAACCTTTATCAAATGGATTTTTTAGGTCACTCTTTGGACCGATGACCCTCTTGTTTTCAGTAAACTGTCGAGCCATTGCAGCATACATCTTTCTGATTTGTTCACTTACAACTTGGACAGGTAAAAATTTGTGATTATGCTCCTTTCATAAAACTATGAATAATCCATTTCCCATGTACCCTTTCTCTTCACATGCTTGCTCGCTTTGCGGTCAATGTCTGAACATGATCATCATTGAGTCCCTTTTTTAGGATGTTGCTTGATCTATGTAGAACGTGGTCGGTTAAAGGATTTGTCATACTCTCGTTCCGTAGCTCAAACAAGCAAACACAATAACAATTTACATAATTATGACCTATACATTTATTACACATATTAGCTATTTGTCAGAAAACACTTCTAAAGTGACTTGCCACTATTAATAGAGATGTTGACTTGGATTATATTTGCAAAAAGAAAAAAATTTAGATTTAAAGTTTGAGATATAATTAAAAATTTTTGAAGGTTTGAGATTTTTTATAATTAATCTTTATTTTTAATTAAAAATAAAATTATTAAATAAAAATTAATTAATTTATTTACGTTTATAAAATTTGATTAGATTACAAAAATTAATCGATTAATTAATAAATAGATCGATTTATTATAACAAGTGTTATTAAAATAAGTTAAACTAAAAATTAGAAACAAAATTAAAAAATTGAACGATCTATTATTTTTAAGGTTAAACCAAGTGCAATTTTTTAATCATTACTTATAATAAATGATAATTAGTTCCATAACTTGAATGATGCAGTATATTCTAACGTCGCATTATGTACTATCAACAAATAGATGTTGCAAGATTAATTATCAACATTTAATTAATTTAACATCAAAATAGTTTCATATGTAAATTAATTTTTTTAAAAAAATCATAATATTTTTTCCTTTTAAGCGTCTGTTAATTTTACCCTCAATCCAATTTTCCCTTCCAAATGGACATCCACAACAAGTGGTCTTTTACTCTTTTTCCATCTGAAAGAGTTCATAGAGTGTCTTTAAAATAAGTATTGCGTGTTTTAGAATGTTAAATCGATTTAACCCTAAGATTGCCCTTAATTAATAGGTGACGGCTTAAGAACGTATCTCAACCGTGGCAAGAAATTATTAGGTTCCAAAACCTAATACAAATGAGGTAAATTCAAAAACACCTGAGGAGGCAGTAAGGGGCTAATGTACGTGGAAAACAGACAGAGACCATCAGCTGGTCTAGTCTCCCCCTAGACCGCCATGCACGCTCTACGCCTCGTTTGCCCAAACTAACGTCGTTAATGACCACCATTACCATCAACAATGCCCCCGAAAAGAGAAGAAAAAGAATAACATCTTTCTCTCTCTGATCACCAATCAGTAAGGACAAAGAAGAAGGAGGAGGAGAACGACGAAGATGTCAGTGATCGACATTCTCTTCAGGGTAGACGAGATATGCAAGAAGTATGACAAGTATGACATCGAAAAGCAGCGGGAGCTCAATGCCTACGGCGACGATGCTTTCGCTCGCCTCTACGCTTCCGTAGACTCCGACATTGAAGCCGTTCTTGCAGTTCGCTTCTCTTCTTCTCATTCTGGATCCTCGTTGTTTCCTCTTTTCTTTTTGCTTGGCAATGGCTGCTGAGTTAAAGATAGAAGGAAAAGATCTTAAAAACTTTCATACCGTATTTTGACGCTGTTTCCTGGGTTTGGTGCAGAAAGCGGAGTTGGCCTTATCAGAGAATAACAGGGCAGCTGCAGTTGCAATGTTTGCAGAGATTCGGAGGACTAAGGCTCGCTTGATTAATGAAATTCCTAAGCTTCAAAAGCTGGCTGCCAAAAAGGTCGTCTCTTCTCTTTGTTCATTTCCTTTTTGTGCTTCAAATGTCTCGTTGTATTAGTCTCCAAAACAATACATGATGTTTAGATTCGGACGGTTGTTCGATTGTCCTACATGGAAGTCAGGTCTTACGTCGTTCGTCAAATATACAATATTAAAAAAAGGCTCCCCAAAACACATTCTTAGCTGCTGGTGTCTGGTTTTCCAGAATAATTGATAATAACAGATGTGTAATAGTCAACCCCAATTAGGCATTAGAATTAAGGTAACAACATCCCGGAGAGTTTTACTTTCGGCTTGGGGGACCTATCAGGGACAACAGCTGAAGGAGATACAAAGGACAAGAAAATATTCACCAAAAAACAATCAACAAAGCAAGAAATTGATAATGGTTCAGATCCAAACATAATATATATTTTTGTAAGTTTGCATTCGATAAATTTTTAGTTAAAAATTAGGTTAATTTGAATAAATTTAAATTAAGTTTAGATAAAAATAGACAGATTTTTTAAATTTTAATTTAAGTTTAATTATAACTAAAACTTTGTTTAAAGTGATATATATTTATTAACTTCAAATCAATGATCTTATTAGATAAAGATGCTTACATCAATTAGTTATTGATTTCTCTTTGTTTCTACATGTCTTTTAGAAGAAAAGTTTGTTTTGATAACAAGTGTGACATTTATTCTTACCATAATGTTATATTCTATCCTAAACAACGTAGTGAGTACATTTAAAATGGATGGAACAAAAAATCTGCCCATCTTGATCGGTCCACTAAATAATAGCGCTTGACCTAATCAATGTACCCAAAGGCTCAGTGCTTTATTTCTTAGGCCTTTTGGCTGATATTGAGATGTACAATTGTTGCTAGGCTAGTTAGAGTTCTGTATTTCATAAAATATATTTTTGAAGAAAAAGGGAAAATCCTACGTTTTTCTTTGTTTGATTCAATGATGATAGTAGATCCGCAACACACTATTGCTGGATGGTGGAGCAAAACCTCAAGTTCTGTTGAAACAACATGCAACTAGGTGTTTCGAATTTCTCTGATGTTTTATAAACACAGGTTAAAGGACTTTCGAAAGAAGAACAGATCGTACGGTGCGACTTAGTTATAGCAATACCAGAGAGGATTAAAGCCATACCTGATGGAGCAGTCAAACATGCTGGAGGGTGGGGAGGATCGGCTTCTCATAAAAACATCAAGTTTGATGACTTATCAGGTGACTAGTTCTGCAACTGCCGTATCTGCCACAATTCATTAGAATATAAACCGACTATAGAAATTGATCATTTGTAGCTTATAATCTTCTTGATGGAAACCAACAGAAGGACAACTTGATGATGAATTTTTTCAACAATCTGAAGAATCTAGTCAATTCAGAACTGAATATGAGATGCGGAAAATGAAACAGGCATGTAAGATGACTAATTATTTTTGCTGTTTATTATATGTAGTAAAAAGCAAACTTGCTGACATTCTCTACCATCCCTTTCACACAGGATCAAGGTCTCGATGCTATATCAGAAGGGTTGGAGACTCTAAAGAATTTGGCTCATGACATGAGTGAGGTCAGTAGTTGTGAATAAAATACAGATATGTTGTTATTTCTGGACAAAAAGAAAGATATAGGGAATTAATCCCTTTTGATTTGATAACTTCAGGAAATTGACAGACAAGTTCCCCTAATTGATGAAATTGAAACAAAGGTCAGTTTTATTCCTCAAGTTCCTACTTTACAATCAAGAAGAGGCAAATAATATCGAAAAGATTCCATATATTTTGCTGCTTTCACAGGTGGACAAGGCAACGGCTGATCTCAAAAACACAAATGTTAGGCTGAAGGAAACCATACACAAGGTAACTTTGTAAAAGTAATTCACTTCAATCTGATGAAAGTATAACTATGATGCTAATTGCTGGAAATATCCTTAAACAGCTGAGATCTAATCGGAACTTTTGCATTGATATCGTTCTGCTTATTGTAATCCTGGGAATCGCTATGTATTTGTACAAGTAAGCACTTTTCTATTTCTTTCTCGTTTTGTCACGTTAATGGATTAAATTTTAAGTTGCATATACTTTAGAATTTATTAGAGTAGTTAATCATTTTTTTCATTCTATGTGTGTATTATGTATTCTTGATAGAGCATCACCTATAGACTTATTTTAAATTGGTACCTTTTTCTTCTCCTAACGAAATTTTGATCCATTTTGCAGTGTACTGCGCTGAGTCGAATTCAAAAGATGCTTCTGCTCTATGCTTAATCTGGATGTCATCTGGTACAACCTTTTACGTACTCTGAGGGATTTCAGTGTTTCATCACCTTTCAATTCCAACTTCCCTCGGGCAATTCATTCAGAATTGGGATTCTTAATTGAATGTGGCATCACACCTTAGTTTTATAATTGTAGTTTGGATTTCATAAATAAAAGAAGTTTATGATAGTACTGCAGAAACTGAACCTGTTTTAATTCTCCATTAATTCTTGTTTACATATCGTCTTTCACCAAGGATTTATGTCTTCATGTTGAAAGTTACCCATTTTCAGCGTGAATTTTTGTTATCTATGTAACTGACAACCCTTTCAAACGTAAGAAACTTAAAAAATGTATAGAGTACTCGATTACAACCACGTGCTATTCATACTAGAACCAAACGAGCTTTACTCAGTAAATACAATGTTGGATTTCTTGTTTATTTCCCAATATCTCCAAATCTGCTTTGACCTAGGTTGCTTCCCGGACGTCTTCCACTGGATTGTTGTCAACTTTCGGCATACTGACCCGGCCCATTGCAGTGATTAAAACATAGACTTTAATATATTGTGGATTACTGAAAATACTTAGCAGTGAATATCAAGTCACTTGTCTCCAGAAAGTCGGTGATATAATCTGAAGAACAAGGATCGTAGAAAAAGCCATCTTGGTTTTGGCCGTTGTGATTCTTTTCATTCTCAGACGACGTCTTATTGTTCTTGCAGTTGCCATCATTTATCTTCTTCTTAGACTGCAAGAAATTTTCATAGCTATCTTCTTCAAGTGTTTTCCTCTTCAGCGGATTATGATTGTCAAAAGAAGAAACTGTCACTGGAGACTTCATCTTATCGCTGCCCTCTTCGTGAAATGAATTGAGGTTGTTGCCCTTGCTTCCTTGAAAGTTAATGCATGAAATAGATTCGATGGGGGGTAATGTTTCACCGGAAAGAATAGAAGCTAAGAGTTTGCAATCTTGGCTCAAGTAATCAGTGATAATGTTGCAAATGAATTGAGGTTGTTGCCCTTGTTAAATTAATTGAACTTAATTGAATAAAGGAATGGAAGAGAAGAAGACACATGGTATTGTACTTTGTAGTAGTTAAAATTTGTGGTGTTGTAACAGGTGTAGTGTTGACTTTCAAATAATCACAAAATTTGTATGGTTTAGAATTAAATTTTAGCTCTATAAATAGACCAATGCTCAGTTGTATTATCATCAACTAGAATCAGATTAAAAGAAGAGTTAAGTTGAATAACTCTTGAGTATTTGAGCAGAGCAGTGCTCAGTTCTTGAGTGTTTGAATAAAAGAGTTATTTTTGTGTGTTAATTTCTAACAAAGTAGTATCAGAGCATTTTTTGTTGGACTTATATACACTATAATATATCAAATCAAAGCTCTCAACGTAAGGAATCCAACACTGCCAGAATCACCTCAATCGGAGGTCCGACGCGCCGACACGTTTCATCGGAAGTTTTCTGCCAGAAATTGAGTTGAGCCGAGTTGGAGCTGAATCAACTCACCAAGTTGGAGCCGAGTCAAGCTGAGTTGACTAAGCCATCAAGCCATTGATTGAGCTGTCTGAGCCATCAAATCTATTGACTGAGTTGTTTGACCGAGCCATCAAGCTTGTTGATCGAGCTGTTGACTTTGACTTGTTGATCAAAATTTAAAAATTATTGACCAAGTCCTTCTCAAGGTTTTTCAACATTTCGGATCCAACCGTGCAGTCAAAATTTTCAAATTATTGCTATATTGAGTGATATGGCAAATAGTGTGGCATCTTTCCAAGTTCTGACACTCATCAACAACAATTACGACAACTGGAGTATTGAAATGAAGGCCCTCCTTGGAGCACACGATGTTTGGGATATTGTAGAGAATGGTTATAGCGAGCTAAAGAATAAAGATGCTCTTAACCCAAATCAAAAGTCAGCATTAAAGGAATCAAGAAAGAGAGACAAGAAAGCTCTCTGCCTCATCTATCAAGCATTACAAAATTTTACCGACGGCTAACCAGTCTGTCGGAACTATTGTCGGGGAAAATTCGGCCCAAAATCTGCGACAGACAATAGCGACGGAACATGTCTTGGCGACGGTAAAAAAAGCGGGAATCGTTCCCGCAATTTAATTGCTTCGCCCTTTACCGACGGTATTCTGTCCGTTGGTAAATATACCTACGGACCGTGAATATTTCGTCGGTGAATTGTTGACTGTAAAATATTTCCGACGGTCAAAAGTTACCGTCGGTATATTGAACTATATGCCGACGGAATTTTATCCTATCTTCGGCAATATTTGACAGTAAACCTTATTTACCGACGGACATTAGAAACTGTCTGTAATTCTGATATATTTATAATATTTCCGACGGATAAGAATCGTTCCGTCAGAATCTGTATCGGCACATATCGACGGTAACAGTTGACCGTCGGTAATTGTCGGCAGAAAAACCTATTTCGCCGATAGACTATTATGTTCTGTCGGTAATTATGATATATTTATAACATTTCCGACGGATAAGGATCGTTCCGTCGTAATCTGTATCGGCACATACCGACGGTAACAGTTGACCGTCGATAATTGTCGGCAGGAAAACCTATTTCGCCTACGGAATATTATGTTCCGTCGCTATTTGAGTTTCTTCCGGAACGTTCATGACGCTCTTTTACCGACGGTAATTCTTTACCGTCGGTAAATGTCGGCCATTCCCGCTCTATTGCCGACGGAATGATATTTTCCGTCGGTAACCCGGAGGCTATATATCGCGGCCGACCCCCCCTCTCACTCGCATCTCACTTCTGCTCTTTGCTTAAGGTTCAGAGTTTTCCGACTCCTCCTATCGAAATTTTGGATCGTGTTTGAGGTAAACTATCTTATAAGTGTATTATTTTACTAAAATAGCTTGTTTTTAAGTTTTAAACGTAGATATTTAGTCATAGAATAAGATT
>JANIIA010000191.1:12762481-12781921 GCA_027478495.1 Erythroxylum alaternifolium | reverse complement strand
TTACTACATTCACTACCTTAATCTTGTCTATCATTTCTAATTCAAGAATTCTTTTTTTTCTTTACTCATGCCTAATCGACAACAATTTCTCATTTTAATAGTTCCAATTTCTAAGAAAAGTTTGGGGTCCAACAAGTATAATATCACTCCAGCACAACTTCAAGGTATGTCTTGGAAGCGAGACGAAATTGCTAGGCAAATGTAGAGTGATTATATTATTTCTAATTGATTTATGTTTCTTTTTGTAAATGATAGTACTATTATGTTTTCAAGAATTATAATATGATGGACATCTTTTATTTATTAGGATGATTTAACATAATTTTTCTAATTTATAGAATTTTATTATATACAATTAATGTGTACTTTTTAATTACATTTAATTTGCATATATTTTAATTTTAACTGTAATGACAATTAATTACTTTAAAAATATAATGTATTATATAAAATTATTAATATAAGAGTATAATTACAAAAATAGAAACAGAATGATAAATCCAAACATGTTTTTGTTTTTGTTTTTTATTACTAATCTCAACCAAATAGGTTTTTGTTTTTAATTTTTATATTACAAATCTCAACTAAATAAGGTTTTACTTTTTTAAGAAAAAAAAACAGAAAATAAAAACTAAAAACTACAAGAAAAAAACAGAAGTGAAACTAAACAATCCATAAATTTTCCTAAAATATTTAGGACTCACCAAAGGACACCAAAGATAGAGAGTGGCATTAGGCGTAATTTTACATGATAAACTAGCCCGATTAAAAACTTCCACTTTTTTCCCCATATTGGCCCGCATTGTTGACGACAAGCCGTAGTATTGGTACTTTCTTATAATTACATAATTTTCGTCATCTGGGGTTTTTCATCCCTTTATTTACAGCTACAAAAATGTGTATTTTGAGTAAACATTGACTTGAAGATAGACATTTTAAACTTAAATAACGGTTTTTAAAAGTGAGAAATTTTCTTCTGGAGCATCCATAAGCCAAAAACTGGTTTATAAGTGACAAAATTCCTTCTCGTTAATTAGAATTAAAGTGACTAGTGACTGCATTAATTAACTTTAATTGCCAATTAATTACCAGATCAAGCAAGGTTGCAAGCAAATAGTATAGGATACTGGAAATAACATTAATGGAGCGGACAGCCATTGAGGGGCCGGTGTGAAATGGACGTATAAAAGCATCCTAAGCTTCGTAAGACAACAGGATAGACAAAATGCATAAAAAACCCTATTGAAACATCTCGTTCCCTGAATTGATAATGTTATTTTAGATAATAATTGCTTACATCATTCCTGCATTTTGTTTGATACAGTCCTCCATAAAAGACTTTCTAACTATATTGTGGTGAGGAATCATGTACGCACCTAGATATGTAAGGATCTGAAGTTTCTAGCTTGGCAGCAAAATTCCTTTATTTGTTTGTAAGCTGCATTCTTTTATGCCATTTTATGGGACACAATATTTGTGGGATCTCAATCATCTAGCTTAACTAAGCTATTACATGTGAGTCTCACATGAATCTCTGTATCTTCATTCCAAAACACCGATTTGGAACACCTGTAGTTGCGCACATGACTTGTTTTAGTCTTCATTTCCTGTCCCTCGGAAACATCCTAGATGTTTGGTAGATGGGATATCGCAATATCAATGTCGTTTTCTTTATATATATATTGGGCCGTGAGAATTGTACGAATTTGAAAGAAACTTTTGTTCCTCTTTCCTGTAAATTATTGAATTGTTATGCACAAAATAAGTGTTACATGCGATACCATCTTCACAGATTACTAAATAAAAATAATCAACAGTATATATTCTAGGCATGCAGTTCTTGAGGTCAAAATATGCCCTATCATTCTGATTAGCAGGGAATAAAAGTTATTGCAATTCCCTAAGAGAATTAGGTTTTGGGAATATTAAACACTTGGAGACCTGTTGGTGGTTTTTTTTTATTTTTTTATTTTTGGTAAGAGTTGTTATAGTTTAATTAGAATCCATGGATCGAGGGGTGTGTAGGGTCACATAAAATTGTTAATTATACTCGTCCATGTCCTTTCCAGATAAGTAAGAATGCTCAAAGCCAAAAGTGGTTGAGAATGGATTATATTATTGCCGAAAGTTATCATATTCAACCTTTCAGGAGATATTGTTGGTTAGACCTAATAGTCACTTTACTAGTTTACTTAAAGGAGCACATCATCTATTATTACTGTTTGACTAGCGACTACATAATATTTTGTCTTTGGGAAAGGTATGCATTTTACTGCATTTGACTTACTATTAATTATGTCTTTGGGAAAGGTATGCATTTTACTGCATTTGACTTACTATTAATTATATTACAATATGTTATTCTTAAGTCAGATAAATTATATCGACTTAATTATAACTAAATTTCATTATTTCTAAGATAATTTGTCCAAAGTTATCATCCAATATCATGAATTTTCTTTATAAAAATTTTTAATTTAAAGATAAATTAAGGAATGTTCTCCCATTAAATTTACTTTTTAGTTATTTACTTTTACTAATCTATTATTTCACTATTAACAAAATTCATCGGTTCAATTTCATCAAACATACCTATGTAGTTTTAGTTAGTCAAATGAATATCTTCTCAGTAATTGAACTATAAGCTCAACCAATTCAAAAGGCACAATTGTGATAGTCTACACTTAATTACAATGTTATATCTATAGTTTTATATAATAAATATCACGGAAAACGCCATTTAAGTACTACAGAATTGCGATTAAAATATCTTATCGATGTGTTATTAGGATCATATAGTAGATCCTTAGTAGTTGTCGCCATTTAATAATCATGGTACGGTTGCTTTTTTTTTTCAATCTTTATAAGAAGAAGTAATGCAATCAGACGAACTTGAAGATATGCTTTAAACATCCATCATTAAATGAATAATGAAAAAGAAAAGGATAGAGGGAAAAAGGGTATACTTTGAATATATTGAAGCAGATAGGCATATTGCCTGATATGAACAATAAAAAACCCTTTTCCTCCCCTCTTAACAGGACAGAAAGTAGAGGTCGTAGAGTAATTGGTCCACAACGAAAACAACTTAACTGGTAGGTGGTGGAAATAACACCCTAAAGAAAATGGAAAACACATTGTTGCATGAATGCACCAAAAAAGAACATTCAGAATTTCTGAAAGCTACTTATCTAGGCCTAGCCATTGCGCCTCTGTTTACCCCACCCCCGACAAGAGATTTTTGATTCTTCAAAGCCAAATATATTTTTAATTTCATCCGTTAATAGGGTTAAAAAAAAAAAGGTTAATGACTCATTGTTAATTCTTTTTCAAAAATTTAATACTTGTTAAATTTTCAAAAAAGTTTCAATCTTTTTGAAATGCAATTCATTAATTCAAAATATTTATTTTAAAAATAAAATGAAGCATAAGTTAAAAAAAGGTATTAGAATTTTTAATATGGACAGAGTGTAGAGTCCACTAACAAGAATTAGGTTTAGGTCAACGATTATTAAAATAACTGGAACTAGTCATTTGGATAGTTGACCCTTACCACTTTCATGTTTAGTCAATATAGAATACTCTAACACTCCCCCTCAAGTACAGCTGGGACTGGACATCCAGACGAACAACCGGAAAATTAATAATCTAAACCAAACTTGTTCTAATGCCATATTATAATTTTTAATATGGGCAAAGTGTAGAATCTACTAACAAGAATTGAGCTCAAGTCAACCATTGTCAAAATGACTAGAACTAGTCATGTCGATTGTTGTTCCTTATCACTTATAAACTCTTTAATGTTTTTATGTTTAGTCAATATGGGATATTCTAACAAAAGGAAATCACATGTCAAATAACATCTTTTTTTCCATAACATCATCTTTTCTTTCAAAATAAATATTTTAACTTGATAAATTACATTTTAAAAAGAATTTAAATTTAATAAAATGTAAAAATTTTATTAAAAAACACTTTTCTCATCAAATTAGGGTATGTTTGAAACTACTTTTGTTTTCCTATCGTAGTTTTTAGTTTTTGTTTTAGTTTTAGTTTTTATAGTTTATATTTTTCTTTCAAATAAAAACAAAAATGTGTTTGATTGTTAGTATCAATATAGTTATATTTTTATTAACGACGATAATAACATATTAGATAAAATTTAAAAATAAATTATTTTTAATTAATTAAATTTATTTTAATCTCTTATATAATATTTATTAATAAATTATCAATAATTATTATTTTATTTTATTAAAATAAATAATTTTAACATTGAATTTATTTATGAATTAATATTTATTTTAAATATATACTAATTATTAAATCAAAATTTTATTTAAAATTTATTCTTTATTGAAGATATTTTAAATTCAATTATATTTATTAATAATTATTACAAAATTAAATTAAATTAAATTAAATTATTCATAATTTTAATTAATCAAATATAATTTTAATTTTAATTATTCATAATTATTATTAATAATTAATATATTAAATAATTAAACAATATATATTTATTTGATAGAAAATCAAATTATGATAAAACAAAAAAAGAAAACAAAAACCACTTTTTGTGGTTTTCATTAATTTTAAAAGCTAAAAGAAACCAAAACTAAAAATAGAAACTAAAGACTCAAACAAACATATTTTGTACTAAATTTGAAAAAAAAAAAGAAAACCAAAAAAACATACCTAGTTCTTTTTAAATTAAGGTTATATATGGATTCTAGATATTCTCAAGTTGATTGAAAAAATTAATGGAAAGATATAGAACCTATTTGTACAAGTAACTTTTTTTATTAAAATCAGATTGAATTATATCATTGACATTAATTTAGTATCATTATGTATATTTTGTAGCATTCGAACTACGAGCTGAACTAAGTTGTGTTAAATTATATTAAATTGAATTAAATTAAAGAAAATAACTTATGTGAGATTGTATAATCTATTTCCAAAAGTTCATTTTAAACTCTAGTACTTTTTTTAAACTATAAGATAAATCTTAAAAGTTTTAGATTGTTTAATTTGAATCTTAATGTTTTAAAAATATTCAAAATGAATCCTAAATTGATGAAGAAATTAAACGAGATTAAATTCCAAATATTAAGTTGTGTCATCTCATTATTGAAGTCAGCATATATTTATTTTTTAATTATTAAGTGGGATCTATTATCACGTGTATGTTACATGACAATGTAAGTCCTGTGTCTGATCTAAAAAATTTAAATTAGTTTTTTAATTTAAAATTTATAATAAAACTTAGTTACTTTAAATTAATTACAATTACTTCTAATTTGTAATATGTTAACTAACATCAGGTTAATGATAATTCAAATCCCTAACTCACAACAATCATAAATTCCTATTTAAAAAAGAAAAAACAATCATAAATTCCTAATTCTCAAAAATTAAAAATCCTAATTAGTGATTCTTCCAAATCTCTAAGCCCCAAAGGTAACACTCCTCCCACCAGTTTATTTAGTTTGTCATCTGTTGTTAACCATTCAAAGAAATATAATTAATGAATGAGAAAAGCTCAAGAAGACTGATGAATATAAGCGAGTGACGTCAGAAGATTGGACAGTTAGGTAGCTGCAATTGAAAATTAAGGTTGAGGAGGCTCGAGGGCTATAGAAAATAAAAGCTGAAAAGATTTGTATTTGAAACATCAAGAAAAGTCACCGTAAAAAGTTTATTCAATTATTAACTTGAAGCGTTTGCGATATTTAAATCTTTTATTTAATTTTAATTTTATATTATAGTTTCAATTTGCAACATATAATTACTTTTAACACTTTTCTTTATTGCTACTATTTGTTTATATTTTTAATAAATACTAGTTTAAGATTGATTTATTTCTTTTTATGAGGCTTTTTGTTGGGTATTATCAATTGTTGCAGTTGATAGAAGTTAAAGATTTTCACATTCTAGAAAGCAATAAATAACTTTGAATTAGAAAATTGTGATGCCAACCTTATATTATTTTGTGTTTTGATCTTTTTAGATTTCCCGTGTTAGTAGAACTTTCACTGAATTGTCGTTATTTGATCATAACTATTATATATACCATATGTTAACTGTTATGATAATAGTAACAATTTACAATTTTAAAGTTTAATTCATTTTTAACATATGTAATAGTTAAAATAACATTCCTATAACTTCATTTTATTTTACTTGTTAACTTTTTTACATTGTACATGTAACTATACTGGAAATCTAAAAATTAAAAATAATTGAAACTAATTCGAATTTTTATATAGTGGTAGATAAATTTTTAAAAGAAAATTTTAATTAGAGAATCATGCTTTATCGTATAAATACAATATTGGAAAATGTGATGCATCCATTGGTTGTAAATTATCATTGTAATCAAATGAATTTATTCATTAATTAGTATAAATTATTTATTAAAAGATTAGATAGATAGTACTTAATATGTACAAATTTTAGAATAATCAAGTTCATTAACAATGTGATATTTTCAATATCTATAAATTGATCTTCAAATTGATATATAGATGAATTCTAGTGAATGTAATTTTCTTTATATATATATATAGTAATTGATATCAGAATATTAATAAAACCGTAGATAAATGTTTTATTACTCCTAATATTACTTTATATCTTCGATCGTATCTGTTAAAGTGGCAAAAAAGAAAAACAAAGAACTCACCTAGTCGAGTGAAACATGTAGAAATTAAAATCTAAGAGGTTAGCTGGGAAAAGGAAAGATTCTGAAATATGTGTAAACCAACCAACCAGCCACAGGAACGAATTTCGAGAGAAATGTGACGTTGTTGGAGGAGTGTGTGTCTCGTGGGCTGGTCGACAATTCAAGCGGTATCAGTCATCTCTTGTCTTTGTACTATCAACTCTCTCCCTCTCTCTCTATCTTTGTGCCACCACCAGTCTTTTACTGTGGGGTCTGCTCTCAGCTCTCACGGACGGCATTCCCGTCTTTGCCTCTATTCTCCCAATCTCCAAGACTCTCTCTCTCTCTCTCGCACATAATTATAACACAATCATCTTTAACCTCCTCACCCTCCCTTCGTATCAAAATTTTTGTTGCCTGTAAAGGCAATCTACTTTTCCCCCTGCTTTCTTTATGTATGCCTTTTCATATCTAACCCCCTATAGTACAGGCATCATTAAACCATGTTCAAAAAGCTTATTAAAATATGATTGGTTAGCTGAACCGACTTAATTACTAAAGGACATGTAACTATAATTTAATAAAAATCTTAAATTGAAGTGAATTCGTTTATCTTATTCAACACATCGTCATAATAGAATCCCTTCCACTTAATTCTTTATTATTTTTTAGTCACAATATCGTATTCTGTTTAATTTACCGTATTTGAAGAAAGCTTTTGTCTCGTAGATAGATAGACATTCACTTGCTGAGTAAGCATACAAAATTTAACCAAGAAGCTCTCCATAGTTGTGTAAAGACGATTAAATCCATACGTCTACTTTACATGTATAGGAAATGGCTGTGCATTATACGCTTTAATTTTCTCCTCCTTACTTTGTAAGGTATATAGTGGTCCACCTGAGGTTATGGCTGACTGACTCCGAAAGAAAGAAGCCGTGTAAGATAAGGAGGAAGAGAGAGATAGATTCCACTTATATACATCTTTCTGTTTGGTGTTTTTGTCTTGGCTTCAAATATAGATGTTTTTTTTTATAGTTTTTGAAAGAAAGATGCGATTATGGAGTTGGAGACAAGTCTCAACTTGAGTTCTTTCGTTTTGGAGAAGAGAATTGAGGAAACAGGCTTTGAGGGATTGGTTTGGATTACGCTTGCATCGAAGGTTTAATTTGTTTTTTTCTTGTTTTTGGTAGGTACTTATCACAAATCCCTGCTGATAGTTCTTCTGGTTTAGCTAAATTTACCAGACACATCCTGTTTCTTCTAAAACCACAAGCAACAAAATGATGTCTGAAGGTGGATTTTCTATACCCTCTACAATTAGAGGCCTTACCCAAGAGCCACGTCCTAACCCTAACCCTAACCCTGCAACAAATCCTGCGAAAAGGAAGAGAAATTTACCTGGAACACCAGGCAAGTCCAAGTATATATACATCTTCATTTCTTTACTTATCTAGATAGGCCGTAAGTAAGTTGCTTTCGTTTTTTTTTTTCTTTTCTTTTCTGAAGCAGATCCAGATGCAGAAGTTATTGCTTTATCACCCAAGTCTCTCATGGCAACCAACAGATTCATATTTGAAATATGCAACAAGGGTTTTCAGAGAGACCAAAACCTTCAGCTACATCGAAGAGGACACAATCTTCCATGGAAACTAAAGCAAAGAACAAACAAGGAGGTTCGAAAAAAGGTTTATATTTGTCCTGAGAAGACCTGTGTGCACCACGACCCATCAAGAGCGCTAGGTGACCTCACTGGAATAAAGAAGCACTATAGCAGAAAACACGGAGAGAAGAAGTGGAAGTGTGAGAAATGCTCGAAGAAGTATGCAGTTCAATCAGATTGGAAGGCTCACAGCAAGATTTGTGGGACGAGAGAGTACCGATGTGACTGTGGTACACTCTTCTCCAGGTATCTGTGCTAGTATATGCAGCTTTCAAATCTTCCCACTTTCTTGATTCTTTATTGATCTCATAAATGTTCAGTCATTCGTATGATTGGTTTGTAGACAAATTCAATGCTTTCAGGTGTTGGTTTTAAATGGTCTTTATTTGATGTTTGTCTTATAATTTAATGCTCTCTGAGAAATTAAGGTTGGTTAACAATACATATCTGGCGGCGAGTTTGTCTGAGTTAAGGTTTGTGCATTATCTAACAGGAAAGATAGCTTCATTACACACAGAGCCTTCTGTGATGCTTTAGCGGAAGAAAGCGCAAGATTCACCTCAGTTCCTACGGCTGTTAATGCAAACTTGATTAATGGAGCTAACAGTAACATTCAAGCCGCCGGCATATCTCAGTTGTCCTCCATGTTCCGGCCAGAATTCGGAGGTTCAGAGTTGATGACAAGTCTTAATTTTGATGGCCAAAAGTCGAGGTTGCCAATTTGGTTAGAGCATACAAATTCTCAGCTGAATCCACATGGCCTAGCAGTTGGTTCTAATAGTTTCTTGGCACCAAACTCAGGTTCTTTGCCAGAGATGGGCCAAACTACATCCTTGACTATGCTTGGATCTGCATTACAAACTCAGTGGCTAAACAAGTACCAAGAAGCCACGTCAATAACTGGGGGTGCCAATCTCTCTATGGCTAGCATGCAACAAGGAATAAAAGAAGAGGAAGAAAACAAAGGAGATCTGTCTGCATCTGTATCAGCTTTGTATTCAAACCAGAATTATCAACAACGAGGCTTGACGCCTCACATGTCAGCCACCGCCCTCTTGCAAAAAGCGGCTCAAATTGGATCTACGAGGAGCACTCCAGCATTCAACAATGACGGTAACATTGGATTGATGAGCACGCCCCTCTCAAACATGACAGCACTCAAGTTTCTAAGTAGGCAACCGAGTCAAGCTGAGAACTTTAACGAATTAGTGACTTCTATATCTTCTTCAACCCCAATAGCAAATGATGGAAACTTTTTTGGTGATTCAAACTCAAACGCAATTCTTGGTGCCAACGCTCACACGAGGCATCATCATTTGGCCATGCAAGCGAATGGGAAACAAAGCCGACAAAGTAAAGGTACAACTACCAGTCTCCTCGGAAGCTCCGACAATGTAGAGGGAGGTCTAACAAGAGATTTTCTTGGTGTGGGCGGTGAAGAGCGAAGACCGTTCTTTCAACAGGAGTTAGAGAAGTTCGCAGCAATAGGTTCCGGCGATTTGGGTCAATACAGTACTACTGGCCACCACTAAATTGCACGTAGAAGGTAAGGTTCTAGCAGTTTATTACTATTACAATTCCTTGAAGGTTGCTTGAAGCTTAGCCAGCTACTTGATTAAAGCACGTATACATATAAGTTGAAAAAGCTAGAACTGTGCTATGGACACCGAGTTGAGATTCACAGGAGCAACCGTGTCAACTCTAACGAGTGAAGAGAGTTGCAAACTTGTGACTTGTGACGATGGACAGGCCCACTTCCATGGTGGAAGGGACTTGACAGAAAGAGACAGATATGGGAAATCAAAAAGCAAGGGAGAAACTGTGGGGCCCCCAATGCATGTAGTTTGTAGTTTCGTTTATTACTTTTGACGTTGATCAAACCTTAGTAGTACTGTTTACAGTTTGTGACTGTGACAGTGACCACAGCGACTCTTTACTGTGACGGCCGTGACCATTTTCAATGCCTATGCGTTCGTAAGGTAAGATGTTTGAGCCCGAATTGCTCTTGGAAGTCAACCTGTTTTGGTCGTCTTGTTCAAATCCAAAGGTTAAGTAATGATGCTTAATCAAGAAATTTAGTTGGGGTTTGAGGTTTCCACGTTTCCCACCGAATGGCGTTCAGTCATATGTTAATCCCAGCTATAAAAAAATTCTTCCCAGATTAGTCTTAATTAGTGTAATTAAACTTACATTTCTAAACTCTATCATTGTTATTAAAGTTCTCTTATCTTTCATTTTGTTACATGACACATTTTCCATTGATTTATGTCCACTAACCAAAAGAAAAGTCCAAATGTAGTTAGACTCCTTAATCTTTCTTGGAATTCTAAATTGTTGTGATTGACATTTCTTGTCTTATATGCTTAGTCCATGAATCAATACTGACAACTTGATTGCCTTTTCCTGAGTTTCACTATTTTATTACTATTATATTTTTTTTATCACCACTTTTTCAACCATCTAAAAGTGAACATCTCAATTCTCTCTCAAAGCACAGTTTCGTCATCTTTGGTCAGGTTCACTATTTGTAAGCCTTTGGTATATGAGATACAGAAAGAGAGATTGCATAGGCCTTGACGTGGGAAGACTTTGGAAATTCGGTTCTTTGAATTATTCTTAATTTCCCCTGATTGTCCGAGTCGCGTCTTAATTTTGGTGAATCTTAAGATATCCTTATTAGTTCAATATGAGAAAATGGAATTCTTATAACTCAAGTTCTATTATATACCTTAATACTATTCGCCTACTTATACATCTGTCTATTAGGTCAAATTCTAATAAATAATTTTCTATAAACATTCAAACCAAATTCTTAAGAAGCAGCTTAGTTCCACTTTTATTTTTCATTTTCTATTTCATTTTCAAATTTAATAAACATTTTATTTGGTTGAGTTTTTAATTTGCTTTCTTTCTATTTCAAAACTTATAAAAAACATAAAATTAATTTTTTTATTTTTAATATGAATTTAATATATATTTCTTAATTACTAAAAATTATGAATAATATAGTATAACTATTCATTTTATTTCTTTACTTGTAATATTAATTTATACTGAAAATAAAAATATCTTCAAAATTAATAAATATTTAATATATTTAAATTTTAAAATATATAAATTTTATCCTAAATAATAACATTGTTTTTAAAATTAAATTATATACCAATAAATGAATATACATTTAAAATATTTTATGTATTTTAACAAAATATAATAACTTTATTATTAATATTTATTAATAGATATTATATAGGATTAAAATATAATTATTTACTTGATTAATTAATACAATTAATTTTTTATCTTTTATTTAATATTTAATTATTATCAGTAATATAAATGTAAGTATGTTGATATTAACATCAAATAAGTTTTTATTTTTATCGAAAAATAGAAACCAAAATTGAAAAATAAAGGAAACTAGAAACTATAATAAATAGAACCAAATGCCATTTGTGATTGGTTTATTAGTGCTCACTTCAGCTTCCATCTTTTACAAAATTATAAGAAAAAAATTAAGGAATAATTTTGTTTTATTTGGTCGAGTTTCATACAGCAATCATTTTGTTGTCCGATTCATTTTCGCCCTATCACTTCAAACAACTTTACAGGGTACCTTACGAAAACTCCATATTACTGTGTGATTCATGTCCTAAACCTAATGCATAAAGTGTTCCCCCTCTCGCAAGCAAATAGAAATGAATCAATTTTATTTGGCACAAGCTTTTCTAGTGAAGTAAAGCACAAGTTACTGCTCCATTTTTATTTTTGCCCGGGGACTTCACATGTGGATTTTGGTCACTCTCTTGGGAACACCTTCTTTTTTGGGTATGAATACTTTCAGATCAGGTCTGCGGTTTCCTGTCTTCCACTTTCTAAAGTAACAGAGCACTGCAGCTCTTCATAAAGTGAGTACAAAAGCATGCATACATGATTGATTGGTCAAGTACATTGACATGCACCTAACTATACAAGTTCAATGACTTGAGAAACATGCACCTAAGTATAGAAGTTCAATGACTTGAGAACTTTTTCAAACGAATAAAATATATGTCCATGTTGCATTACACATTTAATAGATGATAACATTCTATAAGCAATCGCGTGTGAACACTACATCAGTCACGGATTTTTGTCATTTACCAAAGGAAACAAGGGAAATTAACTTCAATCATACACGAAGAGAAATAGTACAAAAAAGAAAAAGGGATATCATTGAAAGCAAGCAATATCTTTCATACAATCAACGTTGGGTCCAACAGAAGATAAATCCAATATTCATCATTTCTAGACCTCATTTTTGTCACAACGAGAACATTAAAGCAGCAATCAATCCAACCCCTACAAACAACGTATTGCAGCCGTGGTTCAAAAATATACTCGCGGACGAACCAGAAGTGTCTCTAATAGGAACATCATTACCAGGACTTTCTGCATCGATGACCTTCGCAGGTGCCGGTGCCGGAGGTTCAGGGGTGAATATGTCTATAGGAAGAAGCACCTTGTCCACCTGATACATAGCAAGATGACTATCAGAGTAGACACTGTCGGATATAGTTGTGTTAGTAAGTCCAGTAGTTATGTTCACTGAATTCCCATCTTTGGTTACATTAAGCTGAAACCGACTGCCCGATCCAGCGTGTGTTTTCAAAGGGTTCGTCACCGTATCGAACTGGGAAGTTGAGATGAATGTTGGAACAATATGAAACTGTACTAACTCGACCTTCTGTTGAAGGGTTAAAGAGCTGAGAGTGCCTGCTTTGAGGTTTGAAAATGCAATGTCACTTGGAGCAAAAATGGTTAGCCCATTGTTGGTGTTTCCCAGTTGAGAGTTCAAATTGCTGTCTAGTTGGGTTGTCTTTAGCAGGCGGATAAAGACCTTGAATTGGCCGGCCTTTTTCAAGATCTTGATGACATTAGTTGGACCTCGAGTTGCCGATGCCGGTGCCGGTGCTGGTGCCGGTGACTCAGCAATGATTTTAGTGCAGAGGAAGAGAAGAATGATAGGCCATAATGAGAAGAAAGAATGTTCCTTCATTTTTATGAATATTGGGACAGTGGCACACCGTATTACTTAACCAAGCAATTGGGTTTCAACACACTGTCTACAAAATGAGGGGCTATAATTTGATTGGAGCTTGCATGAGAAAGCAGGCTTATTGGTAGATCTTTGAAATTTGGTTTATATAAAGACCTAAATGGCTCAGACTTCAGTGAGCAACCTTTCTTTAAAAAAAAAAATGCAGGGAAACTGTGGATAGACATTTGTCAACAACTAGTTTGCTTGGAGTGGAAGTGGGAAAATGGGGAGAAAAATATAGAAGAAAGTTGAAGATTGTAACGTCTAATAAATAGCTCACAATGCTTCTCTTTTAAGTTTGCACTTGTGCTTCACCAGCTAATTGAAATTTTCACTTTTTTGCATAGTTGAAAATTTGAAGAACAGTTGCTCATGGGTTGCATAAGGAACTCCCACATCAACTCAATAAAAAGTTAACGTTGTATAACAATTGCTCCTTTGTTACCTGTGGTACTCCCTCTCAAATCAATAAAAGGTTGTTATGTTTATAGTCTCTTATCTAGTCACAATGTCCACCTACCTGCGTATTTATGTGTTGTATTATAATCAATTAAAAATTATATGATGTACGCAGTAGAACTAAGACACCAAATAATTTCTAAAAAAGAACAAAACCTACTTGAATTTATTATTTATATAGTAAGGTGATGATAGTATTAACTAAAGAGGAAGCTAAAATGTGTAGAAACTTCTTTAGTAATTGTGATAAAGATATGTAGGTTGAGTATGTAAATAGAATTAGACAGACTCAAAATGAACGCAGCGTAAGTGATTGTTAATTTAAGTATTTACAAGCCATAATATTAATGTGAGGTGCTTCTGTCGCTTGCTTTCTTCTGTTTTTGGGCGGGGAGCGGGGAAGAAAAGAGAATTGTCATTTGAATGTTTTCAATTAGTATGACTCAAAATGAAAGCCATGTAACTGAGTGTTAATGCAAGTATTTACAAGCCATATTGGTAATGAGAGAAGCTCTTCCTTCACTACAAAGTTGCATGCTTGATGCTTCTGTCATTTTTGTTCTTGGAAAACAAAAGAAAATTGTTATATGAAACGTAGGTATAAGACTTGCTTCCCGTTCCTTTTCAGTTTTGAAAGGTACATCTCAGTTGTCTAATAGATCCATTTGATTTGTTAACATAAGTGTTATAATTTCTTATCACATTTTGATTTGTTATGAGGTGTAACCAACCACAATGATCCATTTAAAAACTAAATTTTCAATTTAAATGAAATATTGCATTGAAATTATGTTAAAAAATGATGATTATGAAAAAATTTAAATTTTTTTCTAAGACATATTAAATGTTAAAGTTAGAAAAATCCCTTGACATCATAAAACCTTAATTACACCTCGTTCATTTGTAATTGAAAAAATTTAAATTATTGAAATTAGGATTTTAAATTATATTATGATTGAAACAAATACTAATGATCACTATGACAAAGAGTGCTTTAAGCAATAAGATAAAAGTGTAACTTTAAGTACAATTATCATTGCCTTTATATTAAGATAACAAAATTCGTATCGTTACAAGAAGTGACGCCTCAATAAGTATAACGCAACAAATTTTTTTGATTAGGCAACAAAATAAAAAATGTTGCTTTAAGTTTTAACTAAGGCAACACATTAATTTCAAAATATAACATTAATTTTAAATAAATATTGCAACACTTTAATTCTTTTTAGGTAACAAAGTGAATTTTTTTAGGCGACAATTTGTAACAATAAAAGCAATAATTTATTCTTTCATTGCCAATAACATTTAAAGTAAAACCAATACCAATAATATTTAATGTAAAAACAATCTCTTGTCAATATGTAGGCAACATCCATATATACATTAAAAGTAATATATAGATATTAAGGTACGTATTATCAAAGGTAAACGACTAAAAAATTGCATTTATATATAATATATATTTCGTATGGACTTTAAAATTCAACATTTAACATATTCAAAATATAAAAAAATTTAATAGCTAAAATATTCATCTACAATATCATCCGTCATTCCATATGTTGTATAAATGAATTAATCTAAATACTAAACAAAACTAATATATATGGGCACTTCAAAATTCTTCACGAATTACCTCCTTATTTACTCCTAATCATCACCATTCTACCAAAAAAAGAAGAAACAAGAGATTATAATTGTAAAACTACTATGCTTACAAACAGGTTGATATATATAAAAAATGAAATACTAACTATTTTATTGTAGCTTTAATTTATTCAAGAAAATAATATAATCCACAAACTAACAACATAATAACTCAATTCTTTTTATGAACAAATTCAGAAAGCATGAACATAAGCAATTAATCTATATCAAAAAAAAAAAGATAACAAGATAATATACATCAATAACGAATTAAGGAAATGGAATCATTCAAGATCTCAGAAGAAGGCTATAATTTAAAATGAAATCATTTTCTTGAAATGATTAAGGAAATGAAATCATTCTCTTGAAATGAAGTTGGAAGCAGTCGAATCAATCAATTGAGTAGTGCAACACATCCACAGAGAAAAGAACATCTAATTTATAAGCTATATTCTGCAGTTCAACAATAAGAACATCAGGTATTGTCTCAAAAGAAAATTCTACACCAGAAATTAAGCAAAATGAAGTGTGACAGTCCCACCGGTAGTTCTAGTCCAAACTATATCCAAAAGCACAACATATTAAATAGTAAAGACTTGATAGTACAAGGAGTGATGTAGGATAAATAGAAGAATTATTAATTATTAGCTAAAATTACAGTATTAAGTTAATAATGTTTGTTTTGTGAGGTTTGTGCTAAAAGTGCTAACAAATTGAAAAAGATAGTCATACCTAAACATGCTTGTAATGAGCATCCCAACAAATATAGCATTCACTAGTAGCCAAACCTTAATCAATCTTCATGTCTGAGGTTTTGTTGACATAACACCCAATAAGCTCAACAATGATACAATCAATACTGATATCAAATTCTACACACCAACAAAATATTCACATCAGCTAGTTGCACATTGAAATAAGAATAAAGAAAAAGAAAGATGGACAAATAAAGATATAAAATTTGTTCCAAAATTTGAAATTAAACAACATTTCAGCAATCCTAATAGAACCATTGTCAAACAAGAAAGAAAAGAGCCCCTGCTTTGTTAATGTCATCTGGTCTAGCATGTAAAGTGGGTTGTCTTGAATCAGAAATTAAACTTAAAAAGCATGTTACCCAACTTTGTTAGTGTAATCTACAATCTTAT
This sequence comes from Erythroxylum alaternifolium, assembly GCA_027478495.1. Classification (NCBI taxonomy): domain Eukaryota; kingdom Viridiplantae; phylum Streptophyta; class Magnoliopsida; order Malpighiales; family Erythroxylaceae; genus Erythroxylum; species Erythroxylum alaternifolium. The sequence continues at coordinate 12,765,257 of JANIIA010000191.1, read as the reverse complement.
CAAATCTCAATTAGATATGACCAAACCAAGTTATTACGTACCATTTCCTTCCCCAACAAACAAAGAAGATAGTAAAAAGAATAATCCCTTATAGCCTCTCTTCTTTATGCTTTTGATAAGCACAATTCCAATAACCTTAATACCTTAAAGAGCAGGCTGATGTAAGAACAAATTAGACCCTCGACCACTACAATAAAGGAAACCAAGCATAATTTAGAATGTGAACCTAACTCATAGCTCACAAATAGAACGTAAATAGTTTATATTATATGCACAAAACAAAAACCAAAGGAGCAATATGGTTTTGAAGGTAAATTTCCTACAAACTAATAAGAATAGGAGATGACAAGCTAGGAATTTTGTGCTATGTTGAATTCACTCTACATCCACATGAATAAGGAACAAAAGTCCACAAACCTACACATGATATAAAAAGTATCACCAGTCCTCTTTCTTCAAGTTTTTTAAGGCATCACCTACAAAAGTGACGAGAACAGGTCACATTTTTTAGAAGTACCATTGTCTATGAACTTTCATTAGGGTTATTCACAAGCTCAAATAGAAAATTCCTGATATGCATTTGTATGTGATGCATCAAAGTACTTAGTGACAACATTTCGAAGGAATTAATACACAAAGTTCCCAATAACTGAAAGCACCAGGTTAACTATAAGCTCATGATGCCAGCCCAAATAAACATGAAAGGAAAGAATAACAGAAGACATAGTTCAACACAATGCTGATAGAAATTACTTACTGAAAATTGATTGATTATATTCATCACCTACAAAATTGATTGATTCTATTCATCATCACCATTAACAAGTAATAAAGGTTTACTGGGATATCAAAACGCAAGAGAAATCAAAATCCAAGTAGCGGGCATGAAGGTTTTTATTGGGATTACCGAGAAAGAGGGTCTTACTTGAACATGTTGAGGGGTGAGTTCTTGTTGGCCAAAGCGTAGTCGATGAGGCCCAGACGACCTCGTTTGCTTTGAGAATACGAGTCCTTGTCCTTAGCCAACATTTCATGTCCAGCTGCGATCTTAAACTCAATGGCCTTCTCTCGCACCTTAAGATAATGAAAAGGAACGCATCTGGAGGCAAAACGTCAGCTCCCTTAGCAGTCCATGACGGCTCCAGTGGCAAAGTCGCAACAGAAATGATAGTAAACAAAAGGGATAACCGTCCAGCAACTGCACAATCATTATACAGTCACAATCAAGAAGATATATTTGGTCATGCCCATAAATGTGGGAACATAATAAATACCAGAAACTGAAACATTGATGCATTGTATTTGGGGACAAGAATAGTATAACTCATACGTTAGGCTTCCCCATCGAGCCAAACAAATGTCAATCGCCCCACTGACCAAACATCCCAACTTTATATCATTATTTCATGTTACAAACAATAGGGTAAGCAAACTCACTCTTTGTTCGCTATAACACCACCAGTAAGTGTTGACCCATTGTTGCCTCCCCAACCCAGGAGCATAGCCCTATTAGAAATGCATAAATTCAGAAATTTGAGGTTAACCAGATAGAATAATCAAGAAAAATGAATGGGTTATATGAGGATTTAATGATAGACCCTAGTTTAGGATATAGGTATTAGGGTCGTTCCTAACATTTTATAGGCCCTGAGCGAAGTAAAAAAAAGACTTTAATAATTCAGCAGTATGCAAATATGTAAATTTTAAAAGGATATTTTTATTATTAAGTTTAATATTCATACATATAAGTGACTCAATTTATAAGTCTGTGTACTTAATAAAATATTAAATAATCATAACATCAGCTAATAATATTTTACAAATATTATGATAATGGTCTAAATTATTAAATCAAAATTTTTAGTAATTTTTGAATTTAACTAACATTAGTGATTTTTTAATAAAAATTTTCTTTTATAGGAATTAACATAATGATAAACTTAGTTATCTAATGCTACCAACCTATTTATAAAAAACCAATCAAACACATCCAACTATTTATAGTCTTATTTAATTATCAAATAATAATAATTATTATTTAATTATCACAATATGTTTGATAGAATTATACAATTTTTTATAATAAATGAAACAATTTATGTAGTCTTTGAATTGAATAACTTAAATTATTTGATTTAGTCATATTACAACTAAACTTATGTGAACCCCTACAAAAACACAAATCCAATAATTATTACATGTGGCAAAATATAATGAAAATTACAATTACAAAAATTAAATTATTTTTTAATGTTTAATTATATTTTTATAAATAATAAGTAATTTAAAAATAAAAAAGAGAAATAAAAATAAACACAATATCATTTAATATTATGTTTTGATTTAAAATGTTAATATAATATCCAAGTTAATGACAAATTATAAATTAATTATAATATGTTCAAATATTTAATAAGTTAAAAATAAAAATATCAGAAACTTTACATTTAAAATTTTTAACTCATAACTCAGAAGATATAATCGTGAAATTTTTTTACTACCAATTGTTGAGTTGAAATATCTTAGATTCATATGTTAGCGAAAGTAAAAAAAAAAAAGAGTATAAGAAATACACTCAAATGCTTCAAAGATATTTATAAATATAACAAGTTAAAGTTGTATAGCTAATAAAGAAAACTATTTAGCTTCCAAGATTAAAAGTTAATGCTAACTGTAACATCCCATTTCCAGAGAACGGGTCGGACCAAAGAAACGGGTCTAGATGTGGTAAATTACCACATCTCATGCTCATGCAGTTGTGAATAGTGAGTTATGT
>JANIIA010000191.1:12726826-12754646 GCA_027478495.1 Erythroxylum alaternifolium | reverse complement strand
TTTTGTATATTGTTTAATATATTTTAAATAATATTTATATTTTAAATAATTTTATTATAAAATAAAATATAGTTAAATTAATAAAAGTGCTTTTTGTTTTTATGTTGCCAAACAGTCTACTGTATTAAGCTCTTTTTAAAAAGCTATTTTTTAATTGACAGTGAAACAGTCAACTGACTTTTTAAAAAAGCTCTTCTCGGAAAAGCTCTACTGACAAAAGCTCTATTGACAAAAGCTCTACTGATATAAGCTCAACCAAACAGGCACTAAGTATGTGATAGACACTCAGTCACAATAATAAGAAAAAAATTGAGTCTCATGCATATAACATTATAAGACTAAAATTTATTAAATGATTGCAAAGCTGAAAAAGTGATAAATTGATGTGATTTGTTTTGCTAAACTTAGCAATGTGAATTATATGATCTTATGATATCCTATGTTGTGTGAACATCTGGAATGTGTTTATGATCTAAATGAGTGTCTGTAAAATATGTATTATGTGTATGTGATCCGGTGAAATCATTGATGATGGTTCACTTATTGAGTTCGCAAAAATCATAAAAATTGCAATGTGATTTTTCAGATACGAGACAGGAGACCTAGTTCTTAGACAAGACTAAAGGACCCTTTTGGATTTTGTTATGGCTCAGAGGTCTGTCAGCTAGCTCCAAGAGTGTTATGTCTTATTTTTTGTTGTTTTTTTTAGAACCTGTATGAGGTTATGTAAGTAATTGTCTAAAGTAAATAGTGTAAATTTTGTGGATTAATGCAATGAATGGTTTTTAAAATTTGCTAACTTTTAAATGATGTTAGTTGATGCCATGTATAAGTTGGAATTGTTTTTCTCTAACACACCATTATCATAGGTTATGTTCCTGAAAGTTTGGGTATGTATCTTACAGTAATGGGATGTTGCAACAGGTCACTAGGCATATATACGATTTGACCTTAATATTATGTCTTCTGACATACTCAGATGACTTACAATATCGACAGTTTTGTGGGACATACAAAGATATAAATTTTTAATCACATAAAAGTTTTCACTAATGTAATTTAACATATAGTAAGAGAAAACACATTTCTCTATTGCAGTTAGAATAAAGTTTAAAAATTTTGAAACTAACAAATGAAATATGGTATAGTATAGAAAATATATATACTATTGTTGTTTATCACACTCTATTTTTCATTCATATTAGTAAAGTTATTAGAGATATGCAATTGCATTAGATTTGTATCTCATACGACACAAAGTTTTTAATACTTCCTAGTATTGAAAGTCTCGAAGGACCGAATTATAGACTTTAATTATCTTTAGAACATATATTTTATAAAATTCGACTAATTCAATATTCTTTTTATTTTCTTAGACTTTATTATTTTCTTTATTATAAATATAGAAGTTAATATTTGTTCAAGAGTAGAATGTTGAATTTTTTATTTGATATTATTAATTACCACTTTTCGAAATAAGGTTAAGAAAATTAAAACTTGATATGATATAAAGATAATAAAATGGTCTAATAAATAGTTTAATTAAGTATGATTATAAATTTTCAAGATTAAGGTTAAGAAAATCAAAATCTAACAACACCTTATTAGTGTGGGTTGAATGTGTTAGGAAGATTTATTAAAATTACTACTAATAGTTGTTAGGTCTCTTAAATCTTTTTCTATTTTTGAAGTAAATTAACGAATATATAATTTCTTCTGACTCATTAGAAAGTCTTTACATTAAGAAATTGTATAAAAATCTTGTTGATATCGCTTGAGATAACTTTTATTAAAAATGATCAAAAGTTATAACAACCTATTTAAATGTCGTTGAGTTTATTCAAAATCTTCAGTTACTTAAATTTAAATAAATAGTAAAATAATTATATTTTTAAATTGTCTTCCTTTATAAAATTTGCAATTGATTTTGGATCATTCAATAAAATTTGTAACATGTTTAGCAAGTGATGCCATGGCTTGGAGCTATGGAATTGTGAATGCAATTGAATATCATCACGTGCAGCTTTCACGAGAGGTAAATGACAAGAAATGTGTAGCTTTGAAGAGTTCCTGATAGTGTCGGTAGGGTCCGTTGGCTTTGCCGTCTTGTTTAGCGGCGCCGATGGTGATTGAATCGGCGACTGCGCAAGGGCTATAGTGCTCTAGAGGAAGAGAAGTAGTAAAGACGAGAAAAGAGATCGTGACATTGTTGGTACATGTTATCACCTCAAAAGGTTAGGTATCAATGGAGAAATGGAGATGGAGAAAGTTATAAAGCTGCTTACCTGAAAGTTGACTTACTTGGAAAGGAAAGAAAAAGAAACGGGGACGAGAGGTTTTACGTAGCTAAAAAGCTTTGAGAATTTTGTCTAACTCAAGTAGTCGGAAAAATACATTGATTTAAACTAATTGGGCCTCGTTAGTGATGCATTAACCGAAGAGAAGTGAACCAATCACCGAAACCTCAGAACACTTTAATGTGCGGGGTTTGCCCTGAAATTGCAGCATATCACATGTAACTTTCTTGTTTAACTCCAGAATTTGGAAATTCTGAGCCATTTTTTATTTGATTGAGATGTTATTGTAACACATATCATAAGTCTTTTTACGTGTCTCGGATTGAACGTAAAAGAGAAATAAATGAAGAAATGCAGAAAATATCTAATTTCGGTTTCATAATTTCAAACAAGCTTTCAAAAGTCGAAATGAGCGCGAATCTACCGCCACCTTCACGGGATCAACTCATTGGGACATGTTAAAACCTTTCTGTAGCTTTCTGTATACGTGAATCTTTGAATAGGTCAGAGTATTCTTATGTTCACGATTTACTACCGCAGCTACAGGAGACCTTAACCTTCTTTCTATATATAGTATCCATATCAGGTCTCCTCATTACAATCCCAATATGGGTCCGGTCTATACTGATTGAGACCCATTTTTCTCCGAGACTTTGGCTATTAATCCAGATCGTTTATTGGGTCATTATATTATCTTTATCTATATCAAATTACGTAACTTAATCGATAAGTTATTTAAAAACTAAAAATTACGATTAATTGTTGTTGACTAAATGGGAAAATTTCTAACATTCTTTATCTTTGACAATAATTAATTGTATTATTGACTTAAGTTTTAAAAACCAGTTTAAAATTCGATTAATTCAGGCTACTGTATTGAACGATCAAGTTTAGAAGTAAAACATTTGATCAAAAAATAACAAAAGTCCATCATTCCGTCCCTCAAGGCTTTAGATACCAAAAGATATCAAATAAATGTGTTATATGTGACACAGGTCCAATATAATCACTAATATTTAATATCTCACTAACATGAATGAGAAAATGAAGTGTGAAAAACTTAGATGATACCTGTATGATCTGATATGTATCATTTTTTTTTCGTTTATAGGTCTCGATTTCTCCAATCTTTAAGCTAAACTGTATCAGAGAAATCTTGTTTTTTCTCATTGAATGCAAAACTGAATTAGAGAAAACCTTTATATTCTCTAACTGAATGTTGAGCTGCATTAGAGAACCTTTATGAGATTAAAACTTATACCCCCTATGTCATGTTAAAATCCATGGATATACTTATTAAACTATATGTAGCCTAATGACATAGGCTCAAGATCAATCTGTATATATGCTCAATAACCTTTAAAATACTTAAGAACGACATAAATCTTAAGACTTTCACATATTTTCTGACTATGTATGATAACACGTAATATTGAGGATAAACGATGATCATCTTTATTAATAAACTTCCATACTGTCATAATACATCAAAATATATAAATATACAAATGTATTTGGATCAAACTTAACGATCCCTAACTAACAGTGTCGAAGGACTTTAAAACACCCATACTGTATACTTGTCTTTTAAATACAAGTGGGCGAAGTCCTTTAGTTAAAAGATCAGTTAACATTTCCTCTGTCCTCAAATGCTCCCCCTTAATGTCACCTTTCTGTATCAACTTCTTTATGATCAAGTATTTAACCTCTAAATACTTAGACCCTGTGATGTTCATATTGTTGTTATTAAACAACACGGCAACAAAATTATCACAATATAACTGAATAGGTCTAGCCAATAAATCCACCACAAATAACTCAAAAATCAAGTTTCTGAGCCAAACCGCCTGTGAAACAACTCCTTAGCATGAAACTAACTTTGAATGCTTCGTCGAGGAGTCACCTGTGTTTACTTGATACTCTTCCATGACATTATACCATCTACTAACTTAAAAAGTAACTTAAAGTGGACTTTCAATCATCCGAACACATAACAATATCAGAATTGGTATACCCTATGAGGTTCAGATTGTTGACCCTTTTGTATGTCAACATATAATCCTTGATTCCATTTAAATGAGGAATGTTCAACTACATTTCAGTGGTCTATCCCTGGGTTAGCTTAACAGCGATGCAATAATCCAAGAATAAATGCAATGTCTATCCTAGTGCATACCTGGGCATACATAAGGTTATCAACTGCACTAAAATACGGAACATTCCCCATAACCTCTCTCTCTACTTTATTCTTTGGACACTGTGCCAAAGATAATCTCTCACTATGAGAGATTAGTGCTACAATAGGTTTATAGTCAACCATATTAAACGTTTATAACACATGCTCAACATATGCACACTGCGGGAGGCCTAATGAATGTTAAGACTGTCCAAGTAAATCTACATACCAAAGACAAAAGATGTTTCACCAAGGTCCTTCATATCAAAATGCTTGGCTAAAAGTTACTTAACCTTATACAACATGGTCAAGTCATTCCATGTGAGCAATATATCACCCACATGTAATAATAGGAAGATAACTTTACTCCTCCTAACCTTTGTAGTACACTGAAAGAGGTCATAATATCATCAAACATGAGGTACCACTTTCGAGAAGTTTCATGTAAACCATATATTGATTTGCTTAACATACAAAGCATATCAATTGTATCTGGATCCTAAAATCCTTCAGGTTGTACCATATAAACCTCTTCATAAAGGTCTTTATTCAGGAAAGCGATTTTGACAACCATCTGATGTTACTTTATATCAGCATGTGCTACAATTTCTATAATTACTCGAAATGTATACTTTGAGGATACAAGAGAGAAGGTAACATTAAAGTCAAAACCTCCTCTTTGAGTAAACCCTTTGGACAATGTACGAACCTAAACCACTGAAATTTATCCTGAAAGCCTTTTGGTCTTATATAGCCATTTGCAACTGACAGGTTTACAATTTTGTGACAAATCAACTAGCTTCCAGACCTTATTATGCTTCATAGATTGCATCTCATCATTTATTGCATCTCACCATAAATCTACATGCGATGTAGAAAAAGCTTCTGTAGAAGTGACTAAATCCATAGCATGTCCAATATCACAGTCATGTTCACCAAATAGGCTATGTAATTTGATGAGATAGCAGTTTGTCTCATTCAAGTGAATCTTCACAACTGCAATGGTTCTTGTACCCAAGGAACCTCTGTATATTCAGATACGGGTTCCCGTTCCAATACAGGAATGGTACTCAAACGTTGATCCATATGACCTAATTGTATGAATGGCAGATACTTAATAACTTTAATATCCATTTTGTTATTATCTGAGAGGTGAAAGGGCCCACTACCATCATAGACATTGTGTTCCAGAAACTTAATTGTTTGTGATTCCACTATTCTGGCCCTCTTTCTCTACAATAAAATATGTAGCCTTTAGAGTAGTTGGGATATCCTATTAAATAGTAACGAATGGAATGAGCTTGCAATTTATTTTCTTAAGGATTATACTACCTCAGCTCAATAGGGCAGCCACATACACGAATATGTGGAAGACTGAGTTTTCTTCCTTTCCAAATAATTAGGTAGATTAGTCATATTCTGCATTGACTTTATTATTTACTTTAGGGTGGAGTTATGCCTTTTGGCAACACACCTTTTTGCTCAAGACTATCTGATATAGTGAACTAAGTCACTATTTTAACCGATTCCATATATTTTGGCAAACTGACCTTTTCGTGCCCTGAAACACCATGTTTGCTAAAATACTCTCCTCTATAGTCAAATCTGACTATCTTGATGGGTTTTCCCAATTGGTTTTCAACCTTCACTCTTAAATATCTTGAACTCATCACGAACTTCAGACTTTCCTTAAGCAAGAACTCATAAACTATAATGGAAAAAATCGTCAACAAATGTCAGAACATATATAGAATTGTACAATATAACTATATAAGGTCTACTGATATGCGTAGGTCTCATATCCAATAAGCTAGAAGCACGAGTTAACCCTTATCCCTTATTTTAGTTAATTTACCCCTGTAACAGTTAATGCATGTTTCCAGATCATAAAATCCAAATTTGTGAGAATGTTATTCTTAATCAATCTCTTAACTCTAGTTTTAAAAATGTGGTTTACACTTTATGCCATAACATATATGACTTATCCTTTATCAGGGCTCTTCTTCATAACTTGTTCGACAAGATACAAAGAAAAATATATCTAATTCAGGGTAAGACACATTCTATATAAATCATATGACAAGAAAGTTGTACTAATATGTTTTGTATTGAACGACAACTAGACAATAGAAGCATTAATTACAAAAAGATAACTTTCTTTGTCTAAAATTTGATACAAAGATCAAATATATAATGTTTCGCCTAAAACCAAAATGAACCTTGCAGCAAGGTTCAGAACATACATCTCTATAAATATTACAACCACTTCTTAATTGTTGATAACCATCAACTTCTCTTCATCTTTAGTTGGTTTTCTCTTGGATATGAATCCCTACATTATAGAGGCAACCCAATTAGATGCTCCACCATCTATCCTCCAAAAGTTGGATATGGCTATAGCATAATTGGATTCATGAATTGATAAACCAAGGAATTACCTGATGGTTTCAACTTTCCTTCCAAGCCTTATACTGCTGGCTTCTTAATATTTGTAGGACCTTTACCAGCATTGGATTGACCAATATTAATAGGTGAAGAAGATTCGGACTTGCTACCTTTAAACTTAGCGGCCTTCACCTTTGCCTTCCCTTTGGTTTCTTGAGGGCAGTAAGAGTAGCAATCTTAAGTTTCTCCTTATCAATAAGATAATGAACAATCAAAGCATTAAATTCTCATTCCTTATCTAGTGAGTAATATGTCGTCACCAGATTACTAAACTTTGGAGGGAGTGTGTTCAGAGTTTGGTGAACTATGAAGACATCAAGAAGAGAAATATTCAACATCCTCAGTATACTTTGTAGATGGATCATTTTTTATATATACTCCATCACTCCCTGTTCTCCAATATGCCTTATAGAGAATAATTCTTTCATCAAGACACTTATCTCTGCATCAGATGAGACCATGTACCTCTGGGAGGAATTATCCAGAAATTCTTTCGCTACGTCTGTATCTAGAAGTCCACTTAGTAGATGATCAGGTATAGATCTCTTAATGGTCATGCAACATATTATGTTTGATTGATCCCAAGTTGCATAGGCTATTTTATGAGTTCTCGAGCATCTGAATGTAGGTGGAGATGACTTATCCTTACATATGAACATATCAATTTCTATCATCTCCATTGCGTTCAATACATCCTCTATCCACTTCTTCAAATTGAAACTACTAATTCAATAGTGACATTGTGATTGTTGATCAAAAAGGTGACTGCAAAATGACAATGCAAAGATCAGCACAAATGTAAGATAACAATGATACTCTAAGCCATTAAATAGTATTTATACCAAGAATCCGATTACACATATTATGAAACACTTTTGGGATAAATAAATAATATATGCGATTAGACTTTCACATAAAAGCGATCAAAGTACAAACCATAAACTTTCATGACACTACTATCTTTGGGTGAATAGATCATTTAAACAATGACTTTCCCCCATCTAATGCTTTTATGCACATCTTAAAATCTTATGTGAGATCAACACATTTGGGTAGAATAACCGAACATAAAACCAGAGACATCCCCAACATGTAAGCAGAATCATTCAAAATATTCAATTCATATATAGAAAGATACAAAAAGGCTTTAACACATTCCGGTGAGTAGATCTCGTGAAGGTGGCGGTGGATTTAGGCTCATTTCGGCCTCTGAAAACTCGTTTGAAGTTATGGAACCAAAATCAGGTATGTTCTTCATTTCTTCATTTTTAACCACCCGATAACATAGCCAACTCTAATACTTTGTGTAAAATGTATCATAAGCCTTAATATGTGTCCCGGATTGAACGTGAAAGGGAAATAAAAAAAAATGTGGCAAATACCTAATTTTGGTTTCGTAACTTCAAACGAGCTTTTGGAGGTCAAAATGAGTGCGAATCCACCGCTACCTTCACAAGATCTACTCACCAGAACGCGTTAAAGCCTTTCTGTAGCTATCGAGCCTCCCCATTACTGGCTTAATATAAGTCCGGTCCACACTGATTAGGGTCTATTTTCCTCCTAGACTTCGGCCTATTAATCCAGATCATTTATTAGGCCACTTTATTATCTTTATCTGGATTAAATTACGTAACTTAACTGATCAGTTATTTGAAAACTGAAAATTACAATTAATTATTGTCCACTGAATGAGAAATTTTTTAATAGTTATTGCAAGGCTCCATAAACTGAGGATCTAATTAAAACAAATTGTACGGACTTAAATGGTTACAATTGTAGTGTCATAAGTGAAATGCATTAGGAAACAAATGAACACTTATTATTTAACGCACCACCTTCACGGGGCATGTACCCGAACATCCTAAGAACATTCGAGAACATACCCTAAGAAAGTGGCATGTTAGAGTAATCACATTCACTTTATATGGAATCATACATATATAAAACAAATATTTAAAGATTAAACTGCTCATTTCATTTATAAAACATAGTTTACACTGCAGCCTTTCACTACTCAATCCATATATATACAATATCAAAAACATATAAGAGTTTACTACTCTTTACAACATAATCTCCATGAAATGAGGACTATTCAAAAACATTCTATCTAACTCCTTAGTATCAGTTGACCGACCTTTGAGTCATTCCTTAAGTCTAAAAATGAAGTATTAAACTTTTTCTAAAGTGTCTTAATAGCTAGGTCTCTTCTCTGGTACCTGAAAATCAACGTTACAATTTTGATGAGTTTTATGAACTCAGTGAGTGAACCATTATCGATGTGCTCACTCATATCAAACCAAAAAGACAATTCACCATTTAATTTACAATCAAATCACATCAAAAATACTGAATATCAGATCACATTTCATTTAGAACAATTCAAATAGTTCATTTTAAACATTTATATAGCACATATCAAATTGTATATGTCAATGCTCATAAGACTCCACTTTTATTATTATTTTGTTGTGACCAAGCATCTTTTTAACTGTCCTATATCAGTTGTGACTACCAGGCTTATTAATAACTATCTCATATATGTTGTGGATACCAAGCTCATTTTAATACTGAGCCTGTGACTCTTTATACACATTCATGAGCTTTAAGCTCTTTTTTACTGGCTACTCCGGTCATAACTTCCTTTATCTGATCATGCATTTTAATGTAATGAGATGCATCAATTCATATTATATGCAATCAATCACTTTCATTCATTATATACAGTCACAGTTACTTTCAAATTTTGATCGGACCTAAGTCCGACATTCAACATTTTTGTTGATTACAATTATTTTTCCCGATTTAAATTCAGTTATGAACACTTCCAATGCAATCTCAATTTTCAAACTTCTTAGAACATCAATGTCTGGAATTATCACATTCACATAAATATCAATTCAATAATTGAAATTTAAGTAAATACAATCAATCTTAGCGAGAAACATCTAGGTTGACTCACAGTAAGCTTCAGTTAGCTATTGCCTCGACAAACCGGCAATTTCTGGATGCTGATGTTTGACTTGAGCGTCTAAATGATACAATACACACATTACTAATTTGCTCATTCACATAAGTATTCAAACATACACATATGTGTATGTGTTATATAAAATGCATGCTCAACTGACTATTCCCAGGTAGGTATCCTTAATCACAAGTCATGATCATTTAAACATTATCACTTGGATATATCTGGTTTACTCTTAGGTTTATACCTCAAGAATACTTGGTCATTCTAAAATTATAAATCAATCATGCACCATTGTTATTCTAGCATTATATGATCACATAATATCCAAATTCTCATTCATTCGTACTTAATTCACATCATTCATCGCTTTTGGATCACACTGACATTCCTAAGAACACTTCATTCCTATAACACTCATAATTTTTTAGATTTTGATACATTGTTATCGACCATACATTTCTTAATTATAACCTCAATTAACAACCTAAACATATCAACCACTTTAAACCATTAATTAAGCATCAAACTAGGTTCATTTCAAGCCTTAATTATGTCTAATTGCACTATAGAAAAGTATCGTGAGGGTTGGTGAGAGTTTCATGAATTGAGAGAAGAAAGAAATGAAGAAGAGAGCTTATAACGAAAATAGAAGTGAAAGACAAATGAAGATAGTCTTTCAAAGATGTTAATATTATGGGTTTAAAGGCTTGGTGAGTGTTATGACCTATGTCAAGACACTTACCAAATAAATAACTATACTACTTGGTGAGTGTCATGACATATGTCAAGACACTTACCACATAAATAACTATACTACTTGTATATTTACTTAAGCTACCACAAAACTCTTAATAATCAGTCCATTTGTCACCTAATTTTCTATACCACTTGTCAATAAATCCTAATTCCACTTGTCACTTATTTCTACTATCATTTGTCACTTATTTCTATTACCATGAGTTAATTTGTCTTATCACTTGACATTTTTCCTAGTCCAAAAATACACATAAATTTATAAATCTCCCAATTTTAACAAAAAATCTGAATTAATAATTATAATTCAGCAAATTAAAATTCACGACATATAATTCACATTATGATCATTTTAAATAGTTTATACTTTGAAATGTGTCAATTGAGTGTATATAAGGTCTTTGCAATGTGTATAAAAAAATAAAAATTTGTGTGTAAGCTCATGGTATGCATATGAATGTAATGCACCTCATAATTTTTCAACACTATTTCTCATATACGATGGTCTAAGGTCTTAACCCTTAGTATGAAAAAATGGGATATTTCATATTAAGTTATAATATAGTAATATTTCTTATGTTAAATTCCCTATTTCATTTCATTTCACAATTTAAGAACATGTGTTCCTCCTTAGGTTTTAGGATCTTGAACAATTTCATGAGGAGAAAGTGATGGAATTAAAATCTATGGAAGATATATTTTTTTCAGTATATCTTATAGCTATTAGTCGATGCTTCAAGAGCTTACGTATTATTGCATCATCAATCTATTTCATTTAATCTCTGTTTTCAATGAAGAGAAAAGGAGATGGGCCTAGACAATCGTTATTGAAATCTTGTCCAGGAATCTTTGGGAACATTCATTTTTTTGACATCTACACTATATTTAGGATGAGATCGAATATCAAAATCAACTTAAAAGTATAAACTACATTTATTTTATTAAAAATGTAAAATGTCAAACTCAATTTAAATTCATAGCATTAAGATGTTCATCTCGTGATTGGATTTAGCTTAAGAACCGATCCTATTTTTGTTAGAATTCATGGTTTAGGTGCCAACTAACAACCATATGTCACTAAAAGATTTAATAATATAAACACCCTCTGGTAGTTGGTGATCCATTCTATAGGCATCGACTTTTTAAGCTCCATGGCTGGTAGTTGCTTCGGGATCTGGATGATAGTAGTCTGATCATTTGAACAATCATCAACTATGTAAAGAGCATCCGAAGTGTTATTAGGAAAATTGAGGTCCATAGTATGATTTTGTAGATGGTAGATCATCTAGTAATGTAATGTAGCCATGATGGCCATAGGATCTTAATCTGTGCCAGTGAAAGTTACTCAATGTTTTCTCTGCGGACAATAAGGACACTTTGCAAGAGAATGTCCTCGCAAATATAAAAATGATATCAAGTTGATAAAACATTTGGAATCACTTCTTCCAATACATTCGTCCAAAGGATTTGAGACAAGAGTACCTTGTGAAGTGATTCTTGTAGTTTGGATGTACGAGTTGAAGATGACCTTCTTTGATTTATCAGTACTCCTAGATAATTGAGGAAAGTCATCCTTATATGGCCTTACCATCATACAGGGTATAGGAGTAAGAGTCAAAGTAGGAATAGTTGACTTTGGCTAACAAGTAGAATTCAGCATCTCATGAAGAGATCTAGGTCGAGATTTGTGGATCTGTTCAAGAAGACCTTTAGTACAAGATCTGATCTGTCTAACTTTTGGATTTGAAAGTTTCTCATCCGTTAGTAGATGAGATTGAGATGTATATGTCTCCCTTGTCAGTGAAGAAGATCTGTGGAAGTGAGATCAACCATATGTCTCCTACAAACAAACCCTTTCTGGAGACTATACGCTACTCTAAAGGTGAACTGTAGATTACTAGCACAAGTAAGTTCCAGGTATGATAAACGAGACAACACGCCCCCTTGGCTTCACACGGGTTCAACTCTCATCCTTCCTCTTAGGAACCTTACTCATTAGGATCTTGAGCATCCTGAAAAGCAAAGTTGTCTGGCTGTGAAGGACCTGCAACATTGGAGACTGTATCATCTGTGTAGGCATCAACTTTTCAAGCTCCACTGCTGGTAGTTGCTTCGAGATCTGGATGATAGTGGTTTGATCATTTAAATGATCAGGAACTATGCAAAGAGGATCCGAAGTGCTATTGGAAAAATTGGGAAAATTAGGGTCCATAGAATCTTGAAAAGTGGAGGATTCTGACAGATTTGCTTGAGATGCTTGACAGCTTTGGTCTGCTCCAAAGTCCAAGATAGTAGATTCTTTTTCAGAAGTTTAGATAAACTTGAAGGTGGAAACCTTCTCAACAGTATCATCCACATCAGGATGATCCAAATCCATCCTCTGGACTATACACAATGACAGATCACCTACTGAAGGGTGACAAATCTCCTCTACTGAAGGAGGGGAAATTATTATCTCAACCTATCCTAATAATGATTCATATAGCCCTAATGAAGTTGAGTTAGACCAATTCTTACATTAAATCCGTCAATGTGAGCTGAGTAAATGACACAAGACTCATCATGACAGCTCAAGTGATCCAGACTCTCTATCCAATCTTCAATCATGGCACGAATCTATTCGTGACAAGTAATGTCCTCGAAGCTTTACTTGTACTAGTGAAATAAGTTGGGGTTAGGATCCGACCTTTCTTTTTGTCTACCACGGTCAAAGTTCAATTAAAAGAGAATAAATTTAAAAAATTTAAATATCGTTACTATTGTCAATTTTATTTATTTTATAAATTCAATAAATTATCTTAAATTTTGCTAATAATTTTTAGTTGTTTTAAGTTAAATCAAATGATAAAATTTAAATTTAAATTTGATCAAAATTAGATATTATTTTTAAAAAGTCTAAATTTAATTATAATAATGATGAGTTTTATTTATCAAAATTCGAGTTGTTTCGAACCCAAATTATTTTGCCAACTTGAACTTAATTAATTGGTATTTATTTTTCTTTTCTTTTTTCCCCTTAATTAAACTAGAAAAAGCAATAACTAAATAAATATTTTTTTGGGTGAATGAGGGGGGCATTGCCCCAATGCATTAAAATCAACTGAAATAAAAGTTTAAAGCGTGCAAAGCTGGGGCATGGCGACCCCTATTACATCCCCAAAGAGCAACATCCTTAGCCCCGGTAGGCATCAGGATAGCACATGGGTACCGGTAGGAAAAGAAAGGGCATAGTTAGCTAGCCAATTAGTACACTGGTTAGCCTCCTTATAAATATGGCATATCTGCACCACTCATTCCCTTCGTAGGAGGGACCTTATGTCCCTATGAAGGGCCTCGTTAAGTCATGATATCTCCTTATCCTTTTATAAGCCATCCGTGATCTCAAAGTTGTCCACCTCGAGAAGTATCCTATGGAATCCATGAATTCAGGCAATGTGCAACCCAATTTTGATCGCCCAATGCTCCGCTGCAGCCAATGTAGAAGAACCAATGTTGTGAGCAAACCAGTACAACCACCTGCTTGCATGGTCCCGCACGAGGCCACCTACACCCGTAAATCCAAAGTTCCCTTTAGATGCACCATTCGTATTTAGTTTTACCCATCCTTCTTCCGCGCACGTCCAGCTTACTTGTTTCCATGATTTCATACACAGCTTTACACGCCCATCATCTTCAACCACTGCAGCCTTGGAAAAGTTGAGAGCTGTGTGTCACACTGCCATCGTAATGTTGGGAGGTCATACAAATCCCTCCTCAAATAGGGAGTAGTTGCACCACTTCCATAATAACCAACACCCCACATCGAATATAGTAGGACACAGAACAATCACGTGAGGGTTTATGAGTGAGGCTAGATTGCGTATGAGTTAGCTCTCCATGTCAAGTGCCATAAACGCAGACCATTCAGACCTTGGCACAAGTTGGAATCACATTTCCCTGGCCACCACGCAATCCCAAAACATATGGAGAAGAGACTCCTCAGTAGTATGGCTGATGAAGCAGGTAGTGGCACCTGAGATACCTCAAGTCGCACGTTCCACTCCTATGAGCAGCTTATCGTGTCCCACGAGCCATAAAAAGCTTTGGATTCTTTGAGGTCCCCTCCACTGCCAAATAAGCTTCCATAATGTCTTCTCCTCAGATTGAGAATCTCTAGTGAGCAGCTCATAGGTGGACCTTACAGTCAGCGAGCCACTGGAAGACAAGCTTCATACAGGCCTGTCTACTCCCTTCTCTATACTTAGGCCCAGTATGGCCACCACCTACAATAAGATAGAACTGGGAAGAAAGTTAGAAAATAAATCCCATCTCCACTCCCCCTCACCTTCATACACATTGATTTTGTTCCCCAAGGCTCCGACTGGCAAATCCTCCTACATATAAGCTGCTAATGGTCCTACTGGGCCAGCCCATCTATCAGTCCAAAAGTTAATCTGGCTACCCGAATCCATAAACCATCGCAATCCTCCCTTAATTTTGGTCCAAATGTCACATAAGTTTCTCCATAGGCAAAAAGGATTACGTCCCAACTGGAACTAAGGAACGACCGAGTCTGGCACATCATACTTACAGCGGACCACTTGTGACTATAAAGTACTCGGTACTGTAATTACGCCTCTTTTAAGTGGTTGTACTAGTCGATCCCAGTTTACAAGATGAACTTTCTTATGGCTTGGGCTGCTTCCCTATATAAACTCCCGACATAGTTTTTCAACCTCATCCAACACCCTGACCGGTAATCGAGTAGACTGCGTTGCAAACATAGGGATAGCAATGACCACTAAATTGGCCAATGTTACCCTCCCAACTAGTGACAATGTGGAGGCCACCCACCCTGACAATCATTTCTTTACTTTCTCCACAATCGAACAATATGTTGTCTTCATTACACGACCATACAACATCAGAACACCTAGGTATCTTCCTAGGTCTTCAGTAACCCCATAAGAGTATACCTGAGCAATGGATCTCCTTTAATTTTCCTTCGCATTCTTCAAGAAAAACATTGTGATTTTTGATGTATTGATCTGGTTCCCCGAAGCTCGACAGAAGAGGTCCAAAGTGTTCTTGACTATGTACATTTGTTCTGTCGTTGCCTCCGTAAAGAGAAGGATATCATCGGTGAACATGAGATATGGCACTACCGGTCCTCTCCAACTAATCCTAACTGGTCTCTATGCACCATTTTAAACTCTCGACGTTATCAAGTGTCCAAGCCTCTCTATGAAAAAAACAAAAAAATAAGGAGAAAGCGGGCACCCTTGCCTTATACCTCGCCCCATTTCAAACTAATCTGTGACTTATCCATTCCAAAGTACTTAGACCCTCTGTCTCATTAAACAATCCATAATGGTAGCTCTCATTTTCTTGGGAATACTTAGGGTATGGAGTGTATCCTCAATAAATCCCCAATCGAGACTATCATATGCCTTCTCAAGATCAACTTTTATAGTCATGAAACAAATTTCTTATAGTGTGGACAAGTTCTTAGGCTATGATAATGTTGCCTTGAATATACTGACCTGGCACAAAACTCACCTTGTTAGGAGCCACCCAATCTGACATCAGAGATTTGAGTCTGTTCAGTAGAACTTTAGTAAGTAGCTTGTACAATACATTACACAAGCTAATCAACCTAGATTGGTGAATAACTTTCAGTATAAGCACAATGAGGGTGTTGTTCACCTCCCTAACTGAAGCCTTCCCTTCAAATATATCAGTAATAAAGCACGTCACCTGCCCCTACCAAGTACCAATTTTCTCGATAAAACTCGACGTGAAATCCATCACTACGTGGTGCCTTCAGTGGGCTCATTTCTCGTACAGCCTTCAACACTTCCATTCCTGTAACCTCCCTATTCAAGTTTGCTAAACCGTTGGTCGAGACATCGGGAAATTGATGTGTAAGTGTCTCCCACAGTCTTGTTAATTTTTTGCTATAGAAATCTTGAAAGTAATGCACCATGAATTCTTGTAGCTTAGTTTCGTCATGACACCAATTCTCATCCTCCAACCGAAGGCAAAAGATTTAGATAGCTCGTCTTTTAATAATTTCCATGGAGTGAAAAGAGCTTGTATTTCGATCGCCTAAACGTATCCATTCACATCGAGCTTTTTGACTCCAAAGAAGTTCCTCTTAGTGCAGTACCTCCTCAAGCTCCCATCTCAACTTAGCTTCTAAGTCTTTTAAGAAGTAGTTGGCTGGTTCCATTGGTAAGACCTTCTGAATTCCAAACAAAAGTGCTTGCAGTCTTCTTTTATGACCATGAATGCAACCAAATACCTCCTTGTTCCACCTGATGGGAGGTTGTTGAAGATTCTCCAAGGTCACTAGAAGAGAAGTTTCACTTGTCCATTTTTCTTCAAGAAACTCGGGGAAGCTCGGATGTCGCTGCCAAGGGGCTTGAAATAGAAATGGTCTCTTGCCTCGATTTAGTGCAGTACACTCAATTGTATCAACTAAAATTGGGTGGTGATCTGATTTGATTTGACTTAACACCTTGACTTTAATGTCTGGAAACTCTCTTATCCAATGCACATTCCCAACAGCTCTATCCAATCTTTTATACACACGATCATACTCACCGCGCTTCAGCCCTCGCCAAGTAAATTTGGGACCATCACTTCCCAAATCCACTAAATTACAACCATCTAGGACCGATTGAAATCTAAGGCATCTCATGGGATATAGTGGCGCACCTCCTGATTTCTCTGAAATGGACACAGCCTCATTAAAATCCCCCAAGATAATCCATTGATCATCCATTCCACTGGCCATACCCCTCAAATCCTCCCAAAACTCTTTACGTGTTTCCTCATTCGGGCTGCCATAGACGCCAGTCACCCAAGCTTACCTTGACCTACCCCATTCAACTTTGAACAAAATAGCATGCCCAAACTTGAAGATCGAATGCAATGCCACCTTGCTATACTTCCACCAAACCCAAATACCACCTGAAAAACCCTGGGCCTCTACCCTTTCTTCCGAGTAACCCCGAAACATCATGTGTACTCGGTCAACTGCCAACCTACTGATGCTCAACTCGACAATAGTAATTATCTCAAGCCTATGTTTTGAAAAGTAGTCCCATAATCCAGACTTAAACTTCGAATCATTTGCACCTCTATAATTCCATGCAAAAATATGCATTATATTAACAATTAATGGGTAAAAGAGAGCCTAAAATTAAGCAGTTTCCATCACCATGCTTGTATTCAAAGCATCAACTACGCCCTCCTCATCATCTTGGAATGTCCCCAGTGTTCCCCGAGTAATTAGTGGTTGCTCGATCCTAGCACCATCTCCTTTCGTGCTCTCCAGCACTGGTCTGCTCCTCCTGGTACACCCTCATGCTCCGACCATCTCCTATTGGGGTTAGGATCCGTAAAAGACATCGTCCATTTCGGT
Organism: Erythroxylum alaternifolium; assembly: GCA_027478495.1. Classification (NCBI taxonomy): domain Eukaryota; kingdom Viridiplantae; phylum Streptophyta; class Magnoliopsida; order Malpighiales; family Erythroxylaceae; genus Erythroxylum; species Erythroxylum alaternifolium. Next base: position 12,736,593 of record JANIIA010000191.1, on the reverse strand, counting down.
CGCTACAATTATTCCAAACATTTTTTCAACACCATGTACCCTACGTTCCTCCTCAATACCTTTATTATCAATGCATCACGCCAATTGGCTGAAAATTCCTCCAACTCTTGCTCAGTCGCCATGATCTTTAGACACATCTTATTAGATAGGTCGATCATAAGATCATCATCCACGTGCATGTCAATGGGAAACTTCACCTTTTCTTCTTTATTCTGTTGAACCGCATTTAAGAGCACTTCATTGTGTCTACTCCCCTTGCTCTCGGGGGAAGTATTTTCCATTTATCTTTGACAGTACCCTTCTTTGATTCCGTAGGAAGATCTGGAATACCGTTACGTAACCCTACATTTTTTCCTTCTTCTTACTCTGATCTAGCTGATCGATTTCTTCCAGCATTAATTCCCCATTCCAACCAATTGCTTGCCCTGACGAGCCTCCCTCCTCAGGCATATCTTTGTGCTAAGTGTTATTTTTGTTTAATATTATAACACTTACTTTTCGTTTACTCTTTCCACCACTGTATATTTTGTTAATCTATTATATCCAATCTGATTTTAGAAAAGCTGACGTTGATTTAATATGCAAATAATCAATATTGCCCTTTAATGAAGCCATGCATGATCAAAAAGTGTCTCCTTGTTCTTTTACCTCTTGCCTTTTATTTTCTTTTTTATTTGTCGTTGGCGATTAAAGTTAGTAGCAAAAAATGCAGCATAATGTCTCATTTGCATACATTTTTTCTTTGCCTAGTAATCTTCTTTCTCTTCGATTACATTATAGCTATTTAACCTTTGCGGACCAGAAATTAAACTCCATTAAATTATAAATTTCACTTACTTCACCTTTTTCTTTTTATTATTGTTATATGTTCTATATTTTTATTAAAGTTATAAACTTAATTTTTGTAAAATTAAATATCTAAAATTTAAATTTTTATTAAAATATTCAAATAAATACTAAAATATAATATTCATATTTTTGTAAATTTTTTCTTAAAATCATACTTATAATTTATTTTACACATAAATAATTAATAATAAATAACTAATTTTATTAAACAGTGTTGATTCATCGTGACATGGACTTCACTTTTTTGTCCCTTTCTTTTGTGTGCATAAGATAGAGACTTACTCCATGTACTCTGTATCAGTAACTATATGTAAATTGCACAAATAAGACGATTATAATAAAAAAAAATCCACTTAAACTTTTATATATATTTTACAAATAATACAAATCCATTAAAGGGTGAACAGAAAAACAGACGTGAAAAAGTAAGCCATTAACAGAAATCACAAACCTCAGGATTATTTAGAAAAAAGGAGAAAATGAGTAACCGAGAGGCCATTGCAATTGTTCAAAGCATCCACTCCATTGATCACCACCGTTGACTCAAGATCATCAGGATCATGGACCACTGAAAAACTGAAACCAGTCCCTCCTGCCTCAACAGTCAAAACCCTTTGCGTCACGAGCCAAATATAACAGAGACTATGGCAACTCCAGTGATCACCAAATTCCCACCCACAAAAGAAGTCTCTGCACCAGACGTTGTAACCTTAGGACCCAAAGGGCTCTCTGCACTTTCAGATTTCTCGTGTTTCGGCGGCGCTGGTGCCGGAGCCGGAGGCTTAGGGGCAAATATATCTAAAGGAAGCAGCACATTGTCAACCTGATAAATACCAACTTTGTTGTCTGTGTACACAACTCCCGAAACAGTTGTGTTGGTGAGTCCTGTCGTTATATTCACTGAACTGTCGCTTGTGATCACATTGAGAGGGAATCGGGTCCCTGATCCTGCCAGTGTCTTGATAGGGTTGCTCACGGTTTGGAACTGGGAACTGGACAGGAACTTTGCTACTATATGAAACTGAACCAACTCTCTCTTTTGTTGATCAGATAACGAGTTCAGTGTTCCTGATTTGATAATTGCTTCAAAAGCACCATCTGTCGGAGCAAAGATGGTGACGCCGTCTCGTGAGGTGTTGAGTTGGGAAAACAGTTGGAGGTCCTCTTGTGTGGATTTTATGAGGCGAATGAAAAAAACGAAATGGCCAGCTTTTGAAAGGATTTTTATAATGTTAATAGGGCCTTTTGTGACTATTGGCGCAACCATAGCTGGTGACTGCGCCGACGGTGGGGGTGGCGGTGAATTTACGGAAATGACCGGTGGTGCCTTTGGCCCCGGAGCAGGAGGTTTTGGCGGAGCGGCAGCTGGTGATTGAGATGTTGTTTTGGTTGCATGGAGGAGAAGGAGAAGTATAAGTGAGAAGAGGGGCATTTGCTTCATCTTTTTTATCGTGTTTGAAGAATAAGTTGCCTATAATGTTCTGAACTCTAAATTATGCCAATATGTTGTAGAAAATGTAAGTGGTGAATCAGATGATGTGTAGTGTTCGTTGTTTATGTTGGAAGAGAGGAGGCGTTTTTATAGATAGTAAGGACAGGACCAATTAGGTGCAAAGTTCGATTCTAGTTACGCAAAACTTATAGTTGGAAGTACATAATATCACTTCGAAAGGTGAGGCATCAGTGGGAAATGGATAGAGAGGTTCCTTACGAGGAAGTAGTTTGCTTGGAAAAGCAGAAAAACATGGAGATGATAAGTTTTCTTCAATTGGGTGTGTTGGGAAATGAAGTTTGTGCATGAAAATTTGGAGGAGTTGTAGTCTAGGAAGCTGGAAAGAAATGTTGCTTTATCGATGCCCGTAGCCTTCCTATTGGCAAGTGATGCATTAACCAACTAGAGGTGCAATATTCACTCCAATGTCAACGGCTGTTGAGGCAATCATTGGAACTACTTTTGGTGATTAAATTATTGATCTATTATAACAGAAGTAATTAATTTCCTGATTGTAGATTACATTCTCTATTATAACTTACTGTAACAATTTAAAACCTTAATCATACTTTTTACTCGGAATCGTCTTTACCATTTATACAAATAAAGGGAATTTTTGAAATGAAGGGTTTGTTGGTGACAACCAATTTTGATTCAGTACATATTTAAGAGGAGGTTTTCTTATTGGATAATTTTCAATAGCTTTAATTAGCACATAAATGTAACATACTTAGGCCACATTTTCTGTTATGACCACAAACCTCTGGAACTTTTTAGGAGACACTATTTAGACATTTCACAGATGGGTTTCGCTGCTTTCCAGCTAGCATTTAGTCGTTGTCTCGTGCGGCAGCCTACAACGAATCGTAGCCGAAGTGTTTGTCCAGGGAAGATCAGCTGTTCACATATTAGCTTCTACTTTGAATCCTCCTCCGCACCGCATAGCCGATTCTTGCGTTAAAGTAAGCGCGCTGGTCACGTTAGTATGGTAGAGAAATGATACTCTTCCCTCTTTAATATGAAGGAATTTTTTATTGGATGTCTGAGATCGCCTGTCGGATTTTGGAACGAACTCTCTTTCTGGGATCTGATGCAAGACTGCTTTCTTACTGAATTGTTTACACGGATGTCCAACTCGTCTACAAACCTATCGGTTGTTATGATTGTTTTTATTTTGATGTAAAATTAGTAAAATTTACTTTCTATTGAACAAAGATACTTTAAGATTGACATATATATAGCATAATTGCATTTTCTTGACGGTGAAAATTTAACTTCATACTTATAACATGAGAATGCACTACACAAAAATGATACTTGGCTACGAAAAATTTCATAACTAAAAGTCTCAAAATTGTTACTAATAATCATTAACAATGATTTAAATTCGTCTCCAAATTTTCATAGCTGAAAATTTTAGGCAACGTTTTTAGCCAATTGACTCCAATAGTTTTTTCCTAAGCTTTATTTTTATAGTAAAAAACTATTCGCGACATTTTTATAAGAAATCGTCGGTAATAAATTCTAGCTATGCTTAGTTTTCATAATTAAAAATTATTAACTACATTTACGAGAAACGTAGTCAAAACTTTTTACTTACGTTTCTGAAATTAGAGCCAAATGTTTTTAGTTACATTTTGTATAATGTATTCAAATTTTTAATATATATTTTAACGAAATAATATACCATGTTGAATTATAATTATTTGTGACATTTTGAATGGATATTATTGTATATAACATTTAGATTTTTTGTTGTTAATTTTTTTAAAAAATTATACAAAATTAATTGATAATTTGAAGCATTCTATATAAAAATAAAATATCACTAAATTTGTGAATGTGCAAGATTTTAATTACAACTTCAAAATACTTATATACAAAATAATAAATACAGAGATTAGTTTAATTACTGAGACTAATTTGTGTCAAGTAATTTTTTAGGTACTTTTCATGCTTAGCCAACTTTTTTTAAGCGACTTATTTTCTTCTTCAAGACGTTGAACGTATACTAGTCTTGAAAATGATGAAGCAGTTGGCTTAGGACCAAATTTAAGATCTTTGATATATCCGGATCGTGTACCTAACACCTTGTTGCAAATGTCTTCTACATTTGTCTAACTTACCTCAGACATTCATATTTGTAGTAACTCTTGCTTCTTATTCTAAAATTAAAAAAAGAAAATCAATATTCAATGAAAATATTATTAGTCAGTACTACAAAAATAAATAAACTTAAATTCTAAATAAAATTTTATACTTGCATAATTATTTTGCTCTTCTTCAGAAATCTAACCTTGACTTTCCTTATAGTGAGTGAGTATGTATCACATTCTTGTCCATGTAGTTTCTTATCACTATATTTTATGAAAAAAATCATGAATATACACAATAAATAATATAGTGCTTATTGATATAATTATAACTTAGAAACGAATATCTTACATATTCGCTTCGCAAGACAACAAATGGTTTGGAGCCACGGTTGTGAGGAGCTTTCACTTGTCCTCTGTTCACCTTGTCCTTCTCAATTTTTTCCTAAATAAAGAAAAAATATAATCATTAAATCATTTAACAAGATTATGGAAGCAAATGTGAAGGGGAAGAAAACAAGCCTGAATGTTGAGATAGACCCAATAATCACACAAATTGTGCCAATTTTCTTAAGACATTAATTCCAAAACATGTCTTCTTGCCTCCTCATCAGACAAAAAAGACTTGCAATATTAATGTAGTTCATAATGACTATCCTTTATTTCAATAGTGAAGTGACATAGTTTGGGTTGTCGATGTCGATAATAGTCATTTCAATTGTGAGCAATAAGTAAAAGTATAATTAATCTTAAAATAAGTGAAATAATATTGCATATAGTTAAATAAGTTGAAAATTTACTGAAACTTTATTCAAAGTATTCTCCAATAAGTTGTCTTCCTTCAATTCCTTAGCATGCTTTAGGCAAGATAATTTAGTTCTACCAATTATCCATAACTCACTAGTCAATTTCGCTGATTGAATCTTGTCTAAAGGAAAACCTTGCGAAGTATCAAAATGTACTGACAACTTGTCGTTCATTGCAATATTCATTTATTGCAACTCATAACCTCTAGTTATACCTCTACCTCTTTTTTGATGATGATATTGGAACCTGACAACAAATGAATAATGATAATAAAATACGCATTAAACATATAAATATGTATTTGGGCATAAAACTATTTGTAGGTGTTAAAGATTAACAAACCTGTAGATCCCTCTGTATCAGTTGAGGCAGATGGAGGTTGTTATTGACTTGTTTCATTGGTGGATGAGATCGATTGTTGTTGTTGGCTAGGAACTGATTGATCTGGTTGTTGTTGGGCAGGAACAATTTCGATACTTGCCACCTTCTTCCCTCTGTTTCTACCAGGCGCTATTACAATAGATATCTAAAACTCAAACATTAACCATCCGCATTAACATAACTCAAACATCAACAACCCGCATTAACGTAATTCAAACATTAACAATCCATATTAACATAACTCAATCATCGACAATTTCCATTAACATAACTCAAAATCAACAATCTGTATAATAGTAACTCAAACATCAACAGTCCACATTAATATAACTGAATCATCAATAATTTGCATTAACATAACTCAATTATGAACATACCGTAACATAGCTCAATCATCAACAGTCTATATTAACATAACTCAAACATGAACAATATGCATTAACATAAGTCAAATATTAATAATCCGCGTTAATATAACTCAAACATCAACAACATGTTGGAGAGCTATAGGTTCATGTATCACATTCATGGCAAGGCAGTGGAAGTGTCATAATCAAAATTCAGCCCTACAACATCCCCAAAAAATTCAGAATTCATGTGCATGTATAAACAGTTTATAAGAACATGAAATTACAACATATGTACCTTACAAATACTCCTCCTTACTTGAATCTTCTCCTCGATTGGGTTGTAGCAAACACCAAAGACCTTCCTTGACTTTTAGAGGGCACGAAAAGATGAAGAAAAATCAATGTGTAAGGGTGGTTAGAGTACCAAACAAGATGAGTTCAAGTAGATGATCGAGTGAGGTTAGATCAAGACCAAGTTACATGCAATTAATCTCATTCAACAATAGCTTAAAATTGCATGAATAAATCTCAAGATCACTCCTCTCAACTTCTAAAACTCTTCTGAACCTTTAGCCTCTCTATTGAATGTGTTTTTGGGTAAAAATTTATGTGTACATAAGTGAAAAACTCATTTATGTACCATTTATTATTAATTGGACATGATCTTGGCCTATAAGCCAATATCGTGGCTTGATTAATTAACAGTCATGCATACTTTGTTTTTCATCCAATCTTTTATACGTGTGACCCTTAGGTTCCCAGTTATTTTGGTCACCTGAATTAACTCTTAATCTAAGCAAATCATGAAGGATTTCATGATGCCAATTTACCATAATGTAAGTGAATTAACACTCGAACTCTTCGATAGTTAATTATCAGACTTACGAACCTTTCCATAATCAATTACCGTGCAATTAATCCCTTCACCATCCTATACCCCACTTGGTTTGGAGTATGGGTTATGTGTCAACTCTCACTAGATTGACTATGTTAGATCTAGTCCAAGTGATGTTAGTTCTTATCTTAGGGATCTCATTACTCTATGTGTCATTGAATACTCTCTTCATGACACAGCTTTGGCTAGAGACTTCTGAGTAATGACCCCAACAAGAAGTCGTGGGTATCATCTCCTTCTATCACGAGTGGTAAATGATTTGTTGGCTACCCAATTACCTTCGAATACTAATAGTTGTACCCAATCACCACCTTATGAGTGACCTCATCTTGAGTCAACAAGGATTGGTGTCAAAGCACATGATTAGTATCCAAGATATCCTTAAGTACCTCAAAGCTAAGGATATTTGCACCATTGCTATAATGAGATAAATCACTGACAGTTGATAGATCATCCATATGATAATCTCATAACGGGTCATCTGATGTACTTACTACTCTTAGTAAGCGTCCATATGTTAACTCTAAACATCTCATGCTTACAGTTTATGAGATCCACTGCTTGATCAAATCAAGGAGTATAACATGTGCTAATCTATCCAGATTAACAATGTCCCACTTCATTAATCCTATGACTAGCAATAATTTAGATACTAACATAATTGCACATGATAGGGATTTCATTATCATGATTTCATCATGATTTCCTTCATATTATATTTTGTATCATGGACTTCATTAATTAGATTTAAGAACTACATCAATTCATAAATAAATGAACATCAAATTAATGAAAATTGTCTTTCACTTTTTTAACCAAATAGAGTTCGTAAAAAAGTGTTAAAGGCTATTGCCTTTAGGGCACTACTTTAACACAATACACATGAATATAAATGTTATCAACATTACATTTCAAACAATTTAAAGAACACTTTTATTACCGTTAATTATCATGATCAAGATCTTGAAAATCATCATCTTTAACATTACATTTCAAACAATATAAAGAACACTTTTATTACCTTCAATTATCATGATCCAAATCTTGAAAATCATCATCATTAATTGCATTATGATTCAATTCTTCATCATTATTATATTCAGCCAAAGTATCATCAATGTCATATAATTCATCCTCAATATAGTCTTCATCTTTTTCTACGACAAGATTGGTTTGTACTTCATTTTCGTGTAGTATATTAGGATCAATAATTCTTCTATGAAATGATGATATATTTGCACTGTCTATTTGTAAGGCTACATTATTTATCCCCAATTCTATTTCTTGATGTACTTTATCAACATCTTCACTCCTTAGACCATTTTCTATTTCATAAAAATTGAAGAGATTTTGGTGTTGAAACTTTTGAACAACTTTCCAATTATTGCCCAATAAAATGTCGTTAAGGTAGAATACTTGGTTCATTTGACTTGTAAGAAAAAAAAGGGTCATTATCATACCATGTGTTACTAAAATTGATGCTAGCAATATTGCCATTCACTTTTATGTCACCAAGATTAAACCATTTGTACTTGAATAGAACAAAATTTTTATCTTTATTGTAATGCAACTTTATTATTTCTAAGATGACACCGTAAAAGTCAATAAAATTATCGTCATATTATCCCTTAACAATAACCCCACAATTTTGGCTTCTAAGTCGACTGTCTCGATCTTTTATGTGAAATCTAACTATGTTAACAATTATGTATTTTTTGCCATATATATTAGGCCCATATGCTAAAGCATATAATATTGTTGTCGTCTCTTGCAATATACCATTATGTGACTGTATCATATGTAGTACAAAATATAATTAGAAGTTAATTTGAAATACAAATTTCCATAAGTTCATAATATTCCATCAATAACTTACTTGAGTCCTAAATCATGATGAGAATTTAATCTTATATCTTTCTTTAACATTAACAATCCCTTTGCTTCAAATCTTATCTTTGTGCTCTCTATATAAAAAAAAGTAAATAGATGCCAGGAAATACAGATTGAACCACAAAATTTATATATGAAATAATAAATGAGAAATAATATACATACTCCACATATATATCGACTTCCTCACAATTGATCAAAATATTCCAATGGCTACTTTTGAGTTTGTCTTTATTTAACTCCACATATTTTCCTGTTTTAAGTGACCTTACTTTTTGGGAGAAAACTAACAAACCACCGTTTTGATCAAAATCAAAGTTACATTCTTGACTATTAAATCTTGTTTCCACATCATTTAAGTACATTGAACAAAATATCAATCATTTATTTGCCATATTAGCCTCTACAATAGACCTTTAAGGTCAAGCTCTATTACAATCATAAAGTTTAAGAGAGCCTAAGAACCTAAACAAAATATAAAACATTAAAAATTGTTAATAACTAATAACTTAAGAAAAAAGTAGAAATTAACATAAATTATCTTTTAATGGAGAACATCCATCGAAATTGAACCGATCCACAAAGTTTTGCCTCTTATGGTAAATGAATTGTCAAATGCACCATAACATCAAAAATGGGGGGAATACTAGTTGATGCTCACGTAGAATCAAAGCTATGTCTTTCTTGTAACATAATTGCTTAAAAAACTCACCCAATTGTCCCAAAGTTAGGAACACGTCCTTTAGGAGGTGTTTGTTTCTATTTTTGTTTTTGGTTTTTTGTTTTTGTTTTCAAATTTAGTAAAAAAAACTTCTTTGTTTGAGTTTTTCAATTTCTGTTTTTGGTTTTGGTTTTTTCCAGTTTTCAAAAATTATGAAAACCATAAAAAGTGGTTTTTGTTTTTTCTTTCTATTTTCTCATAGTCTGATTTACTATCATTTAAATATATATTATTTAATTATTAATAAAAATTATGAATAATCTAATTCAAGATTATATATTTAATAAAT